>CM018690.1:5592648-6170226 GCA_009363875.1 Mikania micrantha | reverse complement strand
AAAAATCAAACAAATTTAAACTAATTAAATTCTAATAACTTAATTTAAACTAAACTAGGATTTAACTAATTCCTATTAACTAAAATTAAATTAAATTCTAACTAAGCTTAACTAGGCAAAATTAATTTAAACTAAATCTAATTAAAATTACTTCCAATAAAGCAAAATAAACTAGGCAAGAAATTTAATTAAGATTCTAAATTACCTAAGTTAAACTAGAACATAAAATTAAACTAAGCTAATTAACGAAAATAAAATCAAAAACAATCATAGAATTAAAAGCAAACCAACCTCAAACAGATTAAAAACTAAAATTAACCTAACAAAACTAAAAGATAAAACGAGTCAAGCAACTAGCGATGCATAAATTAATCAGATTTAATGTAGGGTATAAAATCAGTTGTTCGAAATGGTGATATCGAACAATACATATGTCATACCCACACTTGAATCTGACATAATCGCGAAGGCACAAATACACAACCAATCACATAGACTCGAAGTACCAAATAAAAACTATGTACACTATATACAAACTGGGCCTAAGCCCAAATCCCTAACCTGCTCGGGATTCGAGGAGGATAACCTCCTCGTCAGATGGAATCGGGCCTCCAATGTAGGGCTTCAACCGGTGCCCATTGACCTTCCATGTGTGGTCACCCGACTCCAACTCCACCGCACCATGCGGGAACACCTCGCGAATCACAAATGGGCCTCTCCAACGCGACTTAAGCTTTCCTGGGAAAAGCCTCAGTCTCGAGTCATAAACCAAGACTCGATCGCCCTTCGCGAACTCCTTAACATTCCTCAACCTCCGATCGTGCAGCGCCTTCGTGCGCTCCTTATAACTCCACGATCGAGCGTACGCATCGTCGCGTAGCTCATCCAACTCATGCAACTGGAGGAACCGGTGCTTGGCGGCCTGTGACATATCCAAATTCACAGCCTTCAAGGCCCAAAAGGCCTTGTGCTCAAGCTCAACCGGTAGATGACACGCCTTACCATAGACCATCCGATAGGGAGTCGTCCCAATCGGATTCTTAAACGCTGTCCTAAAGGCCCACAAGGCGTCATCTAACTTGTCGGCCCAATCCTTCCTAGTATGGCCGACTGTCCTCTCCAGAATCCTCTTAACCCCCGATTCGCGTTCTCCACCTGACCGCTGGTCTGCGGGTGATATGCGGTCGACAGACGGTGGGTGACCCCGTACTTGGCAAGCACTTTGTCCATCTGGACATTACAGAAGTGCGTGCCACGGTCACTGATCAACGCTCTCGGAGTCCCAAACCTACAAAACAAGTGCTTCAGAAATCGCACCACTACTCGCGCGTCATTAGTGGGGAGCGCCTGTGCTTCCACCCACTTAGAAACGTAATCAATCGCGACGAGTATGTACCTGTTCCCTCGAGAAGCAGGGAAAGGTCCCATGAAGTCGATGCCCCAGACATCGAAAATCTCAACAACCTGAATAGGGTGCTGGGGCATCTCATTCCTGGATGAGATGTTGCCTGTCCTCTGACAGGAATCGCACTTCCTACATAACTCATGAGCATCCTTAAAGATGGTGGGCCAATAAAAACCTGAATCAAACACCTTCTTCGCTGTGGAAGAAGGCCCGTGATGCCCACCAGTAAGGCCCTCATGGCAGTGCCTAAGGATCTCCAATCCTTCCTCTCTGCTCACACACCTCCTAAAAACCTGATCAGCACACACACGGAAAAGGTAAGGCGCATCCCAGATGTAATGCCTCGTGTCGGCAAAGAACTTCTTGCGCTGCTGGAATGTCAGACCCTTAAGAAGGAAACCGTTGGCCAAATAATTGGCAATGTCTGAAAACCACGGTAATCCCTCATCTAGCCTATCCGTGCGGCAGATCTCCTCTATCCCTACGCTCATCAGCGTCTCCTGTGGAAAGCAATCTCTCATGCACCCTCTCGAATGAATTCCCTCTCCGGATCCTCAAGTCGCGACAAATGGTCGGCGGCTACGTTCTCAGCTCCCTTCTTGTCCTTAATCTCGATGTCAAACTCGGACAGAAGGAGGATCCATCTGATCAGCCTAGGCTTCGCGTCCTTTTTAGCAAAAAGGTAACGAAGAGCCGCATGATCAGTGTAGACAACAGTCTTGGAGAGCACGAGGTAAGACCTAAATTTATCAAAGGCATAGACTACCGCTAACAATTCTTTCTCGGTAGTCGTGTAATTCTCTTGCGCGCCATCTAGGGTCTTACTCGCGTAATAGATGGGGTGGAAATGTTTGTCCACCCGCTGCCCAAGGACAGCCCCAACTGCGAAATCGCTCGCATCGCACATGAGCTCAAATGGCTGGCTCCAGTCGGGGGCTATCAAGATCGGGGCACTAACCAGCCTCTCCTTCAGAAACTCGAAGGCTCGCACACAATCATCATCAAACACAAACTCCACCTCCTTCTCCAGCAAACGAGTGATAGGTCTAGTGATCTTCGAGAAATCCTTAATGAACCGGCGGTAAAATCCCGCATGACCTAGAAAGCTTCGCACAGCTTTCACACTCGTAGGGGGTGGGAGTTTGCTGATCGTCTCTATCTTCGCCTTGTCGACCTGGATGCCGTCACGGGATATTTTGTGACCTAGAACTATCCCCTCCGTGACCATAAAGTGGCATTTCTCCCAGTTCAACATCAGATTCGTCTCCACACATCTCCTAAGCATCCTCTCAAGATTGATCAAACACTGATCGAACGAGCTCCCAAAGACAGAAAAATCATCCATAAACACTTCCATGGAAGTCTCGATCATATCCTGGAAGATAGCTACCATACACCTCTGAAACGTCGCTGGAGCGTTACACAACCCGAACGGCATACGACGGTATGCAAAAGTGCCGTACGGGCAGGTAAACGTGGTCTTTTCCTGATCCTCCGGTGCTATCGGGATCTGGAAATAACCTGAAAAGCCGTCCAGGAAACAGTAAAACTGCTGTCCCGCCAAACGCTCCAGCATCTGATCGATAAAAGGAAGTGGGAAGTGATCCTTACGGGTGGCGTCATTAAGCTTCCTATAGTCAATGCACACCCGCCAGCCTGTGACTGTACGTGTGGGAACGATCTCCTTCCTCTCGTTCACCACTACAGTCATACCTCCCTTCTTAGGGACCACATGAACTGGGCTCACCCATGATGAATCGGAAATAGGGTAGATGAGCCCAGCATCTAACAGGCGAAGGACCTCCTTCTTGACCACTTCTCCCATATTAGGATTAAGCCTCCTCTGTGGCTGAACCACCGGCTTATAATCCTCCTCCATCAAGATGCGATGCGTACAAAAGGAAGGGTGAATACCCTTAATGTCCATCAACCTCCACGCAATCGCCTGCTTGTGCTCCTTAAGCACAGCAATGAGTCTACTCTTCTCTACGGCTGTCAGAGCTGCTGATATGATGACAGGTAGATCAGAGTCCCCATCAAGGAATGCATACTCAAGGTGAGGTGGCAACTCCTTTAGCTCTAATGACGGGGGAGCCTCAACAGATGGCTTGTCAGCCGGCTCAGAACTCTCAACCTCAAACACAGTGGGATAAACAGGAGGCTCCATGGCTAAACTGCTAGGAATGTAATCAAGGTAAGCCTCAATAGCAGCAGCCTGGACCTCAACTCCCACACTCTCAACACTCTCATCACTGTCACCTAAGTCCTGATCTCCTAACAGATCAACTCCACTAATGTAGTCCAGGCAACGATCCATAGTAGAGAAAAATGCATCTAGAAAGTAAACCTGATCGTCCTGGCCACTGGAGTTCCTCATGGACTTCACCACATCAAAGGTGACAGTATCATCTCCTACACGCAATGAGATCTTCCCCTCATAAACATCAATCATGGCCTTCGCCGTGCGAAGGAAAGGTCGTCCCATGATGAGGGGAACTCGGTCATCAGCCTGCATGTCAAGTATCACAAAATCAACCGGGAAGACAAACTTGTCCACCTTCACCAGGACATTCTCAACAATCCCCCTAGGATACTTGACTGACCGATCAGCCAATGCCAAACTCATGCGTGTAGGTGCCGGCTCACCAAGATCTAGCTGCTTATAAATGGAATAGGGCATCAAATTGATGCTAGCACCTAGATCAGCCAATGCATGGTTCACAGAAGAACCGCCAAACAGACAGGGGATGGTGAAAATCCCTGGATCCTCAAGCTTCTCTGGCAGCTTATTCTGAACCAGAGCCGAACACCTAGCTCCTAAAGTCACGGTAGAGAGTGTCTCCAACTTCTTCTTGTTAGACAGGAGGTCTTTCAAGAACTTAGCATATTTAGGCATATGCTGGAGGGCCTCAACAAATGGGAGATTGATCTTAAGCTGCTTAAACATCTCCAGAAAGTGTCCATACTCCTGATCACGCTTCATCTGCAGTGCGCGTGCAGGATATGGAAGCTTAGTCAAGTCAATCTCAGGCTCCTCCGCCACTCTCTTACCCTTCTTCTTCTCCTCTACTTGCTCCCTCCTAATCCTATCAACTGAAGACTCGCTGCTCGGCGCGGTACTTGCTGGGACTAGCCTCACGTGCGCCCCTGCAGGAGTCTCCATCTCTATCTCCTCGTCCACAGGCTCATCCTCATCAGGTATGACCGGTGGTGGCAGCTCAACATCTCCTCCCCGACCACTACGTGTGGTCACTGCCTTCACATGACCCCTCGGATTAGGGTCAGTGTTCGCCCTAAACGATCCATCCTGCCTACCCTCAAATCTCTTAGCTAACTCTCCCACTGATCGCTGCAAATCCAGGAATCCAGCCTGCTGGTTCCTCAACAATGTATCATGCTCCTCGATCTTCTGGTCCCGTAGCTTGTCCTTGTCCATAATCTGCTGAAGCATCTTCATCTGCTGCGCCATCATGTCCTCAAGCTTCGTGTCTCTGTCTCGGCTACCAGAACTCTCGGGAGTGTCTCTCTCAGTGATCGGGATCTGACGAGCCGGTGGCTTCTCATAGGAACTGCTGCCGCTGTGGTTGCCCCGCCAATTGGACTGCTGATGCTGATGCTGTCCCTGGTTCTGATTCCTCCAATGTGAATTCTGATTCCAGCTCGGGTTTTGGTTGAAAGGCCTATTCCATCCAGAATTGATGGCCTCAACCTGTGCCTGATCAGTGACCGGGCACTCAGCAGTAGTATGTCCACCCCTACATATCTCACACCTAGCAGCAGCCATCTTCAATTCCTTAATATCCTTAGCAAGTGCCTCTAAAGCTGCGGCGGTGCTAGTGTCAGGGGTGACATGGTGCATTCCTCTAACAGGAATGGGCGGTGCAACAGTGGGCTTAGCTGCCGGTGCAGCTCTCCTCGCGTATGATGGGTCCTCATACTCGGCTAGGGCAAAGTCCTCGAACATCGCCTCACACTCCTCCGGCTCCTTCTTATCCATTATGTGCCCCCCAGCGGCTGTATTGAATCTGCGCTTCGTCTCCAGTGTCAGTCCATTATAGAACTTCTCGACGAGGGCCCAATCGGATAAGCCGTGCTGTGGGCATCTGCTCAGAAGGGAGTTAAATCTCTCCCATGCCATGTAGTATGGCTCATCCTCGTCCATCCTAAACGAGTGGATCTGATCCCGTAATCTGGCAGATTTAGAAGGAGGATAATACTTCTTCAGGAATTTCGTCTGAAGATCAGCCCATGTGGTAATCGAATCCCTAGGAAGAAGGTTCAGCCACGTAGCAGCTCGTCCGGCGAGTGTGAATGGAAACAAACGAAGGTAGACGGCCTCCTCCGAAACTCCATTGATGCGGAACGTGTCGCATATACGAACAAAGAGAGAGAGATGGCCTGGTGCATCCTCGTCGTCCAGGCCATGAAACTGTGTCGAATTCGTGATCGTCGACATCACGTGGGACGGGATCTGCCAGTTGTTGTTGTTGACACCCGGTCTTGTGATGGCAGACCGGGCACCGACAACCCCATGACTGGCTAGCTCGTGAACAGTCCGCCTCGGTGGCGGGTGTGGTGGTGGATCCATGTCAACAAAGGGATCAAGAAAACTTACCTGCTGTCGGCCCCGCAGGATCTGCTCTGGTGATGTAAGCTCGAACTCTGGTGCTCCACAAGATCGGGTATGGGGCATGCAAATACCAAAACCCTAATCAAATAAGCAAGTAAGGCTCAAGTATGCACAAGGAAAAATCTAAACTAAGGCACACGAAACAAATAAAGGCACTAAAGAGTAAAATTAAACTAAACCTAAAAGGAAAACTAAACTAACAGGGGGGGAAACAGTAAAACAAGAAAAGAAGCAACTAAAAGTCACAATCTAAGTAATCTTTGCTATTACCTAGTATCCCCGGCAACGGCGCCAAAAACTTGATGCGAGCGGTCAGTGTACTAAAAACAGAACTAAATTTAATCTAATTAACCTAAGCTAAATACACCAAATCTAATCCTAGAACTATACTTAACCTAAACACCTAGTAATAATCGGAAAACCTAAACTAAACCGCTCCTAAGGCAAGTGTACCTGTCGGGTGCAGAATAGCTGACGGAAGTCCGGATATCGAACCACGGACACTAGTGTGGCAAACTAACCTAGACTGTAAACTAAACTAAAGTAAAAGAGGGGGGGGGTTTTGGTGCAACTAATAACCTAATCAGACAGGATTTGACTAAGTGAACTAAACTACAACTATACTAAAAATAGCAACACTAAAACTGAAACTGAATCTGAATCTGAATACGATGAGGAAAACAGGTGTACCTAGGCTGGGAATCAAAAGTGTGACAGATGCTGATCTGGACTGATTTACTAATGATGAAGACTAGGATCTTAATGAACAGACCTAAAATTACCTAAAGGGGACCCAGATCAGATACCAGGCAACTCCAATAGAAATCCTAAGTCTGTAATGAATACACTAGTCAATCGGGTATCCTCCCGGACTCCCCGACATGCATTTGCACTCTAACTGGTGGATCACCTCCCGGATTTCTCCACCAGTTTGCATCCTAAGATACTAGAGAGTCATAAAGTTGATAACTTTAACATGGATTGACACTTACACTAAGTAGATCTAAGACAACGCCCTCCCGGGTCGTTTAACTCAAAATTCCTAAGTGTAAGAGACCAACCATCTAACCTATCACCTCCCGGATTTCTAGGTTAGGTTACAAATGCAAATAACTATATTTAATGAAGTCTAATCCTATGGAATGTGATCAACAACCCATAAACTAACCTAAAACACAAAGTAGTAGGCCTAACATGCATCTATGTGTGGAAAAACATTCCTAAACACATGTGGATCAAACATACACCAAATATAATCATTAAACATCTGTAATATTCATCAAAGTTTCAAGCTTTACAACTGATTACAAAGCAAACATCATCATTAAGCATAAATCAAATCCATAACCATCAAAGTTCACAACTTTATCATCCCAAACCTAAGTACAACCATAGATCTAGCCACAAATCATAACTACAGTAGCTAAACAAGTCTGAACAAGGTCTACAAACATTAAAAATCAAAACTTTAAACTAAGAACATGAAAAGTAAAGGGAAATACTCAAGATCTAGCTTCTTCTTCACTCTAACAAGCCCTAATCAAGCCAAACACTCCATGGTTAAGCTCCAGCTGCTCCAAGGCTTGATTAGGGTTCCAAATGCGCAGAAGAAGGTCCTTAAAGCGGCTGGAATGCGATCAATTTATAGAGGGCTTGAAATTAGGGTTTCAAGGCTCAAAATCACATCAGGCGTAACGCCTGACGTGGGTGCACCAAGTCAGGCGTTACGCGCGGAATAAAATAATAATTGGCGGCTGAGTGTTCCGCGCGCATCGCCTGGTGCCAAAGACCACGATAGGCGTACCGCCTAGGGTTACTTTTCTTGATTTCTTCGTTTATTCACCCGATCTTGATTCCGACGCCCGTTTGCCTTCATTTCCGCTCCTCCGGGTCACATTCCTGCACAAAAACAATAAACTGTAAAAAGGAACTAGAATCGACTCAAAATATAAACAAAACAGACGAAAACTGACTCGAATATGTACGAAAACGGATGTGTTAAAGTAACACATCAGTACCGAGCCCTAGGCTCCAAGTGTCAGTGCGTCACTACCGAACTAGACTTGTTTGCTCTTGCCTTTGTTGTGTCTCGTATACACAACAAGTTAGGTCAGAGTTTCACGGGTTAGACCTCCAGTCAATATTGTGCCCCGTGGGGTTAGTCACACCCAAACGGATCCATTCAAACCTACCACGTTGTTCGTACATTAATGGTAAGACTTTGTGAGGACTTGTTACGAGTTCAACACTTAGTGTTTGTCCAATAAACCAGCATACACATAAATATGTTTGTACAGTAATAATGTTTGACTCAATTCAATTAGTATTCTCCCCCTATTTGAAAAGTTTGAAAAGAGTAAAGAGGGGCCGTAAACTCACCTTAGTGATCAAGAAAAGTAGCGTAAGATCCTGAAGCGTCAAGTAGTGTAGTTGGTCACCGGCTACCTATATCGTATACCATACGTGAGTTTGTGTACGTGATCGTGCTCGTGTTCGTGTTAGTGCTCGTGTTTGTGCTCAACAACCCTCGGTTGTTCATGTTGGTTCACATTGACCGTGTTTGACCGTGTTTGACCAAAGTTGACCGTGTCAAGTCAACGACCCGTTGGTGAACCGTGTGTCGGTTGTGAATTGTGTAGCATTCGTGTAAGTGCTCGTTGTGTGCAAAACGCGTATATCGCGTCTATGGACAACTTACTATTTATAGTAAGTTTCCATTTATGGAAAGTTTCACAAAGCATATCGATTTTAGAGTTCTAGCATGCTCGTTAGTCCTACGTGAACATGTTAACACATAGCACATTATCATACGAAATCACATAAGTCACTTACATCATGTTTGTACATAAAAGTTTCCTAAAATGGAAAGTTTCCATTTCTAGCATATGCGATATCGGAAACCATCTAACTTAGCATTCATTCATCATATTAAGACATAATAAACCACTTAGCATGCTCATGTCATACAAAATGTTCATAAGCCATCATTTCTAAAAATAAAGTTACTATAAATAGTAACTTTGTAGTTTTGTATAAAAATGGCTATTCTAAATCCTTCTAAACCATTATTATGTCACAAACCATCATAATAAGCCATTTAACTTTATTTAAACATGTACAAATAGCCAAATTTACCTTTTCCCAATATTTGGTCCATAAAAGTTACTATATTTAGTAACTTGGCTAAAAATGACCATTTTCAATATCAAGATCACATTCTAAGTATCATCATTATCCTAATAACATCCTAATAGCAAATCCACATACATGCATGTCACTAATATCACTCATAACACCATTTTGTAACTTAAAAGTTACTATATTTAGCAAGTGTCATAAATATTCACATTTTTACCCATTTTAACATCATCAAATCATGTAGTGATCTTCTAACATCATCTATAATCACATTCAAATATCCAAAATCATTCCAATATTCATGGATCATACATGCATGCATATATAATATCATAAATCATCACTTTGCACATACACATTAACTTGGATCATCAAAATATGCAACCAAATCATCCTAGATCGTCAATATACATCTAAAATCAATAAACCCATATTCAAATCTCGTGCATGTGCACCATTTGTGCTTGCATGTGTGTGTGAGGCCATGCATGTGAGTGTAGAGTGTGATAAGGGTGTTTTAAGCATATTACTACCTTCTAATGCTTCAAAACCTCTTAGATGCTGATTCTACAGCCTCTAGTTCTTCTGGACAGCGACGATTTGCAGAAACAAGAAGGTGAAGACGGTGTTTGAGCTCTCCAAGTCCTCCTCTTCAAGCTCTTGTGGGTTCCTAGCCTCTTTGCTTCAACTTTGAGCTTCAAGGTGCCCAAAAATGGCTTCCAGGGGCTGTAATGATGAAGAGGAAGTGTGTTGAACCGGAGTTTAGCTTATAGTTTTAAGAGTAATGAGTGGTGAGGTTGCATCAAGTCTATGGTTGGTCCTTTAAAGATTTCAGCGATTTTGGCTCCTAGGCGTATCGCCTGGCGGGAGTGTTTGGCGCCTGGCGTTGCGCGCGAGGCCACCGGATGAGGCGCCCCTTTACGCCTTCCGCGCAGATCGCCAGAGGTCGAAGCTTCGGGTCAGGCGTAGCGCCTGGTCCATTTGATAGGCCCAATAAGCCTATTTTGTTGTTCTAGGCCCGTTTTCACTCGTTTCTCGACTGTAAGGCATTGCTTGAGCATCTTTTGGATTATAATGGTCAATTATTTTCCATAATTAACTCGTGAAGTGTTTCTGTGCCTAAGTGTTGTGACGTTCCCCTACGTTCGTGACTTCTGACACGTGTGTGTGGTTTCTGATAATCCCTTTGATTATCTTGTTGTGTGTCAGTGTTCGTACCGTCATGCCACGTGTCATACTAAATTAAACTAATTCTAGTGCCACGTGTTCAAATAACATTTACATAAACATTTAAATAATCAATAAGCTGACCTGGAAATTGCGGGGTGTCACAAATAGCTTATAAATGTTGCAATCCAAGACCATAAAATGAAAAGGGCTACGCATACTCACGGGTGGGGTCGGGTCGGGTTAGGTAACATGTTAAAATGAGTGCGGTTCAGAACACTATTAAAGCAAAATCATATTGGGTTAAATGAATTTTTTTAAAAAACATGAATTTAGTTAAAGTCAAAATGTGTTGAAAACTAAACAAGTTGTCCATTATGATAATTTTAGTGATTTTTGCATCAAACATATTATTAAATATTCTTATACGTTTGAATCCATTGCACTCACATAATTTTTAGGTTACCTATCTTGACCCGTATTATAATAAAGAGTTACCATCTTAACCCATTTTATGTTATAATATTAACCATTTCAACGGATTATGCAATAATTGTTCATACAAACCAACCATTATTTGGACGAAGATTATTATCTCTAACCCCACCCGTACATAAATTAAGGGACAACAAATTCACTACAAGAAATTATAGTGTTTACCAACACATAATTTAACCACACTTGTAAATGTGTAGGTAAATTACCTACACATGTGTAGGTAATGGTTGATTATATATTTTCATAATTAACAACACTTAATATGTGTTGGTGATACGATTCAGCTACACTTAACGTTGGTGAGAAATTTCCCTCCAAAATATACCATCAATTAAATGTCTAATTACCTACTCATGTGACAAATTTATGTTATGTGTAAGCAAATTATCTACACACATGTAAAAAAATTAAAACACGTGTGGATAATTGATTGTGTTTTACCAATATATAATATGTGTAGTATGTATAAAATATAATTCATATTTAATTTAAGGAGTGTACGTGGTGAGTGAAAAAGAATGCAAATTTTTTATTGAAAAATAATGTTTTTAAAACCAGACCGGACGTCAAACCGGTCTCTTTACTGGCCAGCGGTCGGATTGGTTGGACCGGATTTAAAAATCGGATGATGTCATAAGTATTATATAAATATATATAATAAATATATACATATTTATATTATATATATAATAAAAATATAAAATATTTTTAAAAAACCGATTCGACTGCCCGGTTTCCTGGTTCGACCGTCGGCCCACTGGTTCAATCTGTGACAGTTGCGTACGAAGAATTCGGCATTAATGACGTGAGCACATTTGGTCGTGCTTGAAATCCACGAGGATTTAGTAACTTTTGTTATTGGGGATTGATAGTATGTGAAAAATGATGAACGTGGGCGAAAACCGCGCGCAAAACGGAGTTCGTATGCTCCCGGAATCGCGAAACGAAGTTTAAAACCAAAATGGTGATCCTGATGACGTGGGGCGGTACGCCCCAGCCCAGACCTCCAGCTGGGGCGATGCGCCCCGGAGCATATGTCGGCAAAAGTTGTTTTTAATCGATCAGATTGCGTAGGAAGATTCAAAAACGTCCATTTCAAGCTGTTCTTGAGCCCAGGCGAAAAAATAACATACCTACACCTCAAATCTTCATATTAAAGCCATAAATCGCACCACGGATCGTGTTTTTAAGTCCTGATCGTCGTTTTAACCGCAGATATCCATCAGATCAGGTAACGGTTCGTTTTAACCTTCTAGTTTGATTTTGATTGATTAGATCTTGATTTTGAACGTAATGAGATAGTTAGGATTGTTGATTATTGCCTAGATGATGGCTAGGATTGATTATAAATGAAGAACACAAAGTTCTAACGGTTAAATCCTTGTTTTGATCCGTTGTAATGCCCAATTTGCATGAAATCATACCCATGATTATAATGGTTTAAACCATTTGATTATGACAATGTAGGTGATTAGTTTGATTAATCTTTGAAATGCAAAGGTTAAATCTAAGTGTTTCAAACTAATCACAATCATTAACATACTCATTGGAATGATTATCTGATGTTTGTGATAACAGTCATATTAGTATGTTAAATTTGGTTATTTCACCTATTCTGATGCTACATTGTGATATTTCATGATATTTGGGTAATCAATAACAAGGATTAATCACTCCTAAGCCATTAAATCATCTAGAAACTGTGTTAGCATTATAATCAACAACATTAACTATTTGGTTAATCTGAGATTATTCTGATTAATCTAGAGTGTCATCAACTTTGTATTAGGAATCTAATGCAATGTAGGTTCCTACATTATCATACATTGTATGATATGATATTAAATTAATTAATTATATAATTAATATCGAGTTGATGATTTAATAAGCAATGTCTTTGACACTGAACGTTCAGAAGGATCTAATCAGTAAACTAGAACATAAATAACTTATTAAAGATAACTAAATGCAGAATCATCTATATACTATCAGTTTGGTGATACCCTGCTACCCTTATACTATCAGGTGAGTTTCGTACAACCCCTTTTATTTTTAATCTTTTATAAACATCGGGAAAACTCTGCAAACTGTTGTCTGAACATATGATATGCATCAATGATATCTGTGTGATTTCATGTGATTTTGTGGGATTTCATGGGATTTTGCCTGTAGACTGAACTCTATCATGGAACTGAAAGTCCTCATTTTTGAACTGTATCTAGTGAACCCATGTGTGGCCGAGCAGAAAACATTGATAGTACTATTGGTTGACACCCCATTCGCTGGGAGGATTGCATCTCCCCTTGTGTGAATGCTTGTTATCTGTTTCCTGAACTTCTTAATGGTATGATAGACATTAAGATAATGAGGCACTAAGATATGTACCGACGGGTAATATCTTGAGACAGACTAGACGTCCGAAAGGAACTAGATACAGGTCCCATGGTTATCCAGAACTGAACTTTTGAGAACGTGCTTATCATATCATATTGTTTTAAATTGAACTGTCGAACTCACCAGCTTTGTGCTGACGTTTCAAATTTAAATCTTTTTGCAGGAAGACAGTGACACTCGGTGAGGCAGCACTTCAAACACTAGTAATTAAATAAGTCAGTTGTGTAATAAACTTAGTTGTAAATTATGATACTGATTGTAATGACGAAACCCTGTATTGTATTTATTTTAAGTTAATCTGTGTGCTTATGATATCGGTTCAAGTATGTCACCCCTCACCTCGGAGACATCACCACTATGCTTCCGCAACCGGTTCGGTGACGTCAGACCAGACACGAGGTGACGAGAGGTGGGGGTGTGACAGGGTGGTATCAGAGCCACAGGTTATAGAGAATTAGGTTGACTTAGAGACCTAGACTATAACCATAGGCTCGTATAGTGACACAGAGAGCACCGAACATTAATATTGAACAAAACTTGTTTTGAATTAAGCCAGGATAATCAGGTGGTACAAATTCCAGTTATGAGTGGCCAGCATAACTGAAATTTGCAACACGTGTGCATTCTAGTTTGATTTGATTCAAGCGGAACATTAATAACTATAAAGACAAATAGTTGTTCTGAGATAGGGAGAAGCATCATATCATGTTCATGTTTATGTTAAATATTGTTATTTAATATTTATGTCATGATACTGATTAGAAATTTTGATTGTACAGCGATGGCCGATCCAGTCGAGCAGTATATTTATCAGAGGTTCCCTTATTTGAGGTTGGATGACACGCTTAGCTCTAGTGCAGGATCAAATTCAGGTCCTAGTGAGGCATCATAGGCAGCCTCACAGGCGACCCCTACCGGACCTCATACACCTTCAGACCCCAGACCTGTTACTCCACCACCACCATCACCAGTACTACCACCAGCAGCCCCCATTCTACCTAGTCCACCTCATTCACCTTTAGCTCATATTTCTGCTGAGAGGAGACAGGACTCCTCTCCACGGAGAGTCCCTGAGTGGGATGGGTTGAGGCGGATGCGAGGCCAAGCTCGCAAGACGACGGGGCTACCCCCGAGACGACAGATGGCTCCCCGAGATGAGCCACCGACGATACATGAGGTGGGAGAATCTTCCCACCAAGCAGAGTGGAGAGCCCAGTTACAGCAGGTCACTCATGATCTGCAAGGGATACGTCAGGACATACAGCAGCAGAGTGCTATGATAGATGATACCCGTAGCACTGTTTTAGAGATTTTGACTTCTCACTTGACCATTATAGATCGAGTGAACACATTGGAGGCAGACACACAAGAGTGGAGGATTTCAGTTGAGGAGCGATTGCGTAGGACGTGGGTTCGGAGGATTATTGCTACCTTCTGGCGGCAGGTTGAGTTGTTGAGAGCAGGATTGGCGAGGGTGAGAGAGTCTCTGATTTGGCTTGGGATGGCCAGTTTTGAGACTAAGATGATAGTTTTGGGCGTGATCATGGCGGCAGTGGCTATGGTGTTTTCCTGCTTATCGTACTTTTTACGATAAGTATGTTTATGTAGCTCTTTTTGGGATATCCTATGTATAGACGAATAGGTTGTTAGTGTGTGATGTGGATGGGAAATTTTGATTGTGAAATGGATCCCCGGTAGTTAGTATGGATGAATCGGTTCGGATAGTTCTTGTATTATAACTTTGTGATGTATGAAATTATGGTACTGTAATAATATGGGTGTTTTGTATATCTGTCTGTATAATGAGCTATGTGTGTGAACTATAATTAATTTTTCTGTGTGAAAACATAACCGTATGCGAACAAATTAATATGAGAACATGTCAAACTAAAATATATATTTCGCTGAAATACAGTACGGGAGCAATACTGTATGCGAATATATCGAACTAAAATATATATTTTGCTGGAATACAGTACGGGAGCAATACTGTATGCAAATATATCTGTAACTAAAGTACAGTACGAGAGCCATACTGTACGAGAACATGTCTGAATTATGAACGTATCTAATAGTGAACATGTCTGTAACTAAAGTACAGTACGAGAGCCATACTGTACGAGAACATATCTATGGTCTGTATAAGAACTTAATGTATGAACTGAGAACATATTAGAGAACTTGTGTGAGAACATGTCCTAGTTCTGTATGAACATATTTCTAAAAACATGTGTTGCAATGCAAAGAGCTGGGTAAGACTCTAACATGTTTTTGAAATAACAGGACTAAGTATAACTACGAACAATTGTGTGATCTGTGTGTAATACAAACATGTCTGGACGGAATTCATGTAGTTATACTATATTCTTTATAATCACATTTCAATATAAATTTTCAGTGTAACTGAATATGATTGAATTTATGTGATAGAATGGGTTATATCTTTAATGTTCTTAAATTGACCTGAATTTCCCTGCTTATGAGCAGATTAATGGCTCCTAAAAGAGGTCGACCAGCTAAGAAAGCTGCTCAGAACATTACAAACCCTGAACAAAATCAAGTCCCACCTGTGAATGTTGAATCAAATCCGGATCCGCATGTTAATTTGGAAGCGAACGTGGTTCCACTTAGGAACTTGGAAACGAATACTACTCCACCAGTGAACCCTGGAGCAGGCATTGTTCCACCTGCTGGTACAGGCGGATCTGAAACAAATGAAGCTATGATAGCTCGTATTTTGCGTGAACAACTATCTGCTTGTGGTGTTCTGACACAACACCAACCACATATCACCGCATGTTCTGGTGGGGAACACGATCATGTTGAGCATAATGCTACTGGTGGTCACGTTGAAACTCATACCACTACTGGTACAACTACCATTATTCCTGATCCACCCCGACAGGGATGTACTTATAAGTATTTTACTTCCTGTAACCCTCCGACTTTTACTGGCAAGGAAGGAGCGGCTGGTCTTTTAAGGTGGATCGAGGAGATGGAAACTAAGCTCAAAATAAGTCAGTGTTTGGAGGAGCATAAGGTGTCTTATGCTGCCTGTTCTTTGAAAGACTCGGCTTTGACCTGGTGGAATACCCAGGCCAAGACTTTGGGTGCAGCCACAGTTGATTCGATGGGCTGGAATGATTTCAAAACTCTGATTAGATCAGAGTACTGTCCCATTACTGAAATTCAAAAACTCCAGGAGGAATTCTGGAATCACTCGATGATCGGTGCTGACTGTCTTGCTTACACCGATCGTTTTCATGAACTTACTTGTTTACTTCCCGATATGTTTCCTACGGAAGCTGCTTTAATTGAGAAGTACATTAAGGGTTTGATTCCTCAGATACGAGGAATGGTGACTGCTGCTGAACCTACAACCCTGAAACATACGATTCTTTTGACCACTAAGCTTACCAATGAGGCGGTAAGGAGTGGTACTCTGTCTTTGAAACCTCAGACGGCTCATAGTCGTAGTGATGTCGGTACCTCGAATGTGTCAAAAGGTACCAAACGGAAGTGGTTTGGCAAAACCAAGGCGAAGGCTCCGGCTGAGATCACCCAGAGCAAGCCAACTGTGAAAAACTATGGTGCAAATGTTCCTGAGAGGAAAACTTATACTGGGCAGGCGCCCAAATGCAATAAGTGTCCACTCCATCACACGGGACCATGTCCTGTTTGTCTGAACTGTAACCGAGTTGGACATTATGCTAAATATTGCAACTTTCCTGCTCAGACACCAAACCAAGCACCACGACAAACCACTCAAACCAACCGGTCATGTTACAAATGTGGAAGCCCTGATCATCTCATACGAAACTGTCCGAACAATAACACCAATCCGGGAACTGAAGCTAGGGGGAGAGCTTTTCAGATTGGTGCGACCGAGGCGAGACATGATGCAAATATTGTTACTGGTACGTTTCTTCTTAATAATCTATACGCATCAGTTTTGTTTGACACAGGAGCGGATAAGAGCTTTATCTCTCCTGAATTTGCATCATTAATTTCATTGCCTACGGTAGATCTAGAAACTCCTTATGTTATTGAACTTGCTAACGGCAAGTTGATCAAAACTAACAGTGTTATTCAAGGATGTTCCTTGAATTTGAATGATCATCTTTTCAATATTGATTTACTTCCTATTGAGCTTGGGAGCTTTGATGTCGTTGTTGGTATGGACTGGCTTTCTAATAACCAAGCGGAAGTTGTGTGTCAAAACAAGGTGATCCGTATTCCATTACCTAACGGTAATACACTGATAGTTCAAGGAGAACGAGCTGGTAGAAAACTTGGTCTCATATCTTGTATGCGAGCTCAAAAATTCTTAAGGAAAGGCTGTTATGCTTTCCTAGCACATGTGACTGAGCACAATTCTTCACCCAAACAAATCACAGATATCCCAGTAGTCAAGGATTTTCCTGAAGTTTTTCCTGAGGATATATCAGGATTACCCCCAGTAAGACAAGTTGAATTTCGAATTGACTTAATTCCAGGTGCAGCACCTGTTGCTAAAGCCCCGTATCGGCTTGCACCATCCGAAATGCAAGAACTTTCAGGTCAATTGCAAGAACTGTTAGACAAAGGTTTTATCAGACCTAGTTTCTCACCCTGGGGAGCACCTATTCTTTTTGTGAAAAAGAAGGATGGTTCATTCAGGATGTGTATTGACTACAGGGAACTCAATAAACTGACAATCAAGAACCGTTATCCACTACCTCGTATCGATGATCTGTTTGATCAACTACAAGGTGCTACTTATTTTTCAAAAATCGATTTAAGATCTGGATATCATCAGTTACGTATTCATGATGATGACATTCCTAAAACTGCTTTCAGAACTCGATACGGACATTACGAATTTCTAGTGATGCCATTTGGTTTAACAAATGCACCAGCAGTTTTCATGGATCAAATGAATCGAGTATGTAGACCTTATCTGGATAAATTTGTGATTGTGTTTATTGATGATATTCTTATTTATTCTCGAAATCAACAAGAACATGCTCAACACTTGAAATTAATTCTAGAACTTTTGGCACGTGAAAAATTATATGCCAAATTCTCCAAGTGTGAGTTCTGGTTACGAGAAGTTCAATTTCTTGGTCATGTAGTAAATCAAAACGGTATTCAAGTGGATCCCAGTAAGATTCAGGCGGTGAAACAATGGGAGACACCACGAACCCCGACTGAAATACGCCAATTTTTGGGGTTGGCAGGTTATTATCGTCGGTTTATCAAGAACTTTTCAAAGATAGCCTTGCCACTGACTACATTGACACAGAAAAATCAACCATTTATATGGAGTTCTCAACAGGAGGAGGCGTTCCAACTGTTGAAACATAAACTCTGTAATGCACCTATATTGGCACTACCGGAAGGTACGGATAACTTCACAGTGTATTGTGATGCTTCACGTCAAGGTCTTGGGTGTGTTCTAATGCAGAAAGATAAGGTAATTGCTTATGCTTCTCGACAACTGAAAGTACATGAGAAGAACTATACCACACATGATCTAGAACTTGGTGCAGTAGTGTTTGCACTCAAGATTTGGAGACATTATCTATATGGAACTAAATGTATTATATACACTGATCACAAAAGTCTCCAACATATTCTAGATCAGAAAATGTTGAACATGCGACAGAGGCGATGGGTTGAACTTTTAAACGACTATGACTGTGAAATTTGTTATCACCCAGGCAAAACAAATGTTGTAGCTGACGCTTTAAGTCGCAAGGAACGAGTCAAGCCTTTACGTGTGAAAGCGTTAGGTATGACTATTCAAACCAGTCTAATTCCTCAAATCAAAGACGCTCAGCAACAAGCTTTACAAACAATGAACTATTCTGCTGAAGGACTGAGAGGATTAGATAAGAAACTTGATACCAAAGACGATAGACTATTGTATTTCAAAGACCGAATCTGGGTTCCCCTATTCGGTAACTCTCGAACTATTATCTTGGATGAGGCGCATAAATCCAGGTATTCTATTCATCCAGGTGCTGATAAAATGTATAAAGATCTTAAAGACTTTTACTGGTGGCCTGGAATGAAGAAACACATAGCTGAATATGTGGATCGATGTTTAACATGTCTCAAAGTTAAGGCTGAACATCAACGACCTTCTGGGTTATTGCAACAACCTGAGATTCCCATGTGGAAATGGGATCAGATCTCTATGGATTTCATTACTAAATTACCCAGAACATCACGTAATCATGACTCTATATGGGTTATCGTTGATCGCCTTACGAAATCTGCGCATTTCCTACCCATCCGAGAAGATTATTCTATGGATCGACTCGCTAAACTCTATGTTAATGAGATCATATCTAGACATGGAGTACCGATCTCTATCATTTCTGACAGGGATAGTCGATTTATGTCACGATTTTGGCAAACTCTTCAGAACGCACTGGGCACACAAATCAATATGAGCACAGCTTATCACCCACAAACTGACGGGCAGACTGAACGAACAAATCAAACTCTTGAAGACATGCTCAGAAGCTGTGTGATTGATTTTGGAGGTAGCTGGGATATTCATCTTCCACTTGTTGAATTTTCATACAATAACAGCTACCATACCAGTATTCAATGCGCTCCATTCGAAGCACTTTATGGACGGAAGTGTAGATCACCTATCTGTTGGTCAGAGGTAGTGAAAGTCAAATCATCGGCCCAGAATTCATTCAGGAAACAACTGATAAGATCGCACTCATTCAAGAACGAATCAAAGCTGCTCGCGATCGTCAAAAGAGTTATGCTGATAATCGCTGTAGACCACTCGAATTTCAAGTAGGTGATCGGGTAATGTTGAAAGTGTCACCTTGGAAAGGCATTTTCAGATTCGGGAAGCGAGGTAAACTTTCGCCAAGATTTGTAGGGCCATTTAAAATTCTTGAACGAATTGGACCAGTAGCCTACAGACTTGAATTACCTCTTGAACTCAGTAACATTCACGATGTCTTTCATGTATCTAATCTGAAGAAATGTTTAACTGATGAATCATTGATCGTACCTCTCAAAGAGATTCATATTGATGAAAAACTTCAGTTCAGTGAAGTACCGGTAGAGATAATGGATCGAGAAACGAAAGTGTTAAAACGTAGTCGCATACCGATCGTTAAAGTGCGGTGGAACTCGCAACGTGGACCCGAATATACGTGGGAACGTGAAGATCAAATGAAAGCAAAGTACCCACATCTATTCTCATAAACAATTGTCTTAATGTAAGTCTTCACTAAATTTCGGGACGAAATTCCTCTAACAGGAGGAGACTGTGACAGTTGCGTACGAAGAATTCGGCATTAATGACGTGAGCACATTTGGTCGTGCTTGAAATCCACGAGGATTTAGTAACTTTTGTTATTGGGGATTGATAGTATGTGAAAAATTATGAACGTGAGCGAAAACCGCGCGCAAAACGGAATTCGTATGCTCCCGGAATAGCGAAACGAAGTTTAAAACCAAAATGGTGATCCTGATGACGTGGGGCGGTACGCCCCAGCCCAGACCTCCAGCTGGGGCGATGCGCCCCGGAGCATATGTCGGCAAAAGTTGTTTTTAATCGATCAGATTGCGTAGGAAGCTTCAAAAACGTCCATTTCAAGCTGTTCTTGAGCCCAGGCGAAAAAATAACATACCTACACCTCAAATCTTCATATTAAAGCCATAAATCGCACCACGGATCGTGTTTTTAAGTCCTGATCGTCGTTTTAACCGCAGATATCCATCAGATCAGGTAACGGTTCGTTTTAACCTTCTAGTTTGATTTTGATTGATTAGATCTTGATTTTGAACGTAATGAGATAGTTAGGATTGTTGATTATTGCCTAGATGATGGCTAGGATTGATTATAAATGAAGAACACAAAGTTCTAACGGTTAAATCCTTGTTTTGATCCGTTGTAATGCCCAATTTGCATGAAATCATACCCATGATTATAATGGTTTAAACCATTTGATTATGACAATGTAGGTGATTAGTTTGATTAATCTTTGAAATGCAAAGGTTAAATCTAAGTGTTTCAAACTAATCACAATCATTAACATACTCATTGGAATGATTATCTGATGTTTGTGATAACAGTCATATTAGTATGTTAAATTTGGTTATTTCACCTATTCTGATGCTACATTGTGATATTTCATGATATTTGGGTAATCAATAATAAGGATTAATCACTCCTAAGCCATTAAATCATCTAGAAACTGTGTTAGCATTATAATCAACAACATTAACTATTTGGTTAATCTGAGATTATTCTGATTAATCTAGAGTGTCATCAACTTTGTATTAGGAATCTAATGCAATGTAGGTTCCTACATTATCATACATTGTATGATATGATATTAAATTAATTAATTATATAATTAATATCGAGTTGATGATTTAATAAGCAATGTCTTTGACACTGAACGTTCAGAAGGATCTAATCAGTAAACTAGAACATAAATAACTTATTAAAGATAACTAAATGCAGAATCATCTATATACTATCAGTTTGGTGATACCCTGCTACCCTTATACTATCAGGTGAGTTTCGTACAACCCCTTTTATTTTTAATCTTTTATAAACATCGGGGAAACTCTGCAAACTGTTGTCTGAACATATGATATGCATCAATGATATCTGTGTGATTTCATGTGATTTTGTGGGATTTCATGGGATTTTGCCTGTAGACTGAACTCTATCATGGAACTGAAAGTCCTCATTTTTGAACTGTATCTAGTGAACCCATGTGTGGCCGAGCAGAAAACATTGATAGTACTATTGGTTGACACCCCATTCGCTGGGAGGATTGCATCTCCCCTTGTGTGAATGTTTGTTATCTGTTTCCTGAACTTCTTAATGGTATGATAGACATTAAGATAATGAGGCACTAAGATATGTACCGACGGGTAATATCTTGAGACAGACTAGACGTCCGAAAGGAACTAGATACAGGTCCCATGGTTATCCAGAACTGAACTTTTGAGAACGTGCTTATCATATCATATTGTTTTAAATTGAACTGTCGAACTCACCAGCTTTGTGCTGACGTTTCAAATTTAAATCTTTTTGCAGGAAGACAGTGACACTCGGTGAGGCAGCACTTCAAACACTAGTAATTAAATAAGTCAGTTGTGTAATAAACTTAGTTGTAAATTATGATACTGATTGTAATGACGAAACCCTGTATTGTATTTATTTTAAGTTAATCTGTGTGCTTATGATATCGGTTCAAGTATGTCACCCCTCACCTCGGAGACATCACCACTATGCTTCCGCAACCGGTTCGGTGACGTCAGACCAGACACGAGGTGATGAGAGGTGGGAGTGTGACACAATCGGCCGGTTCTTCAAAAACGGTTTCGAGCATATAAACGGCCCGCACTTAACACCGAATCCTAGTCCGACCGACCGGTCTGGTCCGGGTTTGAAAACATTGATATGTATAGATATCTATATCTTATTATCTTAATTCTTATTAGTATATATAATGTATATTGAAAAGATTAAGAATTGTGCAAGCTTTGGAGCATATACTACAAGTCATAAAGCACTCTACACTTCCTGCTTCAAAAGTGCCTTTCAACAACTCGATTTATGCGTGTTTGAATTTACCCATGTTTGAATCTTACGCCTTTCTGCCCTCTTATCGATGTAGGCGGCATTATCAAATCTTGAAAATGAATAGTAGACATATAATCGTTGGTTGAAACTTGAAAGACCAATCCAACCTGAAAGGCTCAAAGTTTGAAACCGAATCACATTTCAAAATTCAAACTTTGTACATGAAGATGTCTGTACACGAAGATCGAATAATAGGGTTCTAAATTCTTCTTTTTTGATATTTGATAATACAGAAAGGCAGATCAGGATTCGACGACAATGAAGGCGTCGATTGTTCTTGCGTCCACGAAATGACAGTCTTTCAACAACTTCGATTGTCCTTTCGTCAAAAAAACCATTTGCTTCGGTCTCTCTCATCCTCAAATTCCTTCTACAGACGACAAGGGATGAAAATGGATGCGCTGTGATGGATTGTGGAGGTTCTTCTCGAGTTAGTGCTTGATTAGGTGGTAGTTTTATATCCTTTGATTTATGCCCGTAAGAGGTTATAGATATTAGTTGCTCTAATCTCCAATTTTTTAGATGAAATAATTTGGTAATTTTGAACTGATTGTTGTCTTCAAGTGTATCATGAGTTTTCAATGAAATATCATAGCTAAGCATCATCGACAATCAGGTTCAAGTTTGTTTCTTATCCCTTTTACTTGGTTTTGTGTTTTTGTAAATGATGAGACCACGAGGCTTAAACCTGTTACATTTTAGGCATTTTTTCAAAGCATCCATAACTTGTCACAAATAATTTTACATGACTGAAGAATCATAAGTTGGTATCTAGGGTTTGCTAAAGATTAAAGTTAAAGAAGGAATAAACATAAATCTTAAGGTTTCTATTTGTGTTTCAATATTTTTATTTTTTTTATTATTTTATTTGTCATTGAGGTTGCATTATGTCATGTTAGGAAATACCTTGATTATACTAAATTCCTATTTTTCTGTTTTATCATTGTTTTAAATTCACCAAATAGATAATGTTGGTGTTCATCATGTGTTCTTGATTGATTTAGGCATCTCATGTGTTAGTTGTTTTCAATAAACAAATATCACCTGATTATGTTTGGTATATGATTCAGTTGCTTTTCACATTTTCATTTCTCAATGGGACATAGATTTGTAATTTGGGATATTTATATTATGTCCAGATTTAGTTATATGGGTTCTCGAATTTCTCATATACGATCAAGAAATTGTTTTTGATTGATTCAAATTACTTTGGCTTTTAAGGTATTTCAAATTACTTTGGCTTTTAAGGTATTTCAAATAACTTTGGCTTTTAAGGCTGCAAGTTTAAATCTTTTATCAATATATCAGTTTGTATTTATGGTCTTTTTTGCAGAAACTCAAAGCTCACTTATATGCTTCAAGATTCTTTAGGTACTTTCGAATTTCTATTTTAAACTTATTATAGCAAGCGTTGATCTTTTTTCAGTGGAGACTCAAGACACTGATGATTTTGTAAATTAGTCCCAATGAGAATGATTTAAGTGAATCATTTTGCTTCCTCAACTTTGCAAGCAAGAACGTGAGGAATTGAATTGGGTCCTGCAAAGAAAAAAATCAAAAACTCAGAAGTTAAAAAAGATAAAAAAAATGGTGGATATTAAACCTTGCTGGCATTTTATGTTTGAGATAATTGAACAAAGCACTCAATGTTTGTTTATGATCACCATGTTCCAGGCTACAGGAGAGTAAGAACAAACATCTACATATCAAAAAAGTGGAGGATAACATTCATGGTTTAGACGTGAAGTTGAATGAAAAATAGTTGAGAAACAAGATTTTGCAAGATAAGGTACATGTTTTTCATCAACAGTCATGGTTAGACCGAGATCAAGTTCATCACAAAATGATTCTTGTTTTTGTTCCTCTTAGGTTAAAAAACTAGAATTGCAACTTCTGGAAGGTACAGATGCAATTTTACAACAGACACTGATTATGAATAATATCATGTCACCTTCACCAAACACATCAGAACAATTTCAAAGTGATACATCATAGGGATGAAAATATTATTGAATGAAGTAGTTTTTTTATTATCTATATTGTGACCTATGAATAGTTTATGCTTTGTTAGGATAAATATTTTAGTTTCAATGACTCGTACTTTACTTTTATGATTTAAAGATTAATGTTTGAACATATTTAATCTGGTGTGGTAATTTTGGTAACATATGCATGTATTTGTACGTACAATGTTGTATTTGTTGATATGTATTTGAATATTAATTACCTACATATACATGGTTAATTGTCAAACATACATATATGTTTACCAACACATATAAATATTTCTTTCTACACATATTAAACTCAATATCTACATATATACCACTTTTACCTACACATAATTTTATTTTTACCCACACATATATGTGTAACTATAGTGTGATATATACCTACACATAAGTGATGTGTAGGAAATAATCTATATCAACAGTCATGAGGCAACACATCATCACACTTAATTTATGTGTAGATAAAGACATTTACCTAAACATAATAGGCTTTTAACAACACATACCAAGTGTGCGTAAAGATCCAAATTTCTTGCAGTGAAATATTAAAAAAATATTTTGAATATATGCATTGCATGTAGATATATAAATGGTTAGGGGGAATGATATAAATTCTTTATAAACTTATAAAAGTACATATTTTCTTCAAATCAAAGTTTTTAATGTAGAATATACAATATTCTTATGTATGATTTACAAAAGGGAAAACTTCATAGAAATGTAACAAACTTTTCATTTTGTTCCAATCAAGTCACTTAAACTTTTTTTTTTTGTCTCAATTAAGTCATTCAAGTTATATTTGTGTTTGAATTCTATGTTTTTAACATGAATTGTAGGTAATACATCATAAATGTTGATATAAGTTTGTGTGAATAATTTTTTTTTTAAAAAATGACTGACTTGAATAAGTAATTATTAATTATTAATTTTTTGTTCTTTGTCAGATATTAGTTAAAATTAATAATTATTGATTCAAATCAGTCATTTTTTTAAAAAAAATTATTCACTCAAACTTATATCAACATGTATTACGTACTATTCAAGTTAAAAACATAAAATTCAAATACAAAAATAACTTGAATGACTTAATACATACATACATATATATACATACATATATATATACATACATATACGTACTTATATATATATATATATATATATATATATATCTGTTAAATATGTATTAAGCTATATTTAATCAACTTACAAAATCAATGTCTTTGCTTGAACTTACTAAACCAAAGTTTATATTATTTTTTATATCCGTTAAATATATATTAAGCTAGAATCAACTTGCTAAATCAATGTCTTTGCATTAACTTACTAAACCAAAGTTTATATTATTTTTTATATCCGTTAAATATATATTAAGCTAGAATCAACTTGCTAAATCAATGTCTTTGCATTAACTTAGTAAACCAAAAATTATGTTATCTTTATATCCGTTAAATATATATTAAGCTAGAATCAACTTACTAAACCAATACTCCAATCATGCCCATAAAAAATTATTATTTTATTTCCTGTTGTCCTAGCAGGTAATTATATATGAGCAACAACTAATTCACTAAGTTTTTGATTTCTATATTTTTAATTTCTTTAAGTTAAATTACATAAAAACAAAGAAGAATGAAAGAAAATGAAATTTTTAAAAAGTACAACGAAGACTCACATGTATCCGACGGCCAAGTATAGTAATAAGTCCCCAACAACTCAACAAGCATGAAACACAATCTTTCTTTCAATCATGCTTGAAACTAAAATTATCAGTACTTGTTTAATTGTCTTAGCTGGTGTAACTACTAATATACATACACACACACACGTATAGGAGACGGATCCAATACATATGATGTTTAACGTGAGAATGATAGGCAGGGTTCCGTACCTTTGATCAAATAAGTCAATGGTTTAGATTTAGTGGTCCCCGCTTTTTGATTAAAACTTGCGTAGATTAAAACTAAAAGGGCAAAAAAGAAATTGCCTACATTTGTTGATTTTTTTGTGGGTAAATCAAGTTACGCCATCTTCTTGTAAATCGAATAACTTTTAAACGTTTAATTATTTTTTATAAAAAAATTACATCATAAAATTGAGAATTTTATTATCTTTAAGTTGAGTATAGTGTTGTTAAAGTTTATTAAAAAAATTTTTACGTGGTCCATGACTTTTATTCTTTGTACGTGATTATTTAATTGGTCCTTTAATCATGCATGTTAAATGACGGTTCGTGATTTTCATATAACGTGGTCCGTGATTAAGCATTTGGTCCTTGATTATGTGTGTTAAAATACGGTCTATGATTTATATTGGTCCATGATTATCCCGTCAGTCCTTGATTACGGGTGTTAAATATAAGTCTGTAATTTTATGAAGCACGATCTGTAATATTACACGGACTATTATTATACCCCTTACTCAGATTACACGTGACGAATTCTGATGACTTTCTATGTTTCTCATATTAATTTTCTTTGTATAATAACCGTCCCTTATATATATATATATATATATATATATATATATATATATATATATAGAGAGAGAGAGAGAGAGAGAGGATTATTACATATATCTCGCTAGTCAGAACCTTAATTACATATTTATATAACCCTTAAAATCAATGACATACTTCTTTTTGTGAGAGAAAAATATGTAATTTTACAGTTTACTTGAAAGTAATAATATATTTTAAAAAAATGAAATATATAATTCACTTTTTTATTTAAAAATACATGTAATAAATGATATTAGAAATACGTAAATGTTAGATACATACACGTGTTAGATTCATTAATTTTTAAATATCCTAACATTAAATGAAAACCAATTAACAATCGTAAAAACCAATGATATCTTGTCCTAGTGTTAAGATGGAGGTATGGGGGAAGTGATAAGAGACCCAGGTCATGGGTTCGATTCTTGATCCCACCCGGTTTTACCGGCCTTTCACCGTCTTGCCTTTGGGCGGGTGTTTGGGTCGGCTTTCTCCTGGGAATTGGTGGCTGGTGGGCTAGAGGCTTCGTCTGTCTGGACTAGTGGCCAACTTAGGCATCCTTTAGGCATTGAGGACCGCATACGAAATACTCAGCAATTGATTAGTTGGCCGTTAAAAAAAACAATCGTAGAAAGAATCCATTTACCAACAGTCAAATTTAATGTTCATAGCGATAAAGCTGTAGGAAGCATCAGCTTTCCAGCTGATCGGTTGTCTTCTTATACGACAGGTGGCCCCAATATGGGTGCTATGATTGTTGATGTACCTTGATCAGGTCAGGTGGCCACATATATACTTTTTTTTTTTGAAACTTTTTTCGGTGCGGTTACTTTGACCGATCGACCCTACTTACCCATTCGGCACCTCACTGTTTAAACTTTAAAAGTCCAGAAAACCATAAATCATTAAATTTTTGGTTTGTTCCAAATTTTGAAATCTATGTGAAATTAAAACACCATAAATCATTAAATTTTTGAATTGATTCTGGAAAGAAACCAAGAATGAAGTTTGGAAATGAATTTGCTTCACAGACGGTGCCGGAATGGCGAGAAGCGTATATGAATTACAAGCACCTCAAGACTCTTTTAAAAGAAATCTTGATTTTCCGGCGACGGCAGACAAAGTTACCGGTTCCAGTTCCGTCTTTGAAGAGACGGTGTCACTTTTTAGAGCATTCAGTGGTCTGACGACTAACACTAGTCATGCCAGTAGTAAACAACGACACAAGGAAGATGAAGCAATCATAGTAAGCAGTAAAATGCACCAAACAGATGAAGAACAAGGAGCCGAAGAGTGCAGTCGGAGTTACCAGACCATATTTCTCCGGTCGTCGGAGGAAGGTGGAGATCTTGAGCTTGTGTTCTTCAGAGGACTTGATGATGAATTCAACAAAGTGATGGAATTTTATAAAAGTAAAGTGGATGAGGTGGTGAAGCAGGCTGAAGAGTTGAATCTACAAATGGATGCTCTGATTGCCCTCAGAATCAAAGTCAATCATCCATTAATGGAGGTGACTCAAGAATCCAAGATTAGTGAAGAAGATGAAGACAAGAGGGTTTCTTTAGATGTTTTAAATCGCGTAAAGATCAACGCCACAACCGAAACACCGCGATCCACCGTGAGAAGTGTTTTCAACAGTTTAAATTTGGAGTTGAATTACAGCAAAAATGAACTTAAACATGCCCAAGGAAAGTTAAAGCAGGCTTTTCTTGAGTTCCATGAAAAGCTTCGGTTTTTAAAGAACTACGCGTAAGCATCGATCGATTAATTACCACTTTAATTGAATATTATAATCTAAACATGCATATTATACACACACACATATAGATATTTTTTGAATTTAAATAAATAATAACTGAATTATTGTATACACACATGTATGCTGGTTATGAAAGCAGTTTCCTGAATCAACTTGCCTTCTTTAAGATAATGAAGAAGTATGATAAGGTCAGGAATCAATACATATTTATATATATATATAAATGATTGGTTTCTCAATATATATATATATATATAGAGGGATGGTTCGAATGTTAACCCTTCCTTATTGCGATAACCGAATAACTACATCTTATTACTTTGGAACTCACATTAAAGTAAATTTAAAGGTGTAGGTTTTTTTCTTTAATTTTTTATTAATGTAAGTGAGCCTTACATTAATTAAAAATTAGAAAAAACACACACTTTTAGATTTACTTCAATGTGGACCCAAAAATAATAAGATGTAGTTATTTGGTTAACGCAATAAACATTGGTTCACGCCTGATCAACTCCCTATATATATATATATATATATATTAAAATCAATTGCTGACAGAGATGGTTGATTAATGCAGATAACATCAAGAAATGCTTCTGATGTTTACATGCAGATGGTTGACGAATCTTACTTGAGCCAGTCTGATGAGGTATATATATTAATTATGAGTTCTTCTAGCATGTGATATAAAGTCAATTAGATTTTTAAACTTTTTTTTTGTTTTTGATAAAATAATGGTAGTAATCTCTTGCCTCTTTTCACTTTGTGTTTAATCAGAGTTACCACTTGACCTCTTAATTACTGTTTTTAATATAATGTTATTTTTAAAGAACACAGTTAAATTAAATTAAATTAACGAAAGATTCTCGAAATGTCTGTTTTATAAAATAAGTTTTGGAAGAAACATCCTTCTTAACTTCTACTAAAAAAATTATAAATTCAAAATTAGCAGACTTACAACATGTCTGAGTTCGGTATTCTAAAAAAATCACTAATTAAATATGAGTGATTATATGCTTTTAAGATGTACATTTAGAGACACGCAGTAGGAAGTGATTTTAAATAATTTTAATGAGAAAAAGGTTGAATTCTTAGGGTGCATAATGATTAATGTGAAATTGAGTAAAAATAAAATCTGAATTTCTATTCTTAACGTGTTTGGTTTCACTAATTTAATTGTTTAAATTTTAATATGAATTTCATTTTTAACTTGTTTGATTGACAAATGACAACTGCATGAAACAAGAATTGATTTACTCAAATTCCTTCATGTAAAGTATTTTATAGTTTATACATTCATTCTAAACGTGAAAAAAATTCAACTCAATGAATTGTAATATCCCAGCACTCATCATTGCTGCATCCGCGATCCTTTCCTCATTGATAGGTGGCAGCGATGGTGACAAATTGAGACGGCCCGAGAATTGAGTGCCCAGAAGCCGAAAAAAATCCTATCGAAAGTCATTTAAAACCGAAAACTGAACAGTATTCGTAACTGAAAAAATCGAAACAAATTCTGAATTCGGTTTTTGGTTCGGTTCTTGGCTGTATCCAGATTCCGTATTTGGTTTTCGGTTCGATTCCTAGCTGTATCCAAATTCCGAATTTTGGCTTTTGGTTCGGTTATCGGTTCCAATATTTTTGGAATTTGGTTTATTCTGGTTCCAATATTTTTGGAATTTGGTATATTCGGTTGACAGATTAAACCAAATTTATATTGAAATTTTGAAAACAATATAAAAACTTAATCAGTCTAAACGATTAACAACAAAATACAACAAGAAATCAACAAAAAAAAAACTCAAGAACACGAAACAAAATCAATATAGATATTAAGATCTCAAACTGAATCTACATATCACAGCAATGTGCAAAAGATCTTGTGTATTCATGATGTGTATTTCTCTCTTCAATCTCAGAAAGAAGAAAGTGAATGAATCTCATAGAAAGAAATTAGGGGTTTTCACTCTTTTCACCTTTATGATCTCTTATAGCTCGTTAATATCTTCCAATCAACATCACGACCATTCCACTTAAATCTCAAGTCACCTTCAGTCCTTTTCCTTATAATACAATGAAAATAGAAACAAACTTAAGAATAAAATCTAACAAATAACGTGTTTAGTAGTGAATTAATTTTATCTTATTATATTTTTAACAAATTTATTATTTTTTAATAATATATAAGGTTGGATTCGGTTGAATTTGGTTTCTTTGGATTGGTTTTTCGGTTTTTAAACCGTTTATTCCGTTTTTAATTGGTTTATTTAATTGAATTCGGTTTATTCGGTTGACTTCGTATCGGTATATTCGGTTTGTTTAGTTACACGGAAACCAAAGCGAACTGAATTACCGAACCACTTCTCCAATTCGGTTCGGTTTTCAGATAGGGGAAAGAAATTGAAAACCGATTAAAGCGAACCGAATAAACCGTTAATCAAATTGATGAACCCTCATGTTGAAAGGGCATGAAAGTAACTTTATATACTTTAAATAAAATTATTTTTTACACCCTTTAAATCACGTGTATAAATTGTGCTTTTTGGTTCAAACCAATTTGTTGGTTCTCAATGAATCTCTATAAACACATATATATTAGAAATTTTAGGCCCCTTAAAAAACAGGTCACCCCTAGCGATGACATGAGAGGTCTTGATGTTGGAGTGCGGATGTTGTGGTGGTGGTGAGATTACAGCAGAGAGAAATTTAATTTTCAATGTTTTTTCATAAGAATTGGAAATTCAAAATTTTTTTGATAGATTATGATTACTTAAATTTTTAACCTTTCGATAATTTCAATTCTACATTCAATTAATTCAAAATTTTAATTATTTCAGCAAACTTCAAATCTTTAACTAAACCATTGTTATAAAAGTTGATAGACGCTAGTCGGGCGGCGAGATACCGCTTAAGGATTAATTGGGATTAATCGGGATTAATTGGTGCTAGGCAGATTGGAATTTTTATTTGTAATTTTACAAATATATATTATATACATACATCAATATCAATAATTTAATATAATACTTCAAATAATTTAAAAAATAAACTTAAACATACTAAGTTAAGTACTTTAAAGTTCAAAATTAAACATTGAGTTTAAAGTTTTTGATGTTTAGTGGCTAGATTCGATGTTGGATTTGATGTTTTAGAGACATACTAAAGATTTTGAGTTGAAAAAAGTCTCAAATAATCATTGATTTGGGTTTTTTTACCTGAAAAAAAGTCAAAAAAAAGGCAAACTAGGCCGACTAGGCACTGACTAGGCCGATTTTTACAACATTGACTAAAACCCACGGATCAACAGTCAACACACTCCCATTATTTAACAAAGGAAAAAAAGAAAATAGACAAAAAATCAACGGATGAGATTAAACCGAGTTATAAGATGGGCTGGTTTAATATGAAGTCTATTGGGATTTTATTATTGGTTTTATTATCTAGTCTATTAGAACTTTATTTGGCATTTTTATCGTAAAGAGACTAGATTTCAAATATAAATCAGAATAACTTGGGGATGAAGTTTAGTTTTTAGCAAGAATATAGAGTTTAGATGTCATTGTAAAGTGTGATTTTGTAGATTAACGTTAATGAGAGTTTGAATTTTCATAAATCTTGTTTTGTTTATAAACTTTATATATTGTTTTCATCTACTTGTGTCAACATGAGCCATCTTAGGTTTCTGTATAACCAACTGGTTAAAAATTTTACCCATTAATTTAGTACAAGTCCATATTATGTAAAGCCCAGTAGTTTACTTCTAAGCCCATATTATTAAAACCTAATTATATGTTTCAATTTAAGGATTGCAAAAGCCATCCACCATTTTTATATGAAAACATTTTTCTTTACAAAAATGATTGGTCATAGGTTATTAGGTTCAATTCTTGTGACATTAGAGGTTTCTTTTCTTTCTTTCTTAATTTTTTTTTTTAAATCCAGCTTTTTAAATGTTTCATCTTTTAGTTTTTAATGCTTCAAATTAAACCTTGTACTATAGTATACGTTTTCAATGTATTATTATTATTATTATTATTATTTTATTTTTTATTATTTTATTTTTTACTCTAGCTCTTCTAATACTCCAACTCTAACACTTCAATTTGTAGTGTTCAACTTGACCCCTATTTTCTACCTATTAATTTTACTAATGTGATTTTGCTTTCATAAATTTAGTTCTTTAATTCTTTTTTCCTTTTGTTTTAACTCTAACCCTCTCTAATAGTGACTCTATCTCTTTTAGTTTGAAATATTTCTAACTTTCTATAAACTGAATTTGAAGTGTTGATAAACACTTTAAATTCTACCTCTCAACTTTAAAAGCTTTTCAAACTCAGGGGCTGTTTGGTAGCATCTGAATAGGTCTGAATGGGTCTGAATCTGAATGGTTCAGATTCAGACCGTTTGTTTGGTGCAAAAAAAACACATCTGAATGGGGTCTGAGGTCTGAACGGGGGTCTGAATGATTCAGACTTGAGAACAAGTCTGAATGGAAAAGGAAGCAGCTGAATCGAACGCCCCTTTCCCTCTCGATCGCGCTCAGGCAGCCTCGGCCGCCCACCGCCGCCCTCCCCCGCCCTCCGCCACACCCATGTCAGCCACCCTCCTCCGCACCCATCTCACCTGCCCTCCGCCGCACCATCTCAGCTGAATCGAACATCGTTGGGGACGACTGAGCGGCGGAGTCTTTGACGGAAACATACATCTCAGAAATCGACACACAAGAAACATACAAGAAATCGATACACAAGAAACATACATCTCTGACTGATGATAACATACTGGTACTATAAAGAATGAGATCAACATCTACTAAAGAACATTTGCAGCCATCAATAAAACTAATCCTACATTTTTTATAATTTTTTTCTTTTATTCCTTAGGCTCTAAAGTTTCGAGTTAGTTGCCTTAATAACTTTCATTTGTTAACTTTAGAAAAATAATTGCTACATGCCTATTTTTATGTGCGTGCCGGCATAAATTAGAGTTGGTAGTTGTGACGTAAATTTTGTTCAGAAACAAGACAAGTCAAACATAATATTTTTTCGTTTTTATTTTTTATGCGGGTTTCAAGTTGATCTATGACGTTTTGTTCGGAAACAAGTCGTGTCAAATATAGCACGTTTTGATTTGACGTAAATTCGAGTTTATGTGGAAACGAATACGGTTGATAATAATCTATATTTGGTCACGCCACATACACACAGGCAAAAAACTCGAATTCATATACCGTTACAATTGATTTTACAATCAGGAAGCTTACATTAATTTTTAAATACTTGTCCATGTTAATTTCACCGCTATAAACCGGGTCATGACAATATTTAGAGGTTGGCTATGAAGTTTGCAGACGTGCCTTTACCATGATAGATTCATTGTATAGACCCCGCCACATCAGATGCGATAAGAAGGCTTCTTTTAACCAAAAGTTGAAATTTAAACCCCTTCCATGCTATTTTAAGTGGCAGTCCAAACACCTTAAGATGATGGTCTCTTTCAAATAGAATTACGAGGCTCATTAGATGTTGTACTTGACTTTTAACCAAAAAAATTCTTCAGGTTGCAAAGCTCATAGATAGAGTCGAAGCAGTATTTATAAAGCACTTCTGTAATGGAGACCGCCATCGAGGAATGAACACCTTAAGGCCGAAATGTAAACGAGAGAAGCATCGAGTTACATTCTTTGTCGGTAAGTTATAAGCATACTGCAGGATAATTAGTGTACACGCGCATAAAACTTCTAACCAAATGTATGTTTTTACGCAGGTTGCTTCTTTGGATTCTCATTAGCACTTATGGTGGCTATCATTACAAGCATACACGCTAGAGATCTTCTTAAGGATGAAGGTCAAACTCAGTACATGAACACCATCTTTCCGTTGTACAGCTTGTTTGGATTTCTGTTGTTGCATATGCTGATGTATGCTGCAAATGTATACTTTTGGACGCGCTATCATGTCAATTATTCATTTATATTTGGATTTAAACAGGGAACAGAATTGGGTTTCAAACAAGTTCTGCTCCTCAGTTTTGGTCTGTCAGTACTCGTTCTTGCAGCTGTACTTGCAAATCTTGAAATGGAACTGGATCCAGAAACTCAAAGTTATAAAGCATTAACTGAATTACTCCCTTTGGGCTTGGTCATTGTAAGAAATCCATCTTTAGCCCATTATACAATCATGATTAATGTGTTTGTGTTTCAAATTAAGTGTAAACTTTCTTTTGCAGGCTGTGCTTTTAGTAGCAATCTGTCCACTCAACATTTTGTACCGAACAAACCGTTTTTTCTTCCTGATCTGTTTATGGCACTGCATTTGTGCTCCTCTTTATATGGTCACTCTCCCTGATTTCTTCTTGGCAGATCAGTTTACTAGTCAGGTAAAATTAAAAAAAAACCCGGATATCATAAAAACCTCAGTAGTCGTAGGAACTAGATGCAATCAAGGCGCCAAAAAATTAGGCCAAGTTTTAAAAAGATGCACAGTCGAAAGAGGGCTTTATTAGAGGTTTTAGACAAATTTTAGGCTGGTTCTAGACTATTATAGTTGTTTTGAATCGGTTATAGCTGCTTTGGACATGTTTAGATCGAATTTTGCAAACTTTGATCAAATCCCTCAATAGATGATCAAGACTCTAAAATTTATTGATTATTTTTGTTTTTATATGATTCCAGGTTCAGTTATTAAGGAATGTGGAGTTCTATGCATGTTACTATGGATGGGGAGATTTCAAGAAAAGGGATGCGACGACTTGCAATGATAGTAATCTGTATCAAACTATTTCAATAGTTATTGCAGTCGTCCCGTATTGGATTCGAGTCCTACAGGTACTACATCACCACCCATGGCCATGGATTGATTACGTAACTAAAGTCTAATACAAAAGAGGTTGTTTATCATTGTATAGTGTTTAAGGCGCTTTTGTGACGGGCGTGATTCTACACAAGCTATGAATGGACTCAAATACTTATCTACCATTGCTGCTGTTGTTTCAAGGGCAATTTATACTCTGAAAGGAGGAACAACCTTGAAAATCATAGCTGCATCTACATCCGGAGTTGCAACAATTTTCAGTACCTACTGGGATATAGTTATGGATTGGGGTCTGCTATGTAAGAACTCTGAGAATCCATGGTTAAGAGACAAGCTTATTCTGCCTAGCAAATATATCTACTTCATAGCAATGGTAATCGCTAATTAAACGGAAGACGCAATTAAACAAAATCATCCTTGATTTACGTTTATGTAATCTGCAGGTATTGAATGTGATACTGAGACTTGCCTGGATGCAAACTGTGCTGGATTTCCATGAAGCCCCGTTCCTCCATAGAAACGCTCTAATTGCGATCGTTGCGAGTTTGGAGATCATTCGAAGAGGCATATGGAATTTCTTCAGGTATGATTCGAATTCTGATCGTGAAATCAAAGTCTGGAAACACGTATTAATCAATCTAAAGCTTGTATTGATCAAATGATTCAGGTTGGAGAATGAGCATTTGAACAATGTGGGAAAATTTAGAGCTGTGAAGTCGGTGCCATTACCGTTTATCTACGACTACGAGGATGAAGATAAGGATGCGTAGGTCGTTATTTCACATAGTTTTTAGGAATTACTAGTTTTGTATTTTCATAACCAAAATGTAGAATAGGGTGTTGCGTTATTTTTAGAAAGACGCATTCAAAAGCCTAATTATTTATTCACCTACGCCTGAGTTTATTATGCTAGTTTTCTTCCATTTTACTCCCTTTCCCTCCTTAAATGAAATCGGAAATACAAAATTTGCTATTTTTCTTTCTCTTCCTTCGTTAAATCAAACTCAGGAACACAAACATATTTCTTATTTTCTTTTATTTCCTTTATTTTTTCCTTAAATGAATTCGAGAACAGAGCGTTAGAGCGGATTTAAACTAAAACAAGAGTTAATTGCATAAATGGTTGATATGGATCAAGCTTATAATCCAAGAATTAAGAGAGAGGCTAGACATAAATTAAGAAGGAACTTGGGAACAATTCTTATGCATAACTCAATCAAACAAAACAATCATACTTAAAGGTTACAAGATCAACCCACTACTATTTAACTACCTAAAACATGGGTGAGAATGGCATCCCACTTCTCCCCTTTATTACACAATTCACTAAACATATATTAATTGAGAAATAAACAAAAAACAAATAAAACAATTGTTCCCCGTGTGCATGCATGCTAACCGGTTCACCCATATACTTTGGTTACGTAAAAATGGTTCATGTGGTTTGATCAAATTGTAGATTTAGTCTCCAAACTTTAAAAATTACAAATTTAATCCAAACATTTAGTTCTCAAATAATGTTAGTTCTCAAATAGTATTAGTTCTCAATTAAACCACAAACACACACACATGATTGAGATCATATAATAACTCAGTCTTAAAGCATTCTCTGATGTTTTTTTCGAACATCACTATAATATATTTAGAACACTTTTTTCTTTTCCGAGTTTGCGTAAATTAATCACCGTTTAAGACGTAATGTCATTGTAAGTTTTGGGTCTAAAATTGTTACAATGCTGCAAGTCATAAACTTACAACGATGTTACGTCTTAAATGATGATTAATTTACGCTAACTCATAAAAGAATAAAATGTTCTATATATATATATAAATATATGGGAAAGATCGAATAATAAGAGATTTTTGTATAAGAAAAGTGAGAACAACGGAAATTTGATATGTGGCATACTAAAAAAGGGAATGAATGATAATTAAGGTATAAAATAACTGTAACACCCTAGCCCGATTAGGACTGACATGTCATCTTTACAGAGTCAGATCAAAAACATAATTCCATAATCCTTAAATATTATGAATTTTAACAACTTACTATCAATATATATAAAAGCTAATCTTCTATATTTATTTGTATAAATATCTTTTCAAACTCTCGAGCACTCTTCACTATCACATCGCTTATTGTCTTGATAACCTGGGTACAAGAAGGAAAACACATAATGTACGTCTGAGCAAAATAATTTATCTTGCCCAGTGAACGGATAGAGGGAAATAAAATGGCTTCTTTTATTTTTAACAAATGCATCGAGTTTTCATAAATCAAAACATATAAAATAAACAAATAAATTTAAATATTAATATAACCTCAAAGATGTATAAACTTGTATTTTTGAATCAAAAATATAAAATCTGAATGTATAAACATGTATTTTTAAATCATAATGTACCCGAAGTCTCAGAAGGTTCATTTAATTTTAAAGATTAATGCAGGGTAGCTAGCCCATACATTCAGAAACAAATGGAGTGTGGGCAAATCACACCAATCATTCACCAGATAACATATATATTAATTTTCCCTAGGATCGATCCATACGCCTCCAGAATGTACAAAATGTACCAGAATGCTCATTGAGCCAGATTGAGACGCCGTGAACTCAACGTACTGTCACGGTTAGTACTACATAATTCTATATCACAATGATGTACCTGGGGTCAATTCCTCAGGTGGTGATAGACTTGGGTACCATATTTTAAATAACATAACATAAATTCATACCAAAATCTCATATCAAATAAATCTGACCTTATAACTTGAGAGTAATCAAAATAATTACTTGCAAATTAACTAAACTTGTCACTTGTAAACATGCAAGTTTGTAAACTTGTAGATAAGTAAACTCGTAAACTCGTAAGCATGCAATCCCGTAAACATGCAAACTCATAAACTTATAAACTCATAAACAAGCAACTCACAAACATGTAAACTCATGAGCATATAAATAAAAATTCATGAACCATTTTCTAAATATATAAAATATATATTTTATTTTACGTTTATAAATTTTAAATATGTTTTTATATTATAACTTCATACGAAACATAAAACATATAACAACATAATTTGAAACAAAATAAAATCATAATAACAAAATTTAATACGAAACATTAATAAGAATCAGATGCCCGAAGGCCAGTTGACACATATATCAAAAGAAAGAGATTAGACTATCCGTACCTTAACAGTAAATTAGAATACTACACAAGCTATTTTCCACACCCTGTACTAAGTTTAATCAAAAGAAGGTTGAAAGTATAATTGGTTTAAGAGTTTTGATGCAGGTCGACAATTTTCTTTGTAAGAATAAAATCTTCTTTTAGATGAAGATACATATACATGTCAAGTGAGTTTTTTTTTCAATACTCATCTTGTATGCTTACTCACTTGCACACGTGCACTCCATATAGTTTTTAGGATTATTAATATTAATCTTATTATTATTATCGTTAATTTTATTTAGTTAATTTAATTTTTTTAACTATTTATATATAATGTTTTAAAATCATTCGTGTATGTTAATGTAATATTTCTCATTATTCTTTACGTTTCGACCTAAGTTTCATTAAAAACGGATCAAAGTCAAAAATTCATTATTAATAATGTTGTTAAATTTTCGGATATTACAATTCTACCCTCCTTAAAAAATTTCGTCCTCGAAATTTAAAATTAATTTAAATTAATATAACAACCGGAAAACATAAAACAAATTCTTAGTAAGATTGTCTTATATTACATATGCTTATGAAGGCTTAATTTAAGCAAAATCTTGAACGAGATACTCTTATTTATAAATACACATGATTAGATAACAGATTTATCTTCGCTACACATGTAGTCTTCATACGATTTGTATATTTACAAGGATGCAATTTATTCTATTATTTTTTTTTTCAAAATTAGCGGAGTAAAAACCTCATATTCCTATAGAGTTTAACCAATTAATTCATGATGCTTTAGACGTTTCTTTGCAAGTTCGGCTTCTGTTGGTGCATTTCCTACGCTTAAGGCAAATACCCTTCCACCAGTGGTGGGTGGTACAAAACTAGCTGATCTAGAAGCATTGCCGACAACATTCCCATTTGGTTTTGGACAATCTTTAATCGTGTGGTCAGCTTCTCCGCATCTAAAACACTTACCTGTGGCCCTAAAAAATATGCCATGATGACGTTTCTCGCAAATGTTGCACAAGGGTTTGGTTTGGTTTTGAGGTAGCATTTTCTGAGTGGATGAATTAGAATGATGGGAGGTATTAGGATTTTGACGTGATTGTTGCAAACTCGGGTGCTGGGTGCTACTTGTTAGATTCGAATAAGCCTTATGATTTTCAGAGGATGAGGCTTGGTTTTTCTTAAAGATTTCGTCATATTGTAACGTCATGTCTTTGCTTGCTATCTCCAAGTTTTGTACAGCATTTGACACCTCTGCGATATCCTTGAATTCCTGGTTTACGATCAACCATTTGAGCTTTTCACATACAGCCCATTTTAATTTATTTGCTTGCGCCAATGGTTCTCCTGCAGCTGGACCTAGAAAGCTAGCCAATCTACAAAATATTGTCATGAACACTAACCAAGGTTCATCATCCCTCTGCTTAAGAGATGCATATTCCCGCTCATATTCTCCTCTACAAGCAGACGAAAAATATTGTCGATAGAACAAAGTTTTGAAATCATTCCATGAAAGTGTGGCAACAAACAATTCTCCTCCTCTTGCGTGCTTTACAGTACCCCACCAACCTTGTGCGTCATCCTCTAACTTATATGTTGCCAGCCTTGCTTTAAATTCATCACCGACTCCCATAACTTCAAAAATCTTTTCGATATGAGTGATCCAGTTTTGTGCATCTATCGGGGTAGTCGCAGAGCTGAATGATCGTGGCTTCTGCTTTTGGAATCTTGCAAGCCAAGTGTAAACATCAACGCTTTTGTTATTAGCCATGTAAACAACTTCCTCATTTCTTGGTGGGGACAACAAAGGTGAATGAAACGAAGGAGGTGAGGGGGAATGCGGAGTCCTCGAAGATGGATGTGGGGTGTGGTTTTGCATGTTATGTTGATTAACAGTTTGTATAATAGTAGGAAGTAATCTTTTAACTTCCCGTTGAACCGCATCACTGAACTTACGACGTTTTGAGGAAGATCTTGATTTTTGACGAAAGGATCTTAGAGGAGGCATCTAGAAAAAAAAATCATAAAATAAGGATGATGAAAATGGCGAGGATTATACTTCCTAACCCATTATCAACCCCTTAACTTAAATGTTCGAATTATGTTTAAATTTTCTACAAGAAAGAGCCTTTGCTCTGATACCATAACTTTAACACCCCAGCCCGACTAGGACTGACATGTCATCTTTACAGAGTTAGATCAAAAACATAATTCCATAATCCTTAAATATTATGAATTTTAACAACTTACTACCAATATACATAAAAGCTAATCTTCTATATTTATTTGTATAAATATCTTTTCAAACTCTCGAGCACTGTTCACTATCACATTGCTTATTGTCTTGATAACCTAGGTACAAGAAGAAAAACACAAAACGTACGTCTGAGCAAAATAATTTATCTTGCCCAGTGAAAGGATAGAGGGAAATAAAATAGCTTCTTTTATTTTTAATAAATGTATCGAGTTTTCATATATCAAAACAGATAAAATAAACAAATAAATTTAAATATTAATATAGCCTCAAAGATGTATAAACTTGTATTTTTGAATCAAAAATATAAAATCTGAATGTATAAACATGTATTTTTAAATCATAATGTACACGAAGTCTCAGAAGGTTCATTTAATTTTAAAGGTTAATGCATGATAGCTAGCCCATACATTCAGACGCAAATGGAGTGTGGGCAAATAACACCAATCATTCACCAGATAACAGATATATTAATTTTCCCTAGGATCGATCCATACGCCTCCAGAATGTACAAAATGTACCAGAATGCTCATTGAGCCAGATTGAGACGCCGTGAGCTCAACGTACTATCACGGTTAGTACTACATCATTCTATGCCATAATGATGTACATGGGGTCAACTCCTCATGTGGTGATAGACTTGTGTACCATATTTTAAATAACATAACATAAATTCATACCAAAATCTTATATCAAATAAATCTGACCTTATAACTTGAGAGTAATCAAAATAATTACTTGCAAATTAACTAAACTTATCACTTGTAAACATGCAAGTTTGTAAACTTGTAGATAAGTAAACTCGTAAACTCGTAAGCATGCAATCCCATAAACATGCAAACTCATAAACTTATAAACTCATAAACAAGCAACTCACAAACATGTAAACTCACGAGCATATAAATAAAAATTCATGAACCATTTTCTAAATATATAAAATATATATTTTCTTTTACGTTTATAACTTTTAAACATGTTTTTATAATATAATTTCATACGAAACATAAAACATATAACAACATAATTTGAAACAAAATAAAATCATAATAACAAAACTTAATACGAAACATTAATAAGAATCAGATGCCCGAAGGCCAGTTGACACATATATCAAAAGAAAGAGATTAGACTATCCGTACCTTAACAGTAGATTAGAATACTACACAAGCTATTTTCCACACCCTGTACTAAGTTTAATCAAAAGAAGGTTGAAAGTATAATTGGTTTAAGAGTTTTGATGCAGGTCGACAATTTTCTTTGTAAGAATAAAATCTTCTTTTAGATGAAGATACATATACATGTCAAGTGAGTTTTTTTTTTTTCAATACTCATCTTGTTTGCTTACTCACTTGCACACGTGCACTCCATATAGTTTTTAGGATTATTAATATTAATCTTATTATTATTATTATCGTTACTTTTATTTAGTTAATTTAATTTTTTTTAACTATTTATATATAATGTTTTAAAATCATTCGTGTATGTTAATGTAATATTCTCATTATTCTCTACGTTTTGACCTAAGTTTCATTAAAAACAGATCAAAGTCAAAAAATCATTATTAATAATGTTATTAAATTTTCGGATATTACAATATCATATTTTTTATGCTATTTTTTTTGTATTGAATTCTTTTTTTCTGTATTTTTTTGTATTAAATTTTTGTTTTATTGTACCAGATTTTTTTTGTACTTGATTTTTATTTTTATGTACTAGATTTTTGACTATTTGTACTGGATTTTTTGTTTTTCTACTAGATTTTGTTTTTTGTAATAATTTTTTTTTATGTTTTTATCATGTCACATGTCTAATTCCTATTAATTTATATATTTTTTATGCAAAAATCTCTTTTTATTGGATCAAACCAATATATAGAGGAAGGTTAACAAAAATTTCTGTATTTGAAGAAAAAAAATTTCTGTATTTGAAGAAAAACCAAGTTAACATCTTTTATTTTTAGTAATTATCTTTTTAATTTTTTAAAATTTCCCTGAATCTTTCTAATCTAAGACTCCCCACAGTGGTAATCCCGCTCGGCCAACGGTGCCCTCCCCCGCCGAGGGGTCCAGCGGGAACACCACCCCGTAGACCAGCGGTGCCCGCCAAAGAAGCCTCCACGGCCCCCGCTCCCCGTTGCCAATCCCTCCATCTCATTGGTTGATTCAAAAGTGGTGGGCCCCAAATGCTTTTAATGGCTAGATTTAAAAATAATAATAATAATAAAATCAATCTTTATATAAACCTCTCATTTCAACCATTTTACACACTCAGTTTCATTCAAACTCTCTTAATTTTTATACAATTTATTTTTTTATAAAAATGTCATCATCATCTTCGGTGTTCTCATCATCCTCTTAATCTTCTGATAACGAAGGTATTGATCTTTTTATCACGTCCTTGTCTACGATTGCTCAAGAAAACGCTTCTCAGATTCCTCGGCCTATAATTTGAAGGATTCAAATTAATCGAGATAGGGAAATGGGGCATGATCTTTTGATGCGTATTTATTTTGGAAACGAACCGTTGTATAATGAGACGTTGTTCAAGAGGCGTTTTCGGATGCAACGAACTTTATTTGAACGTATCGTGAACGACTTGGAGGTTGCGGATACTTATTTTCAATTGAGATGGGATGCTCGCGGCAAGCGATGATTTACACCTTTACAAAAGTGTACGTCGGCTATTCGACAATTGGCATACGGGAGTACGACTGACATAATAGACGAATATTTACAGATGTCAGACAGCACTTCCAGAGAATGCCTTTATAATTTCTGTAAGAATATCCGTCGACTCTATGGTCCTAAATATTTGCGCAAACCAAATTATAATGATGTTATGAATTTGTATGAACACAATGAAAATTATCATGGGTTTCCCGGTATGTTTGGTAGTATTGATTGTATGCACTGAGATTGGGAAAATTGTTCGGTTGCATGGAGAGGACAATTTATGACAGGCGATCATGAATGCCCCTCGATTATTCTTGAAGCAGTTGCTTCACAAGATTTATGGATTTGGCATGCATATTTTGGCATGCCCGGTGCGAATAATGACCTAAACGTTCTAAACTTGTCGCCGTTACTCAATGATATGGAAAACGGTGTGTTTCCACAATCATCGTTTTTTTGTAACGATAACGAGTACGCTCACGGTTACTATCTTGCTAACGAGATTTACCCAGAATGGCCAGTTTTTATGCAAACAATAACATGTCCAACAACCTTTAAACGAAAAAGGTTTCAACTAGCTCAAGATGGTACAAGGAAGGATATTGAGTGGGCTTTTGGTGTTCTTAAAAAAAGATTTCATATTATAAAAAATCCGGCTAGAGCATGGCATCCCAAAAAAATTAGATCTGTTATGTATGCCTGTATCATAATACACAATATGATACTTGAATGTGAGGGCAAGTCAATTAGCCCGTTTGTACCGGATGAAGACGAACTGTAATAATATCCGTAATTTCCGGTAACTATTCCGATGATGTTCTCCGACTTGTATTTATGACAAACGTTAATAAATAAATACGTGGAATTTATTCCGGTTTATTATGACGAAGCCATAGAATATACCTAATTACATATATACATATACATATACATATATATATATATTTATATTTATATGCAAGTAATTGTATATTATTTACACCTTTAATTGATACTAAGTTAGAATTAACAAATTCTTTAAGTTTTATAAAAACAAAATGTTTAAAAACATAACTAAAAAGAAAATGAATGATAATAATAATAATAAAAAATCAAAATTTATAGAAAGTTATTAAATGATTTAAACTTAGTATGTAAAATTATAAACCACAAGGACTTAAGGTGTAAAATTTACTTAACCAGCCCCCCACCCCTTCCCCTCACTTCTGTTTCGTGTTTCCGGCCAAAAGAAAACCAGCGAAATAGCCGGAATCCGGCGAGCTCCGGTCAGCACCCCAAAACCGGTTTTAATGCACCATTTAACTCAGTTTTTGCATCATTATGATCCAAAACGTATTCTTAACGTAACCATATAATTTAATCGTGATAAATAACACATTAAATCCTGTTTTAATCATCACATAACCGATACATTAACGCAACACTTAAACTCGATCCTTCAGTTTCAATTGGAAGGAATAAAGATGGGGCTTTTCATCATTTTGATCATACGAACCTAACCACACCGTCTAAACCATCTCAAATCTTCTCTGGAATCACGAACGAAGTGAAGAACGGCCGCAACCTTCTTTGAACCCGAACTTGATCAAAAATCAACCAAATCAAGTAAGTAAATGCATGGTTTGAATCGGTTTTGGGTGTAGATCAATTTCCCTCTATCAATCTCAGATAACATTCATTCATTAGATCGATTTAAGAATTAGGGTTCTTGATGAATTTGGGGGAAACTAGTGTTTAAAGTTAAAATAATTATGGGTTGGATTTAATTAGCAAATTGAGGTTGGCTGGATGGTTAGAGCTTTCCATGATTATATTGAAGGACAAGGGTTCGAAGCCCATGACCCTAAAACTGTTTTTTTTTACTCTATTTTACTTTTAATTCATTTCTACTAACTTTAAAAATCCGAAGAATTCTATAAAAAAATTTATAAAATATTTAAAACTATTTTACAAACTCAGAAAAATTTTAATAAATATATTCATTTTATTTAATTATAAAACTAATAGTTTGTGTTTATAAACAACTATTTAAATCATAAAAACACACTAAAACTATTTATAAAATTCTATAAAAATTACACAACACTTCTGGAACTACTATGTACTTGCACAAAAAATTTTATTAATTTTTATGCTGTACACTTATTTAATTTAATTTAAATGTATTAAATATCTAAATAAATAATCCTTTAAAAATACTTAAACTATTATAAAAATTATGGAAAAATTACACAATATTTCTGGAAATTTTATAAATCTGGGAACATTTTTATTTTAATTTTTATAACCGAAACTATTTATTTTGATTTAAAAGCTTTATAAAACTGAATAAATAATTTATTTAAAATAATAACATAAATTTAAAAATTCTGAAAATTTTGAAATAAGTTATTTGGATTCAAACCAACCCAGAAATATTTTGTTTTTGAATAAAAATATTTTATTTGAATAAAATGCTATTCAACTTGAATTATAAATACTATAAATCAATATATGCTAAATATTTAAATTTTAGAAAAATACTATTATTTCCTGGAATAATTATATATAACAGAAAATATTTTATTTAAATAAATTTATCAAATAGAAATTACCTTAAATTAAAACCTTATATTAAAACATATAAATACAAGATTTTGTATTTAGTAATTTAATTAGAAATTTATATAATCAATTATATTTTGTATAACACTTTAACTTTGAATATTTTTAGAATAATTAACTTATGAATTATTGATCATTATTTCCTTATCGAATAATAATTATACCACTTTGTCGTTTTTACTAATTTAATTACTTAACTTAACCTTGATTTCTCTAAACCCATTTAGAACCCAGATCTTGAACCTAGAATGCCTTATAACTTTATTTTGAACTTAGAGAATTATGAACTTGAAACTATAGGTTTGTTGTGAGAATTGCTTCTCGCAAATTTGGACTTACAACTACTTCTGCAACTTAGCTATTCATCTTATTCAGGTGAGTTTCATATTCCCCTTTTCTTGATTTGATTTTGTTTTCAAAACATCGGGGATGAAACATGAACTTCAACTATTTGAACAATCTGTATCTATTAACTTTATCTTTTGATTTGAGCTTATGTCCCAAACTACATGTGAACTATCCTCGAAAATTGCATTGATCATTAACTATATTAGCCTGACTGGTGTGATGATAGCTATTGAACTGACCATTCCACCCAGCCGGTGATCACTTAGTTACCAACTATTGAACTATTGAACTTTGTTTGTTTGAACTATTATGCACAATTTGAACTATAAGGATAGTATGTATTACTATGCCTAACTTGGTTAACTAAGGTTTGATCTTGTAACACCCCGACCGATGGCGGAAACGTCGGGATGCCAAGAGGGATATGTAGATTGTTCAAAAGCTCGTGGGCATCTAAATCAAATCATCATATATCATTCAATCAACCAAATTAATTACACAAAAATCATGTTCATCATGAAAATGTTTACATCAAATACAAAAGAGAATTTAACTATTTAACTAAATTCAAGTCGCCAGAATTTCAGTTAATTAGATAAGTCCAAGATCCTATATGATGATGTCAAAAAGTGTAAGTTCCTCTTCATTAACCTACTTAGCTTCGTTACCTGAAACATGTGAAAATCAAGTGTCAACTACAAAGTAGTTGGTGAGTAATCATAAGTTTGAAAATTAAAATATTTTACAAAGATTTTTGAAGAGTTTATATTTTCTTGATAACATCCGTTTGAGCATCTGTGAGATCAATCAACACCACATTCAAACACACCATCTCAACAAATAATCCAAACACATAATCACATATGTTATCAAACCATAATTAATCAATCATATGTTCAATCAATCAATAATAATCCATCAATATTCTCAATGTATATAAGTCACCATACATGTATCATTGTATGTGACCGAGGTCAATAACAACGACACACGGAGTTGTGGAAACATCCACGTGACAATACATGCAAACATTGAGGAAGACCGAAGTCAACCACAATGAATACACAGAGTGTGGAAACATCCACGTGACCATACATGCAGTCGTTGCGAATGACACAAAGTCATAAGCTTCAACTCATGGAATAGTGACAATACATGCAGTCATTACAGATGGCCAAGGTCATTAGTAACAACTCATGGAATATGACAATCCATAACTATGGATCTCATACAAGCAAATAAGTGTCATCCCTGTGTTATCAAGTCAATATATAAATTGGTATACATGTTTCACCTCCGAGTTTGAAAACAAAACCGTTTAAAAGAAAGGGAGGTTATGAGAACTCACCTGAGTCCTTAGAATCAGTATTTCGTAGTATGCGCGCTCACGTATGTGAAATCCAAAAGCAACTCAATCAATCTGTAATTAGTGTGATTTTTATATTCATAAGCATAAGCGTTTCATCCCAAATTAGTGTCCATATAAGTTTACTTTTAACTCATTAGTATTTTTATTAACTTAGTTCATTTAAACTAAGTTCTAATGTATTATCTAAGATTTTTTTATGAACACTCTTCATATCATCGTACTTTAACTTGTTAGTTTTAATCATTTAATAATGATGACTAATTTGTGTCTTCGTATGTGTATTCCTCTAGACGTGTATACAACTAATATCATCTTCAGTCATACACCTTCATGCACACGTATATAATTATTCGATTCCACCACCTTTATCTAAATCTATTAAAATTTCATTTTGTGTTTAATAGAATTTTAGTTAAAGTGTTTACATGTAAAGTTAAGATTTACACAATACTTTAAGTCTTTATAAAATTCAATAATGTTAAAGAAAAATTTAGATTAAAGAAATAAAAGGTGGTGATCAAATAATCATCCATGCATGCACTCACGTTTCCGTTAGTTTAACTTTAAACTCTACTTTGTGATCTTCGTTCGAACGCCCTAGGTTCGGCCCTAAACCCAGGTTCGTGGCCCAATGAGCTTGGCAAAACCTTGAGTTCGTCCAGCGCTTAGTCCGACCAATACCTTGACCCATGGCTCGTTTAGGGTTCGCTGCCATTACAGTTTTATTAACCTAGGGTTCGGCCAAGACTTGTGATCCGGTGCTTATAGGTTCGCTGGCGAGGGTAGTACAACCCTATAAGGTTCGCCATTCAGAGGGTAGGTTCGGCGATTATATGCTTCTGGCCCGCACAGGTTCGTCCCTAGGGTTAGTAGGGTTCGGCCCTTGAAGTTGGGAGTAGGTTCGCCTCATCTAAAGAGGGTTCTTTAGTTTAGGGTTTTGGGTCACGGTAAAAGTTCGGCTAAGTCCCACATAGGTTCGCCATGTAGTTCGAATAAGGGAAGGTTCGCCCAAAGCCAAGGTTCGGCCACCCCGGTCCCCACCCATGCAGGTTCGCCGCTCCCATGCAACTATAGAAGGTTTGGCTATGGCAGTTTCGAACAACAGAAAACAGGTTCGCCCTTATGGGTTCGCTGCCTTCCACAGGTTCGTGTCTAGTGGAGGGTTCGGCCACAGCAAATAAGGTTGGTGGTATTTAGAGACTCATGAAACAGGGTTCGTCCTTTCCATGGGAGATTCGGCCACCTGATAACTTTTCCCGCCCAATGAAGGTTCATTCGACTAGAGAAGGGTCCGGCTCCTGCTGTACGTGAACCAGGAAGGTTCGGCCGTCCATCTGGGCCGCGAACCACCGCCGACCATCATCCTCCTTGCATCTTTTCTGCTACACGGTCGTTTCTAGGGTCTTCACATGATTAATACAACTTTATTTTAATAATCCTAAGTGTTTACTTCGGGTTAAGCATCAACAAATTATAGAATTCGAGGTTTACAACAAAACCATGAATAAAGTCTTAGATTTACCTCAAAGTGTCCACCGAACGTGAGATTTCTTCGTGTATTCTCGTTCCCCTCGATCACCCGGTTGCGTGGACGCCAAGATTGTCACACCCCCAATTTTCAACTAACGGAATCATACCGTTTGGGAACGTGACAAACCAGGATCTCAGATCATTAGACATAACGAAGACCTCTATATGAATTTCAAAACATACTTTGGTCTAAAAACATAACATCAGAGTTTTCAAAGTTTGCGGAAGCGTTTTAAAACAATAACCAAAGAAACAGTTGTAACATGTAAATTACAAAACAAAATCCCCAAATGTGTAATTCAAACAATATAAATGTAAAACATGCATGCGAATCTATCTCCTAGTCCATGCCAGCTTTATTGCGCACCTTAGCGTCCTGAGAAAACATGTAAATCAAGTCAACACAAAGGTTGGTGCATAACACAGGTTTAAGCATTCATAATGTTTAAAACAACAGTTTGAATATCAAGTTTGCAGATAACATAATCACACATGCATAGTCATGATAGCTAGTCATTTGTACTATTTACATAAGTGGTCGACACCGAAGCTGACGATTGCCATGCTATAGCATGTTTTTGCCTTGCCACTATTGTCTAGCACAAACAATAGTAATGTGTGTTTGGTCAGTCAAACACCTGCGTAGATCCCATCTACCAGGTGAGTTTGTCAAACCTAATAGATCTATTTCCAACTACCACGCTTTGCGCTACGGCAAACTAAACGGTTCGAAGTATGTAAGGACTTGTAAATGCTATGTTGTCACATAATGTAAACAGCTAACTCATGCAAGTGATATGTATCTAAAAAGTGTTTGTTGCACATGTTTTCTCCCCCAAAACAGTTAAAACAAGAAAGGGCCGTGTACGCACCTTTGAGTATTGCAGAATGATCAAATACGTGAGCTCTTGTAGATAATCCTCTTACGAAGGATCTGTGTTTAAACAATAACGTAGTGTTATTCGGATAGTCATTTTGTGCTTGAAATCACATACGTGTCAACACACGTATGTTAGAGTGTTAAGAATGTGCATACGCATATACGCGTGTCTTTAAAATCGTTTAAATAAAATCATATACGATTCTATTTAAATAAACGTAATTATACGCGATTACGTTTTCGATCAAAAATGTGAATTTTATTATTCAAATATGTTCGGGATGAAATTCTGGTTCTAACGAAACTGAAACGAGTCGAATCGGAGTTCGAATGAGAAAGTTATGCTTAAAATACCAAAAAATTGTTCAAAACTCAAAACCCAGTGAGGCACAGGTTCGAACCTGTGACCTCCCGGACTCCACGCCTAAGCCCAAACCAATTGATCTGCTACATATTTCATTGTTGGATCTTGATTCCTAATTGTTTTAATCTTCAATGGATCGAATCCCCCTTGTTTATCATTACCCGAACCAATTTGTTTCTAATTGGGCCCGATCCAAACCCAAATCAAGCCCACTATCATAGGGCTTTTGATCCATTATCCAGATCGGATTCAAGAGTGATTTTAATTTGAAACTTGATATCATCAACCCGTTTAAATCGATCCAAATCACATTCGAACCTTAATTCCAAACTCTTAATTCAAATTCATCCAATTCGACTATTTTAGACTTTCAATCCATAGGGTTTTCATTTATTAAGAAATTTCGAACCCGTCTGTATGACTAATTTCAATCAATAAACACCTTTGAATCAAAAACCCCAAGTTCGTTCTAGTTCAAGAACCCTAGATTCAAAATCATACAATTTCCTGATGTTTGATCAAATTAACTTAGGGGTATCCTTATTCGAGACCTTCTGAAACTACCAGCATCATTCAATTTGACTTTTAAACCTATTTTAATCGAAACCCCAAAACCGTTTCAAAGATGAACCCTAGTTCTTGAACTCCTATAATTCGATGTTATCAGTCGAAATTGATTTAGGATAAATCTTAGTCGGCTATTTCTGAAACTACCCATGTGATCTATTTCAACTATTACACTGATTAAACAAGGAACCCCCAAAACCGATTTTGTTAAGAACCCTAGAACTCGGACCCTTATAATTCGAAATACTTAGATGAAATTAGATTAGGGATATTCTTATTCGGTGGTTTCAGAAGATGTAGAAGTGAAAACTTACGTGGTTTGATGTCGAATTGTTAAAACCCTCTTCTTGCTTGAACTTCGGCCGACCCAATATTGTATTCTTCAATATAGAGCTTCCACGATTAAATTGCAGCTTGAAACTTCTTCAGAGGATGCCGACTAGTGTTTAGAAAAGTGAAATTGTGCAAATGACTCTCGTTTTGTACACATTTGAATGCGAGTTAGGGACGGTTACGACCTTCTAATTCCTTTGTGACTTAATTTGGCTAATCAATGTATCAATAACACTCAAAAACTGTTACTAATCATAATTGTGATGATTATGATATCTCAATTCAGTTACAATTCACATATTTAAGAAATTTCGAATTTCATTAACCCATTGGCCGAATTTTTGACTCTCAAAGTCAAAATTGATAATTAACACCATTTACAAGTTTAATCCTTGCAAATTAGCACTTTGGGATCGATTTTTATTTGATTCCAAACCTTTGGTTTTGATTTTGATCTATTTCATAACAATTCGATTTACAAAGTTTCACCAAAAATCCCAAATTGTCACCAATCGGGACAATTGAACTATTATTGGGCTTGATTACTCCAATTGGGCCTCATAAATACCATTGGGCCTACTTTGGGCTTATTGGGCATACCTTGGTTTCATTGGGCCTACCTTGGCCTTATTGGGCCTAACTTCTGTCCACTTGAGTCTCATAAAATACAATTGGGCCTATCTTGGGCCTTGGATTTGTAATTGGGCCTCCTTTGGGCCTCAGGTTTGTGATTGGGCTTATCTTCTATTCAATTGGGCCTAACTTGTCTTGTTGGGCCTGTGATCTCACCATTTTCAGTTAACAAGGTTAATCCGAAAAGTCGGATTGTCACATCATCCCCTTGTTGAAGGAATTTTCGTCCTGAAAATTAGTAAATGTTAGGAGTAGTTAGGAAACTACTTACGAGTTTAAATCATACGTGTTAGTGCGGTTTGATCATTCCGTGTGCTTGTGTGTACTCACACACAAAGTCTAATGCTTGCAACATCACAACTAAATGTGATCGTTCAATGTGACTGTTTGCGTGTACACTAGTTAGTTCACCTAACTGTGACTGTTTGTGTTTGATCATACTGTGCTGTGTAACCTCACACATAGTGAGTGTCTGTAACTGTTTGTACTATGCAACCCCGCACATAGCAAAATGTGTGTAACTAATCATGTATGTACTACCATAACATTTAACATATGAAATGTTGCACATAAAATGTATAAAATGTAATGTAGCACAAATGTAATGTAGCACAAATATTTGTAACAAAACCAATTGAATATGGTGTTTGTGCTTACAATTTGAATTTTGCAGTGTTGATGTGTGAAGCATCACGTCATCCCCTTGTTGAAGGAAATTTCGTCCCGAAATTTAACGTGCGCTCTCAGTGTTAGCAGTAGCTGTTTTGAACAGATGAGGATACTTCTTCATCATTTGGTCTTCCCGTTCCCATGTGAATTCAGGACCACGTCTTGAATTCCATCGAACTTTGACTATCGGAATCTTGCTTTGCTTAAGTTGTTTGACCTCCCGGTCCATGATTTCTGCTGGTTCTTCAATGAATCGTAATTGTTCATCCACTTGTATTTCCTCCAATGGTACAATCAATGTCTCGTCAGAAATACATTTCTTTAAGTTCGATACATGAAAGACATCATGAACTCCACTGAGTTCATCCGGTAGTTTGAGTTGATACGCAACCGGACCAATCCTTTTCAGAATCTCAAAAGGTCCTACGTAACGTAGACTAAGCTTCCCGCGCTTGCCGAATCGTATCACACCTTTCCAAGGTGATACCTTTAGAAGAACTCGGTCTCCTACTTGAAATTCCAACGGTTTACGACGTTTGTCAGCATAACTCTTCTGTCGATCCCGGGCCGCTGCCATACGGTTCCGGATTTGAACTATCTTCTCTGTCGTCTCGTGTACCAATTCAGGACCTGTTATCTGACTGTCACCAATTTCAGCCCAGCAAACTGGTGAACGACATTTGCGACCATACAAAGCTTTAAACGGTGCTGCTTGAATACTTGTATGATAACTATTGTTGTAAGAGAATTCCACTAACGGTAAATGATTCTCCCAGCTATCACCAAAGTCAATTACACAAGCTCGTAACATATCCTCAAGCGTGTGAATCGTACGTTCACTTTGACCGTCGGTCTGTGGATGATAGGCGGTACTCATATCCAAGCGAGTCCCCAATGACTTATGAAGTGACTTCCAAAAGTTGGAAGTAAATCGCGCATCCCGATCTGATATGATAGAGATTGGCACGCCATGCCGTGCTACCACTTCCTTGATGTAAATGCGAGTCAGTTTCTCCATTTTGTCAGTTTCTTTAATTGCCAAGAAGTGTGCAGATTTCGTTAATCGATCGACAATCACCCATATCGTATCACAACCACTCGGTGTACGGGGTAACTTAGTAATGAAGTCCATCGAAATCTGTTCCCATTTCCACATTGGTATTTCTGGTTGTTGCAGCAAACCAGATGGTTTCTGATATTCAACTTTGACTTTAGAACAAGTCAAACATTTGCTAACGTACTTAGCAATGTCAGCTTTCATGTGAGGCCACCAATACAGTGCCTTCAAGTCATGATACATCTTGTCTGATCCCGGATGGACTGAAACCTGGACTTGTGTGCTTCATCCATCACGAGTTCCCTTAAATCTCCATACAAAGGTATCCACAGTCGATCAATGAAATAACGAATTCCATCAGACTTGACATCCAACTGTGTTTCCATTCCTCGTAAGGATTCCTGTACTAAGTTTTCTGTTTTCAAGGCCTCGAGCTGAGCACTGCGTACCTTGTCAGGTAAGTCAGTATGTATCGTCATCATAAGTGCACAAACCCGTCTTGTTGAAGTATCTTTTCTGCTTAAAGCGTCAGCTACCACATTAGCTTTTCCCGGGTGATACTTAATCGCGCATTCGTAATCGTTCAACAACTCAACCCATCGTCGTTGTCTCATATTAAGCTCCTTCTGATCAAAGATATGTTGCAAACTCTTATGATCAGTGTAAATAGTACACTTAGTTCCATACAGATAATGCCTCCAAATCTTCAAAGCAAAAACCACTGCTTCTAACTCCAAGTCATGAGTAGTGTAATTCTTTTCGTGTGGCCGTAGTTGCCTTGAAGCATAAGCAATCACCTTATCACGTTGCATCAACACACATCCCAATCCCTGTGCAGATGCATCACAATATACCACAAAGTCTTCTGTCCCTTCCGGTAAGGACAGAATCGGTGCACTGCAGAGTTTCTGTTTCAATAACTGGAATGCAGCTTCCTGTTTATCCGTCCAGATATACTTCGTTCCCTTATGCGTAAGAGCTGTAAGTGGTTGAGCGATCTTTGAGAATCCCTCAATGAATCGTCGGTAGTAACCCGCCAAACCAAGGAATTGTCGTACCTCGGTAGGGGTCTTTGGCGCTTCCCAATTCTTAATTGCCTCGATCTTTGCTGGATCAACATGTATGCCCTTTTCATTGACTATATGACCTAGGAATTGAACTTCTCGCATCCAAAAGTCACATTTTGAGAACTTGGCGTACAATTGTTCTTGTTTCAGTAATTCCAACAGCAATCGAAGATGTTCAGCGTGCTCCTCCTCAGTCTGAGAATAGATGAGAATGTCATCAATGAAAACAATGACAAACTTATCGAGATAAGGTTTACAAACACGATTCATGAGATCCATGAATACAGCTGGAGCGTTTGTCAACCCAAATGGCATGACCAAGAATTCATAATGGCCATAGCGCGTCCTGAATGCTGTCTTTGGAATATCTTCTTCTTGAACTCTTAGTTGATGATAACCCGATCTGAGATCGATCTTCGAGTAGTAGCTCGAACCTTGCAACTGATCGAACAGATCGTCAATTCGGGGTAACGGATACCGGTTTTTGATAGTAACCTTGTTCAACTCTCGGTAATCGATACACATACGGAAAGTCCCGTCCTTTTTCTTGACAAATAAGACTGGAGCTCCCCACGGTGAAAAACTAGGTCGTATGAAACCCTTATCCAACAACTCTTGCAATTGTGTAGATAATTCTTGCATCTCAGATGGTGCAAGTCGATAAGGCGCTCTTGCTATCGGTGCTGCATCTGGTGTAAGGTCGATTCGGAATTCCACCTGTCTGATAGGCGGTAATCCCGGCAAGTCTTCTGGAAATACTTCCGGAAATTCACGAACTACTGGAATATCTTCAATCTTCTTCTCAGCTACCGGCTTTTCAGTTATCAGTGCTATAACTGCCGTATGACCTTTACGCATACATTTATGTGCTTTCATACAAGATATGAGACGCAGTGGCGTACTGCTCTTCTCACCTTGTACATACAACGTCTCTCCATGCGGAAGAGGTATGCGAACAATCTTTTCATGGCATACGATTTCAGCCTGGTGTTTGGACAACCAGTCCATGCCAATGACTACATCAAAACTACCTAAAGCAATAGGCATAAGGTCAATTTCCAATGTCTGACCCATCAAATCAAGTATACATCCCTTAAGGATTTGTTCAACTACAATTAGCTTACCATCAGCTAGTTCTACAGTGTATGGACTATCTAAAGCAGTGGGATTAACATTTAGCAACTTAGCAAGTGAACTAGATACAAAACTCCGATCGGCACTAGTGTCAAATAACGTAGAGGCATAGTGATTATTTAAGAGGAACGTACCCGTAACAATGTTAGGATCCTCCCGTGCTTGACGTCCTCCAATCACAAACGCCCTGCCCCTAGCACCATTGTTGTTGTTGTTGTTATTGTTGTTATTGGTGCCATTACCGTTACCATTGCCGTTGCCATTGCCATTTGCATTATTATCCCCACCTTTCTTGAGTTGTGGGCAATCCTTCTTAAAGTGCCCTATTTTACCACACTCAAAACAACCCTTCTGTGCATTGTTCTGATTGTTATTGTGATTATTGTGATTGTTTTGTAGCTCCCCGCGACAATCCTTAGCCGCATGCCCAATCTTACCGCACCTTTGACACTTAGCTCTATCACACTGATTACCTGTATGATGAAACCCACACCTGTTGCACTTTGGGTGTTTACCAATATAACCCCCTGACGATGATGATTGTTGAACACTATTTGAGTTGTGATAAGACTTGTTTGAGTCTTGTTTCCGGTTCTGCTGAAACGGTTGTTGGTTGAAGTTCCTGGAGTTGCTTTCCCACTTCCTCTTGTGGTCACCTACCTTTGTAGATGAGGTTCGTTTAGGCAGAGTCCCTTGTAGCACTGCCTGATCAGTCAGTTGGTGCGCTAACCAAACAGCTTGTTGGATGGTCGTGGGATTTGCAGAAGTGACCAACCCCTGGATTTAAGGCACCAGTCCTCCGATGTATCTCTCTATCCATTTGCTTGCTGGAGTAGCCATATGAGGTAGAAGTCTGGCTAATTCATGAGATCGAGTAGTGTACTCCTCGATGTTTGATCCCTCCATCTTGAGGTGCCAGTATTCTTCTTCTAGTTTTTGCATCTCACTACGAGGACAGTACTCCTCCTGCATTAAAGTTTTGAATCCATTCCAGGTCAAGGCATTAGCCTCACCCAATCCCAAGGTCTGAACATTCGAGTTCCACCAAGTTAATGCTGGACCCTCCAATGTTCATGTAGCATACTTCACCTTGCTTTCATCAGGACAATTGCACATCTCAAACACAGATTCAGCCTTCTCAATCCATCGTAGGAGTCCGATGGCTCCTTCCGATCCTTTGAAATTGTGTGGCTTACAGTCCAAGAACATCTTGAACGTGCATGCCTGTGGGTTAACCAGTCCCCCTGCCGGACCCTGTGGCCCTGTATTGTGTGTCTGAGCGTAGTTCGCGATAGCCTCCGCGACCCTGTTATTGATTAGCTCGTTGAGCTCAGCAACTGTCATGTTAGAGTGTTAAGAATGTGCATAGTCGTTTTGTGCTTGAAATCACGTAGAGTTATTCGGATAGTCGTTTTGTGCTTGAAATCACATACGTGTCAACACACGTATGTTAGAGTGTTAAGAATGTGCATACGCATATACGCGTGTCTTTAAAATCGTTTAAATAAAATCATATACGATTCTATTTAAATAAACGTAATTATACGCGATTACGTTTTCGATCAAAAATGTGAATTTTATTATTCAAATATGTTCGGGATGAAATTCTGGTTCTAACGAAACTGAAACGAGTCGAATCGGAGTTCGAATGAGAAAGTTATGCTTAAAATACCAAAAAATTGTTCAAAACTCAAAACCCAGTGAGGCACAGGTTCGAACCTGTGACCTCCCGGACTCCACGCCTAAGCCCAAACCAATTGATCTGCTACATATTTCATTGTTGGATCTTGATTCCTAATTGTTTTAATCTTCAATGGATCGAATCCCCCTTGTTTATCATTACCCGAACCAATTTGTTTCTAATTGGGCCCGATCCAAACCCAAATCAAGCCCACTATCATAGGGCTTTTGATCCATTATCCAGATCGGATTCAAGAGTGATTTTAATTTGAAACTTGATATCATCAACCCGTTTAAATCGATCCAAATCACATTCGAACCTTAATTCCAAACTCTTAATTCAAATTCATCCAATTCGACTATTTTAGACTTTCAATCCATAGGGTTTTCATTTATTAAGAAATTTCGAACCCGTCTGTATGACTAATTTCAATCAATAAACACCTTTGAATCAAAAACCCCAAGTTCGTTCTAGTTCAAGAACCCTAGATTCAAAATCATACAATTTCCTGATGTTTGATCAAATTAACTTAGGGGTATCCTTATTCGAGACCTTCTGAAACTACCAGCATCATTCAATTTGACTTTTAAACCTATTTTAATCGAAACCCCCAAAACCGTTTCAAAGATGAACCCTAGTTCTTGAACTCCTATAATTCGATGTTATCAGTCGAAATTGATTTAGGATAAATCTTAGTCGGCTATTTCTGAAACTACCCATGTGATCTATTTCAACTATTACACTGATTAAACAAGGAACCCCCAAAACCGATTTTGTTAAGAACCCTAGAACTCGGACCCTTATAATTCGAAATACTTAGATGAAATTAGATTAGGGATATTCTTATTCGGTGGTTTCAGAAGATGTAGAAGTGAAAACTTACGTGGTTTGATGTCGAATTGTTAAAACCCTCTTCTTGCTTGAACTTCGGCCGACCCAATATTGTATTCTTCAATATAGAGCTTCCACGATTAAATTGCAGCTTGAAACTTCTTCAGAGGATGCCGACTAGTGTTTAGAAAAGTGAAATTGTGCAAATGACTCTCGTTTTGTACACATTTGAATGCGAGTTAGGGACGGTTACGACCTTCTAATTCCTTTGTGACTTAATTTGGCTAATCAATGTATCAATAACACTCAAAAACTGTTACTAATCATAATTGTGATGATTATGATATCTCAATTCAGTTACAATTCACATATTTAAGAAATTTCGAATTTCATTAACCCATTGGCCGAATTTTTGACTCTCAAAGTCAAAATTGATAATTAACACCATTTACAAGTTTAATCCTTGCAAATTAGCACTTTGGGATCGATTTTTATTTGATTCCAAACCTTTGGTTTTGATTTTGATCTATTTCATAACAATTCGATTTACAAAGTTTCACCAAAAATCCCAAATTGTCACCAATCGGGACAATTGAACTATTATTGGGCTTGATTACTCCAATTGGGCCTCATAAATACCATTGGGCCTACTTTGGGCTTATTGGGCATACCTTGGTTTCATTGGGCCTACCTTGGCCTTATTGGGCCTAACTTCTGTCCACTTGAGTCTCATAAAATACAATTGGGCCTATCTTGGGCCTTGGATTTGTAATTGGGCCTCCTTTGGGCCTCAGGTTTGTGATTGGGCTTATCTTCTATTCAATTGGGCCTAACTTGTCTTGTTGGGCCTGTGATCTCACCATTTTCAGTTAACAAGGTTAATCCGAAAAGTCGGATTGTCACATCATCCCCTTGTTGAAGGAATTTTCGTCCTGAAAATTAGTAAATGTTAGGAGTAGTTAGGAAACTACTTACGAGTTTAAATCATACGTGTTAGTGCGGTTTGATCATTCCGTGTGCTTGTGTGTACTCACACACAAAGTCTAATGCTTGCAACATCACAACTAAATGTGATCGTTCAATGTGACTGTTTGCGTGTACACTAGTTAGTTCACCTAACTGTGACTGTTTGTGTTTGATCATACTGTGCTGTGTAACCTCACACATAGTGAGTGTCTGTAACTGTTTGTACTATGCAACCCCGCACATAGCAAAATGTGTGTAACTAATCATGTATGTACTACCATAACATTTAACATATGAAATGTTGCACATAAAATGTATAAAATGTAATGTAGCACAAATGTAATGTAGCACAAATATTTGTAACAAAACCAATTGAATATGGTGTTTGTGCTTACAATTTGAATTTTGCAGTGTTGATGTGTGAAGCATCACGTCATCCCCTTGTTGAAGGAAATTTCGTCCCGAAATTTAACGTGCGCTCTCAGTGTTAGCAGTAGCTGTTTTGAACAGATGAGGATACTTCTTCATCATTTGGTCTTCCCGTTCCCATGTGAATTCAGGACCACGTCTTGAATTCCATCGAACTTTGACTATCGGAATCTTGCTTTGCTTAAGTTGTTTGACCTCCCGGTCCATGATTTCTGCTGGTTCTTCAATGAATCGTAATTGTTCATCCACTTGTATTTCCTCCAATGGTACAATCAATGTCTCGTCAGAAATACATTTCTTTAAGTTCGATACATGAAAGACATCATGAACTCCACTGAGTTCATCCGGTAGTTTGAGTTGATACGCAACCGGACCAATCCTTTTCAGAATCTCAAAAGGTCCTACGTAACGTAGACTAAGCTTCCCGCGCTTGCCGAATCGTATCACACCTTTCCAAGGTGATACCTTTAGAAGAACTCGGTCTCCTACTTGAAATTCCAACGGTTTACGACGTTTGTCAGCATAACTCTTCTGTCGATCCCGGGCCGCTGCCATACGGTTCCGGATTTGAACTATCTTCTCTGTCGTCTCGTGTACCAATTCAGGACCTGTTATCTGACTGTCACCAATTTCAGCCCAGCAAACTGGTGAACGACATTTGCGACCATACAAAGCTTTAAACGGTGCTGCTTGAATACTTGTATGATAACTATTGTTGTAAGAGAATTCCACTAACGGTAAATGATTCTCCCAGCTATCACCAAAGTCAATTACACAAGCTCGTAACATATCCTCAAGCGTGTGAATCGTACGTTCACTTTGACCGTCGGTCTGTGGATGATAGGCGGTACTCATATCCAAGCGAGTCCCCAATGACTTATGAAGTGACTTCCAAAAGTTGGAAGTAAATCGCGCATCCCGATCTGATATGATAGAGATTGGCACGCCATGCCGTGCTACCACTTCCTTGATGTAAATGCGAGTCAGTTTCTCCATTTTGTCAGTTTCTTTAATTGCCAAGAAGTGTGCAGATTTCGTTAATCGATCGACAATCACCCATATCGTATCACAACCACTCGGTGTACGGGGTAACTTAGTAATGAAGTCCATCGAAATCTGTTCCCATTTCCACATTGGTATTTCTGGTTGTTGCAGCAAACCAGATGGTTTCTGATATTCAACTTTGACTTTAGAACAAGTCAAACATTTGCTAACGTACTTAGCAATGTCAGCTTTCATGTGAGGCCACCAATACAGTGCCTTCAAGTCATGATACATCTTGTCTGATCCCGGATGGACTGAAACCTGGACTTGTGTGCTTCATCCATCACGAGTTCCCTTAAATCTCCATACAAAGGTATCCACAGTCGATCAATGAAATAACGAATTCCATCAGACTTGACATCCAACTGTGTTTCCATTCCTCGTAAGGATTCCTGTACTAAGTTTTCTGTTTTCAAGGCCTCGAGCTGAGCACTGCGTACCTTGTCAGGTAAGTCAGTATGTATCGTCATCATAAGTGCACAAACCCGTCTTGTTGAAGTATCTTTTCTGCTTAAAGCGTCAGCTACCACATTAGCTTTTCCCGGGTGATACTTAATCGCGCATTCGTAATCGTTCAACAACTCAACCCATCGTCGTTGTCTCATATTAAGCTCCTTCTGATCAAAGATATGTTGCAAACTCTTATGATCAGTGTAAATAGTACACTTAGTTCCATACAGATAATGCCTCCAAATCTTCAAAGCAAAAACCACTGCTTCTAACTCCAAGTCATGAGTAGTGTAATTCTTTTCGTGTGGCCGTAGTTGCCTTGAAGCATAAGCAATCACCTTATCACATTGCATCAACACACATCCCAATCCCTGTGCAGATGCATCACAATATACCACAAAGTCTTCTGTCCCTTCCGGTAAGGACAGAATCGGTGCACTGCAGAGTTTCTGTTTCAATAACTGGAATGCAGCTTCCTGTTTATCCGTCCAGATATACTTCGTTCCCTTATGCGTAAGAGCTGTAAGTGGTTGAGCGATCTTTGAGAATCCCTCAATGAATCGTCGGTAGTAACCCGCCAAACCAAGGAATTGTCGTACCTCGGTAGGGGTCTTTGGCGCTTCCCAATTCTTAATTGCCTCGATCTTTGCTGGATCAACATGTATGCCCTTTTCATTGACTATATGACCTAGGAATTGAACTTCTCGCATCCAAAAGTCACATTTTGAGAACTTGGCGTACAATTGTTCTTGTTTCAGTAATTCCAACAGCAATCGAAGATGTTCAGCGTGCTCCTCCTCAGTCTGAGAATAGATGAGAATGTCATCAATGAAAACAATGACAAACTTATCGAGATAAGGTTTACAAACACGATTCATGAGATCCATGAATACAGCTGGAGCGTTTGTCAACCCAAATGGCATGACCAAGAATTCATAATGGCCATAGCGCGTCCTGAATGCTGTCTTTGGAATATCTTCTTCTTGAACTCTTAGTTGATGATAACCCGATCTGAGATCGATCTTCGAGTAGTAGCTCGAACCTTGCAACTGATCGAACAGATCGTCAATTCGGGGTAACGGATACCGGTTTTTGATAGTAACCTTGTTCAACTCTCGGTAATCGATACACATACGGAAAGTCCCGTCCTTTTTCTTGACAAATAAGACTGGAGCTCCCCACGGTGAAAAACTAGGTCGTATGAAACCCTTATCCAACAACTCTTGCAATTGTGTAGATAATTCTTGCATCTCAGATGGTGCAAGTCGATAAGGCGCTCTTGCTATCGGTGCTGCATCTGGTGTAAGGTCGATTCGGAATTCCACCTGTCTGATAGGCGGTAATCCCGGCAAGTCTTCTGGAAATACTTCCGGAAATTCACGAACTACTGGAATATCTTCAATCTTCTTCTCAGCTACCGGCTTTTCAGTTATCAGTGCTATAACTGCCGTATGACCTTTACGCAGACATTTATGTGCTTTCATACAAGATATGAGACGCAGTGGCGTACTGCTCTTCTCACCTTGTACATACAACGTCTCTCCATGCGGAAGAGGTATGCGAACAATCTTTTCATGGCATACGATTTCAGCCTGGTGTTTGGACAACCAGTCCATGCCAATGACTACATCAAAACTACCTAAAGCAATAGGCATAAGGTCAATTTCCAATGTCTGACCCATCAAATCAAGTATACATCCCTTAAGGATTTGTTCAACTACAATTAGCTTACCATCAGCTAGTTCTACAGTGTATGGACTATCTAAAGCAGTGGGATTAACATTTAGCAACTTAGCAAGTGAACTAGATACAAAACTCCGATCGGCACTAGTGTCAAATAACGTAGAGGCATAGTGATTATTTAAGAGGAACGTACCCGTAACAATGTTAGGATCCTCCCGTGCTTGACGTCCTCCAATCACAAACGCCCTGCCCCTAGCACCATTGTTGTTGTTGTTGTTATTGTTGTTATTGGTGCCATTACCGTTACCATTGCCGTTGCCATTGCCATTTGCATTATTATCCCCACCTTTCTTGAGTTGTGGGCAATCCTTCTTAAAGTGCCCTATTTTACCACACTCAAAACAACCCTTCTGTGCATTGTTCTGATTGTTATTGTGATTATTGTGATTGTTTTGTAGCTCCCCGCGACAATCCTTAGCCGCATGCCCAATCTTACCGCACCTTTGACACTTAGCTCTATCACACTGATTACCTGTATGATGAAACCCACACCTGTTGCACTTTGGGTGTTTACCAATATAACCCCCTGACGATGATGATTGTTGAACACTATTTGAGTTGTGATAAGACTTGTTTGAGTCTTGTTTCCGGTTCTGCTGAAACGGTTGTTGGTTGAAGTTCCTGGAGTTGCTTTCCCACTTCCTCTTGTGGTCACCTACCTTTGTAGATGAGGTTCGTTTAGGCAGAGTCCCTTGTAGCACTGCCTGATCAGTCAGTTGGTGCGCTAACCAAACAGCTTGTTGGATGGTCGTGGGATTTGCAGAAGTGACCAACCCCTGGATTTAAGGCACCAGTCCTCCGATGTATCTCTCTATCCATTTGCTTGCTGGAGTAGCCATATGAGGTAGAAGTCTGGCTAATTCATGAGATCGAGTAGTGTACTCCTCGATGTTTGATCCCTCCATCTTGAGGTGCCAGTATTCTTCTTCTAGTTTTTGCATCTCACTACGAGGACAGTACTCCTCCTGCATTAAAGTTTTGAATCCATTCCAGGTCAAGGCATTAGCCTCACCCAATCCCAAGGTCTGAACATTCGAGTTCCACCAAGTTAATGCTGGACCCTCCAATGTTCCTGTAGCATACTTCACCTTGCTTTCATCAGGACAATTGCACATCTCAAACACAGATTCAGCCTTCTCAATCCATCGTAGGAGTCCGATGGCTCCTTCCGATCCTTTGAAATTGTGTGGCTTACAGTCCAAGAACATCTTGAACGTGCATGCCTGTGGGTTAACCAGTCCCCCTGCCGGACCCTGTGGCCCTGTATTGTGTGTCTGAGCGTAGTTCGCGATAGCCTCCGCGACCCTGTTATTGATTAGCTCGTTGAGCTCAGCAACTGTCATGTTAGAGTGTTAAGAATGTGCATAGTCGTTTTGTGCTTGAAATCACGTAGTGTTATTCGGATAGTCGTTTTGTGCTTGAAATCACATACGTGTCAACACACGTATGTTAGAGTGTTAAGAATGTGCATACGCATATACGCGTGTCTTTAAAATCGTTTAAATAAAATCATATACGATTCTATTTAAATAAACGTAATTATACACGATTACGTTTTCGATCAAAAATGTGAATTTTATTATTCAAATATGTTCGGGATGAAATTCTGGTTCTAACAAAACTGAAACGAGTCGAATCGGAGTTCGAATGAGAAAGTTATGCTTAAAATACCAAAAATTTGTTCAAAACTCAAAACCCAGTGAGGCACAGGTTCGAACCTGTGACCTCCCGGACTCCACGCCTAAGCCCAAACCAATTGATCTGCTACATATTTCATTGTTGGATCTTGATTCCTAATTGTTTTAATCTTCAATGGATCGAATCCCCCTTGTTTATCATTACCCGAACCAATTTGTTTCTAATTGGGCCCGATCCAAACCCAAATCAAGCCCACTATCATAGGGCTTTTGATCCATTATCCAGATTGGATTCAAGAGTGATTTTAATTTGAAACTTGATATCATCAACCCGTTTAAATCGATCCAAATCACATTCGAACCTTAATTCCAAACTCTTAATTCAAATTCATCCAATTCGACTATTTTAGACTTTCAATCCATAGGGTTTTCATTTATTAAGAAATTTCGAACCCGTCTGTATGACTAATTTCAATCAATAAACACCTTTGAATCAAAAACCCCAAGTTCGTTCTAGTTCAAGAACCCTAGATTCAAAATCATACAATTTCCTGATGTTTGATCAAATTAACTTAGGGGTATCCTTATTCGAGACCTTCTGAAACTACCAGCATCATTCAATTTGACTTTTAAACCTATTTTAATCGAAACCCCCAAAACCGTTTCAAAGATGAACCCTAGTTCTTGAACTCCTATAATTCGATGTTATCAGTCGAAATTGATTTAGGATAAATCTTAGTCGGCTATTTCTGAAACTACCCATGTGATCTATTTCAACTATTACACTGATTAAACAAGGAACCCCCAAAACCGATTTTGTTAAGAACCCTAGAACTCGGACCCTTATAATTCGAAATACTTAGATGAAATTAGATTAGGGATATTCTTATTCGGTGGTTTCAGAAGATGTAGAAGTGAAAACTTACGTGGTTTGATGTCGAATTGTTAAAACCCTCTTCTTGCTTGAACTTCGGCCGACCCAATATTGTATTCTTCAATATAGAGCTTCCACGATTAAATTGCAGCTTGAAACTTCTTCAGAGGATGCCGACTAGTGTTTAGGAAAGTGAAATTGTGCAAATGACTCTCGTTTTGTACACATTTGAATGCGAGTTAGGGACGGTTACAACCTTCTAATTCCTTTGTGACTTAATTTGGCTAATCAATGTATCAATAACACTCAAAAACTGTTACTAATCATAATTGTGATGATTATGATATCTCAATTCGGTTACAATTCACATATTTAAGAAATTTCGAATTTCATTAACCCATTGGCCGAATTTTTGACTCTCAAAGTCAAAATTGATAATTAACACCATTTACAAGTTTAATCCTTGCAAATTAGCACTTTGGGATCGATTTTTATTTGATTCCAAACCTTTGGTTTTGATTTTGATCTATTTCATAACAATTCGATTTACAAAGTTTCACCAAAAATCCCAAATTGTCACCAATCGGGACAATTGAACTATTATTGGGCTCGATTACTCCAATTGGGCCTCATAAATACCATTGGGCCTACTTTGGGCTTATTGGGCCTACCTTGGTTTCATTGGGCCTAACTTGGCCTTATTGGGCCTAACTTCTGTCCACTTGAGTCTCATAAAATACTATTGGGCCTATCTTGGGCCTTGGATTTGTAATTGGGCCTCCTTTGGGCCTCAGGTTTGTGATTGGGCTTATCTTATATTCAATTGGGCCTAACTTGTCTTGTTGGGCCTGTGATCTCACTATTTTCAGTTAACAAGGTTAATCCGAAAAGTCGGATTGTCACAAAGATCTCATGAATCCGATTAGAAATGAAGACGGTAGGCTAGAGAGAAGGTAGAGAGATGAGTGGTGTGTGTTTTAGAGAGAGAGATGTGTTGGTGAATGAGGAAGAAGAAGAGAACCTTCTCCTTGTATCGCGTATTGTCCCCCGCGTGCTCGGTATCGTTTTTATCGCGATTAACGAAAATAAATGCTCGGTTTTTCTCGTATTTTATATTTAAACAATAACCATTTAAAACAAATACATTTCATTTCAATAACATGATTTTAGTTAATATTTTCTCATAATACGATTTCAAATAAAATGGTTTAGTAAAATAGTTCCGTTTCATCGTCCTTAAATTATTTATTTAAATAATCAATTCATTCGGATTTAATCTAGGTTGTGATTCCAAATAAACGTTTTAAGTTTTCATTTATTAATTTAATATCGTTTGATATCATTTTGTTATCTCATCGAAACGCGTTACTTACGTACGTATTCGTAAAGATCGTCACCTTTGCGAATCCAACGCTCGTATCGTATTTCGATTCGATTTCCTATTTATGGAATATCGTTTGAAAATATTATTCTTAATAATTATATTCGTGTGAATTGTCACCCACGCGAATACATTTATTAAGTTAATATTTCCGTATTAATATTCGTGTTTAAATTGTATTCGTAACCTCACCATCGCGTACAAATTCACAATAATGCTTTCATTATTTTATTAGCTTGAATATTATAATTCCCAATCCAAAATCCACTAAACCAAGTCACTGACACATCCATGATAGACCGAAATATGCATATGTATAAGGCATATGCAGAGGTAGATCGCAACCTCCCCTACACCGTCCCACCGCTATTTCGATAAACCATGACCATGTGTCCTTGACTATGTTTAGCACCCAAAACATAACCAACTCTACAGTCCTTTCCATTTCAACCAATGATCCATAATCCGTGTAAGCATCTGCGATAAACTCCCTGGTTCTGTTTAGTTGAGTTACAACTAAACTTCCCATGGTTTACGCGTATAATAATATGTTCTAAGCATGTATACCAGTAACAGTGATAATCATTAAACAATGCATCCAATAATTCATTTTCATTAATAATTATTATATCAGGTCGTAACAGTACAATCGTACAGACGTACGGACGACCTGAAGTACAGTGATGTTACAGTCTCCCCTAGTTAAGGGAATTTCGTACCGAAATTCAACTTGGAGTGACCGTAGCAAATAAATGTGGGTACTTAATCTTCATCTGATCTTCCCGCTCCCAGGTGAATTCTGGACCCCGCTTCGATTCCCAACGTACTTTGAAGGTCGCTGGTGTTCTGCCTTGACTTTGGCATAGTTAAGGCACTTACACACTTACTCAGCAATATCCTTCTTCATTCCAGGCCACCAGTACAAGTCCCTAAAGTCTTGATACATCTTATCAGAACCCGGATGGATTAAGTAACGAGACTTATGAGCTTCATTCATAATCACCATCCTAAGATCACCCCTGTTCGGTATCCACAACCGATTCAGATAATACATCAAACCATCATCCTTAGTTTCCAATAATATCTCAACCCCGCAAGGCATCTCATTTTTCAAGTTATCTTGAGCCAGTGAGTGTTGTTGGGCCGTGAGAACATCATTACGGAGATTAGTGTGAACTCGAACACTATGAATCTGAACTTGACTTTTGCGACTAAGCGCATCTGCTACTAGATTCGCTTTACCAGGATGGTAGCGAATTTCACAGTCATAATCGTTTAACAGTTCAACCCATCTCCGTTGTCTCATATGAAGTTCCTTTTGATTGAGAATATGCTGTAAGCTTTTATGATCAGTGAACACCACACACTTAGTACCATAAAGATAATGTCTCCATATCTTCAAGGCAAACACGACTGCCCAAGTTCCAAGTCGTGTGTGGTGTAGTTCTTCTCGTGAATTTTCAGCTGTCTTGATGCATAGGCCACAACCTTTCCCCGTTGCATGAGAACACAACCGAGACCTAGGTTGGATGCATCACAATAGACCACAAAATCATCATTTCCATTAGGCAGTGTCAAGACAGGAGCATCACAAAGTTTCTGCTTTAAAGTCTGAAATGCCTCTTCTTGCTTTGGTCCCCACTCATAGGGCTTATTCTTCTGAGTCAAAGAAGTGAGAGGGACAGCAATCCTGGAGAAATTCGAAATGAACCGCCGATAGTAACCGGCAAGTCCGAGAAAATATCGAATTTCCGTCGGTGTCTTCGGTGTACTCCAATTCTTCACCGCATCAATCTTCGCAGGATCCACGTGAACATCATTTTCATTGACTATGTGTCCCAAGAACTGAACTTCCTTAAGCCAAAATTCACATTTAGAGAATTTGGCATACAATTGTTCTTTTCTCAAGACCTCCAAAATCAACTTAAGGTGTTGTTCGTGTTCTGCTTTGCTCTTAGAATATACCAGAATATCATCAATGAATACAATCACAAATTTATCCAAGTATGGCCTGCAAACACGGTTCATAAGGTCCATGAAAACTGCCGGTGCATTGGTAAGACCGAAAGGCATTACCAGAAATTCATAATGGCCATATCTCGTTCTGAAAGCTGTCTTGGGAATATCATCATCATGTACGCGAAGCTAATGATACCCAGACCTAAGATCGATCTTTGAAAACCAAGCCGAGCCTTGTAGGTGATCGAAGAGATCATCGGTACACGGCAGTGGATATCGATTCTTAATTGTGAGTTTGTTCAATTCGCGATAATCGATGCACATTCGGAATGACCCGTCCTTCTTCTTGACAAACAGGACCGGTGCACCCCATGGCGAATGGCTCGGGAGAATAAATCCTTTGTCAGTAAGTTCCTGTAGCTGGCTCGCCAGTTCTTGCAACTCTGAAGGCGCAAGTCTATAGGGAGCTTTGGCGACAGGGTTCGCACCAGGTACTAAGTCAATGCGAAACTCTACTTGACGTTCCGGTGGAAGACCCGACAAATCATCTGGAAATACTTCAGGAAAATCTCTGATTACGGGAACATCCTCAATGCTCTTTCCTTTCTCTTTCTTCTCCACAATGTGCGCTAAGAATGCTATACATTTCTTCCTAAGGTACTTGTGTGCTTTAGTGCAAGACATCAGCTGAAGAGCTTTACTAGAAGTTTCTCCAAAAACTCTTAAGATTTCACCCGAAGGTAAAGGAATACGAATGTATTTCTCATGGCAAACAATCTCCGCTTCGTGGGTGGCTAACCAATCCATGCCTATGATAACATCGAAGCTACCAAGATGCATAGGTATGAGATCAATTGGGAAAACATGATCACTTAATTTCATAGTACATCCAATAATAACAGTGTCAATATCAATAGTGTTTCCGTCAGCCACCTCCACGTTAAACGGTTTATCTAGGTATGTACGTGTTCTATCAAGCATGCATTCAAAATCATATGAAACAAAACTCCTATCGGCACCAGAATCAAATAAGACAGATGCATAAGAGTTGTTGATCAGAAATGTACCGTTGACCACATCTTGGTTGGCTTGAGCAGCTGGAGCATTCAGTTGGAACGCACGGCCTCTTGCCACCCTTTGATTGTTCCCGGCCTACTTTGGGCATTGATTTCTGAAGTGACCCACTTCGCCGCATTCATAACAGGATCTGGCCTGTGCAGGTACCTGGCGAACAGGTGCAGCTTGTATCGGTTGAGCTTGCGGAGCGGGCAATGCAAGCGGAGCAGGTTGCATCCTTTGTGTTTGCTGTGCACTCCGGCAAACATTAGCAAAATGGCCAAACTTGCCACAGTTGTTGCAGACGCGACAAGGCACGTTAGGCAAGTGATGATATCTACAAGTATTACACTGGGGAGTATTCCCAATATAATTCCTTGCAGTGGTGTTGTTGGATGATTGCTGCGTGGATTTAGCAGCAGGAGCAGTGACCACAAAATTTCTGGTCTTTCTCTTTTTGTTGCTGCTTTTAGAAGAACTAGCAGCTTCAATCTTGACATCAGTCTTTGTTTCTTTTGCAGTAGATTTCCCCTCAGTTTTCTTCGTCCCTTTCCTTGTGAGTGTTCCAGCTTTGACATGGTTATCAGTCAGTGTGGCAGATAAGCGAATAGCAGCCTCAAGTGTTTTGGGGTTGCTTCTGTAGACAGTATCCTGAATCTGCATCGGCAACCCGCTGATATACTTCTCTATGGCTCTCTTCAAAGGTGTCACAAGATGAAGCACTAGCAGGCTATACTCATGGAACTGAGTATTGTAGATTACATTCTCCCCACTGTCCTGCTTGAGTTCCCAGAACTCAGTCTCAAGCTTCCTCATCTCACTGCTAGGACAAAATTCAGTGGTCATCAGGTCCTTGACCTCTTTCCATGTTAGCGCTAAGGCAGCATCAACTCCCATAGTTCTCTTTTCCCCATTCCACCAAGTCAGTGCTCTCTTTTGGAAAACACTAGTGGCATAATGAACTTTCAGGTTCTCAGGGCAATCGCTGTTGATGAAAGTGTTCTCCATTCTCTGGAACCACTGCAGCAGACCAGTGGTAGTTTCAGAACCCGTAAACTTCTGTGGATTACAGGAGTTGAAGTGTTTGAATGTGCAAGTTGGAAGGTTTGCACCACCTCGGTGTTGATTGATGTTCTGATTGGCTTGAGTCAGTTGATTCACCAATCCAGAAATAAGGTTTGCTAACTCTTGTATGCCGGAGTTGGCATTACCGTTAGCATCCTCTGAGTTCGTATCGTCTCCGTTGTGACGGCGTGGCGGCATGTTTCAGAGGAAATTAGAAACATGTTACTACCGTTTACAACGTAAGTCATACAAACTGTGATTGAATGAGTTCATTTTAAACAGTTAGGATTACATATAGGAACTATATTTTTCTCCTATCTGTCATTAGACTCATAAAGATTTTTAAATTTTCTAAAATTATACTAAGTGTCCTAGCTGGTCATAACTAATATTAACTAACTATTCCTAAGTTCCATACATTCTCCACCCTATACCAACACTGACAACCTCCCGATGCAATGCAAAAGCTTATATATAGGGCATATGCAGAGGTAGATCGCAATCTCCCCTACACCGTCCCACCACAGTTCCATTGCACCACGATTATGCCCTTGTTAGCATTTAGGGTGTATCATGTATCTTACCATAGTCTCACTTCACAAACCTTATCCTAGATAGGATAATTTTGAGTGAAGTGGTCTTTAGTTCCCTTGGACAATTAGGTTTGCCTAATGTCTAAGTTTACCTTGACATGTAGGTTTGCTTATTTCTAAGTTCACCTAATGTCTAAGTTCACCTGACATTAAAGTTCCCCTAGTGTCTAAGTTCACTAAAATCAATACCAAATCCCATGTCCATAATTATCAATAAGGGTTCATATCATCACTAAGTACTCTTATTGTCACTAAGTGTTCATATCCTCCCTATAATTTATTCTCATCAAGTGTCCATACCATCACTAAGTGTTAGTATCATCACTATGCATTTATATTATCCCCAAGTGTCTATATCATCACCCAAGTCTTACAATCCATTACTAATCGTTCGTATAGTTCGTTGCTCCTATGCACCCTACGTGTCCAATAAGCGTGTTTATAAATGAGTTTATAAGTGTTCATCAAGTGTGATCATCCATGAGTCAATCCAAACCAATCCAACAAACATACCATCAACATCCATATCCTATCAATCTCAACTTTACAATAATTCCTAGTAATATCCTAAGTTCCTGACACTGAGAAACCCCCAATATACTACAAATGGTATATGTATAGGGCATATGCAAGGGTAGATCGCAACCTCCCTTACACCGTCCCACCACCTTTGTAGTATACAACGAGTGTGTCCTTTCCTGGAGATCAAGAGATCTAACAGATAATCCCTAAAGCAAATAAATTCCTAAGCAGTGAAGTTCATAAGCAGATAAGTGTCCCAAACGGGTAGTTCCCTTATTCCTCAATACTGGCATCCACTCGATGTACTGTAAATGGTATATATATAGGGCATATGATAAGGGTAGGTCGCAACCGCCCAAACCACCGTCCCACCACCTTTACAATACACCACGAGTATGTCCTTATCGAGTCATTAGGGCACAAGTAAGCAAGAAATTAATAAGCAACATATATAAATCAGATGTATAACAGGAGTTCATTTGACATGTAATAAACACATGAGCATGAAATCCTGAATATACTAACTAGTGTATGAAGTAATTTTAACTAGGGTATCCTACGGTTATAGACTAGGTCAACCATTTCTAGTAACCTAATTCCCTATAACCCAGGCTCTGATACCAATCTGTAACACCCCGACCGATGGCGGAAACGTCGGGATGCCACGAGGGATGTGTAGATTGTTCAAAAGCTCGTGGGCATCTAAATCAAATCATCATATATCATTCAATCAACCAAATTAGTTACACAAAAATCATGTTCATCATGAAAATGTTTACATCAAATACAAAAGAGAATTTAACTATTTAACTAAATTCAAGTCGCCAGAATTTCAGTTAATTAGCTAAGTCCAAGATCCTATATGATGTCCAAAAGTGTAAGTTCCTCTTCATTAACCTACCTAGCTTTGTTACCTGAAACATGTGAAAATCAAGTGTCAACTACAAAGTAGTTGGTGAGTAATCATAAGTTTGAAAATTAAAATATTTTACAAAGATTTTTGAAGAGTTTATATTTTCTTGATAACATCCGTATGAGCATCTGTGAGATCAATCAACACCACATTCAAACACACCATCTCAACAAATAATCCAAACACATAATCACATATGTTATCAAACCATAATTAATCAATCATATGTTCAATCAACCAATAATAATCCATCAATATTCTCAATGTATATAAGTCACCATACATGTATCATTGTATGTGACCGACACACGGAGTTGTGGAAACATCCACGTGACAATACATGCAAACATTGAGGAAGACCGAAGTCAACCACAACGAATACACGGAGTGTGGAAACATCCACGTGACCATACATGCAGTCGTCGCGAATGACACAAAGTCATAAGCTTCAACTCATGGAATAGTGACAATACATGCAGTCATTACAGATGGCCAAGGTCATTAGTAACAACTCATGGAATATGACAATCCATAACTATGGATCTCATACAAGCAAATAAGTATCATCCCTGTGTTATCAAGTCAATATATAAATTGGTATACATGTTTCACCTCCGAGTTTGAAAACAAAACCGTTTAAAAGAAAGGGAGGTTATGAGAACTCACCTGAGTCCTTAGAATCAGTATTTCGTAGTATGCGCGCTCACGTATGTGAAATCCAAAAGCAACTCAATCAATCTGTAATTAGTGTGATTTTTATATTCATAAGCATAAGCATTTCATCCCAAATTAGTGTCCATATAAGTTTACTTTTAACTCATTAGTATTTTTATTAACTTAGTTCATTTAAACTAAGTTCTAATGTATTATCTAAGATTTTTTTAAGAACACTCTTCATATCATCGTACTTTAACTTGTTAGTTTTAATCATTTAATAATGATGACTAATTTGTGTCTTCGTATGTGTATTCCTCTAGACGTGTATACAACTAATATCATCTTCAGTCATACACCTTCATGCACACGTATATAATTATTCGATTCCACCACTTTATCTAAATCTATTAAAATTTCATTTTGTGTTTAATAGAATTTTAGTTAAAGTGTTTACATGTAAAGTTAAGATTTACACAATACTTTAAGTCCTTATAAAATTCAATAATGTTAAAGAAAAATTTAGATTAAAGAAATAAAAGGTGGTGATCAAATAATCATCCATGCATGCACTCACGTGTAACACCCCGACCGATGGCGGAAACGTCGGGATGCCACGAGGGATGTGTAGATTGTTCAAAAGCTCGTGGGCATCTAAATTCAATCATCATATATCAATCAATCAACCAGAATAATTACACAAAAATCATGTTCATCATGAATTAGTTACATCAATTACACAAAAGAATTAGCTAACTAACTAAACTCTAATCGCTAGAATTTTAGTTAACTTTAGCTAAGTCCAAGACCCTATATGATGATGTCCAAAATAGAAGAGATCATCCTCTTCATCCTACTTGTCTCCATCACCTGAAACATGTAAGAAAATCAAGTGTCAACTACAAAGTAGTTGGTGAGTAATCATAAGTTTTATACAATGAATTTAAAAGTTTAAGTTTAAAAAAATGGTTTTATAAAAAGTTTAGATAAAATGAGTATAAATGCTTATGATTTTCTGGGAAAATCCACAATATTACCTGTATGAGATAATCCAATCAATCTCCAAACTCAACAATCAAACACATACACAATCACATTATCACATAACCAATCAGTCATAATCAATCACAAATAATCATAGTCAAACATAGATAATCAATCCACAAACTAATCAACCAATCTCATCAATTATATTCTCAAATAATGTTCGTGACTATACATGATCATTATGTAAATAACATAAGTTAAATACATGATTCATGGAGTGGTCGCTAACCACGTGACAATACATGAAGTCGAAGCATTTAACCGAAGTCAAAGGCAATGCTTCACAGAGTGGAAACAATCCATGTGACAATACATGATGTCAAAGCAATTAACCGGAGTTAAGAGCGATGACTCTCGGAGTTTGTGACAATACATGTAATCTTTGTTATTGACCAAAGTCAATAACAATGTTTACACGGTTATAAAATATTAATCAGTGATAATCCATAATTAATGATAATTCAATATTGTGAGTATCATATTGATAAACAGGTATTAACCTTGAGTTATCAAAATAATATTTGAATTTGGTATACATGCTTCACCTCCGAGTTTTAAAACAAAACAGTTTAAAGAAAAGGGAGGTTATGAGAACTCACCTGAAGTCCTTAGTATCTGTGTTTCGTATTATGCGCGCTCACCGTTGTCGTACTGATGTTGTATTCACAGTCCTGTGTTTGATTAAATGTTATCTAAAGTTATGATCCCTTATTTGATTGTTCTTTTTGAAATCTAAGTTGTTAATTGAGTTGGTGTAGTGAAAATGACTCATTCTTGTGATTTTCATAAGAATGGCTCATGCTAATGAGTTTTCACCCGAATGAGTCATTCTCCCGAATGAGTCCCGAATGAGTCATTCGCCGAATGAGTCTCCCGAATGAGTCCCGAATGAGTCATTCGCCGAATGAGTCTCCCGAATGAGTCCTCCGAATGAGTCTCCCGAATGAGTCCCGAATGAGTCATTCGCCGAATGAGTCTCCCGAATGAGTATTCATACTCCCCTCATTCTCCCGACTCATACTCCACTCATTCTCCCGACTCATACTCCACTCATTCTCCCGACTCATTCGCCGAATGGCTCATACTCATGGGCCATTCGCCCGAACGGGTTTTCAGTCATGGGAGAAGATGATTTCGAGGTATAGTCGTATATATAGTCGTTTTGAGTGGGTTTAGATGAGTAAACTCATTTAGAAGGTGTATGGGTCGAAAAAGTGATGTTTTGAACCGGTTAAAGCTCGGTTTTTGTCGGGTTGTAGAAAACCCTAAAAAAACGAACCTTCTCACTAAGATTTCGAGAGCTTGAGGTGAAGATAGGACCGATCCTTTGTACTTTCGTGTAGAGGTGGTCGAGATCTTCGATTTGGCGCAAGAATGAGGTGATTTGGTTGAGTTTTGAGTGAGTTATGGTAGAGAGAAGGTAGAGAGAGAAAGTGTGGCCGGAAATTGATTTTAGAGAGAGAAGTGGAGATGGAAAAATGAGGAAGAAGATGGTGATCTTCTTCCTTATAACGCGTATTATTGCCCCGTGACCGGTCTCGTTTTTATCGCGATAAAATATAATAAATGATCGGTTATGCTCGGTTTTTTTAACGAAAACATATTTAAACATAAAATGTTTAAATAATTGGATTTCATTAATTAAAATGATTTAAATAATTTTATTTTGTAAAACGATTTCGTTTTATTTTTACTAAATTAATTATTTTAAATAACTGATTTACTCGGTTTTACTCTAGGTTGTGATTCCTAATAAACGTTTTCAGTTTTCATTTATTAATTTTAATATCGTTTGATATTATTTAATTATTTCGTCGAAACGCGTCACTCGCGTACGTATTCGTAAAGATCGTCACCTTTGCGAATTCGTCGCTCGTATCGTATTTCGATTCGATTTACGATTTATTGAATATCGTTTCAGAATATTATTCCTAATAATTATATTCGTGTGAATCGTCACTCACGCGAATACATTTATTAAGTTAATATTTCTGAATTAATATTCGTGTTTAGATAACGTTCGTAACCTCACCATCGCGTAATCAGTTCCATTATTTTATAAATTTTAATATTAAAATTCCCAAACCAAACCCCATATTCATTTTTATTCCGAACCATCAATCATCATTTTCAATAATATTACTGCGATGAACTCTCTGGTTCTGTTTAGTTGGGTTACAACTAAACTTCCCATGGTTTACGCGTATAATATGTGTTATAATCATGTATACCAGTAACAGTGATAATAATCAATAATATCAATAAATAATCCATTATCATTAATAATAATAAATCTTAGGTCGTAATAGTACAATCGTACGGATGTACGGACAACCTAAAGTACAGTGATGTTACAGTCTCCCCTAGTTAAAGGAATTTCGTCCCGAAATTCAACTTGGAGTGACCGTAGTAAATAAATGTGGGTACTTAAGCTTCATCTGATCTTCTCGCTCCCATGTGAACTCTGGACCCCGCTTCGATTCCCAACGCACTTTGACAATTGGAATTCTACTGCGTTTGAGTTGTTTAACCTCACGATCCATTATCTCCACTGGTTTTTCAACAAAATGCATGGTATCATCGATGCGAATGTCATCGAGTGATACATGAAGATCCTGATCAGCTAAGCAATTCCTTAGATTGGACACGTGAAACGTCGGGTGCACGTTACTAAGTTCATTAGGAAGTTCTAACTTGTAAGCAACCTTCCCGATCCGTTCAAGGATCTTAAAAGGGCCAACGTAACGTGGAGCAAGCTTCCCCTTCTTTCCAAATCGAACAACGCCCTTCCATGGCGACACTTTAAGCAATACCATATCTCCAACTTCAAACTCTAAAGGTTTCCTTCGTTTATCCGCGTAGCTCTTCTGTCGACTGCGAGAAGCTAACAGATTGTCGCGGATCTGGCGGATCTTGTCAGTCGTTTCCTGAATAATCTCTGGACCAGTAATCTGCGAATCGCCGACTTCAGTCCAACAAATAGGTGACCGACATTTCCTGCCATAAAGAGTTTCAAATGGCGCCATACCAATGCTCGCGTGATAACTGTTGTTATACGAGAACTCAACCAACGGTAAATGGCTATCCCAATTGCCACCGAAATCGATGACACAAGCTCTTAACATGTCTTCCAATGTCTGAATCGTTCGCTCCGTTTGACCATCCGTTTGAGGATGATAAGCGGTGCTAAGATCCAGTCTTGTTCCAAAAGCTTCATGAAGTGATTCCCAAAATCGTGCCGTGAAGCGAGCATCACGATCCGATATTATGCTTAGGGGAATACCATGTCGACTGATGATCTCATCAATGTAGATACGAGCTAACTTCCGCACAGGGTAAGTTTCGCGTATCGGTAAGAAATGAGCCGACTTCGTCAATCTATCAACAATTACCCAAATGCTATCTTTACCGTTAGTGGTCCGTGGGAGTTTAGTAATGAAATCCATGGAGATATTCTCCCACTTCCACATTGGTATTTCAGGTTGTATTAACAATCCAGAAGGTCGCTGGTGTTCTGCCTTGACTTTCGCACAGTTAAGGCACCTAGACACATATTCAGCAATATCCTTCTTCATTCCAAGCCACCAGTACAAGCCCCTAAGGTCTTGATACATCTTGTCAGAACCTGGATGGATTGAATAACGAGACTTATGAGCTTCATTCATAATCACCATCCTAAGATCACCCCTGTTCGGTATCCACAACCGGTTCAAATAATACATTAATCCATCATCTTTAGTTTCCAATAAAATTTCAGCCCCGCATGACATCTCATTTTTCAAGTCGTCTTGAGCTAATGAGTGTTGTTGAGCTGTGAGAACATCATTACGGAGACTATTGTGCACTCGGACACTATGGATCTGAACTTGACTCTTGCGACTAAGCGCATCTGCTACTACATTCGCTTTACCAGGATGGTAGCGAATTTCACAGTCATAATCATTCAATAGTTCAACCCATCTCCGTTGTCTCATGTTGAGCTCTTTCTGATTGAGAATGTGTTGCAAACTTTTATGATCAGTAAACACTACACACTTAGTGCCATAAAGATAATGTCTCCATATCTTCAAGGCAAACACGACTGCGCCAAGTTCCAAGTCGTGTGTAGTGTAGTTCTTCTCGTGAATTTTCAGCTGTCTTGATGCATAGGCCACAACCTTTCCCCGCTGCATGAGGACACAACCGAGACCTAGGTTGGATGCATCACAATAGACTACAAAATCATCATTTCCATCAGGCAGTGTCAAGACAGGAGCATCACAAAGTTTCTGCTTCAGAGTCTGAAATGCCTCTTCTTGCTTTGGTCCCCACTCATACGGCTTATTTTTCTGAGTTAAAGAAGTGAGAGGGACAGCAATCCTGGAGAAATTCGAAATAAACCGCCGATAGTAACCGGCAAGTCCGAGAAACGATCGAATCTCCGTCGGTGTCTTCGGTGTACTCCAATTCTTCACCGCATCAATCTTTGCAGGATCCACGTGCACACCATATTCGTTGACTATGTGCCCCAAGAATTGAACTTCCTTAAGCCAAAATTCACATTTAGAGAATTTGGCATACAGTCGCTCTTCTCTCAGAATCTTCAAAACCAACTTAAGGTGTTTCTCGTGTTCCTCTTTGGTCTTTGAGTAGATCAGAATATCATCAATGAATACAATCACAAATTTATCCAAGTATGGCCTGCAAACACGGTTCATGAGATCCATGAAAACCGCAGGTGCATTGGTAAGGCCGAAAGGCATTACCAGAAATTCATAATGGCCATATCTTGTCCTGAAAGCTGTCTTGGGAATATCATCATCATGTACGCGAAGCTGATGATACCCAGACCTAAGATCGATCTTTGAAAACCATGCCGAGCCTTGAAGCTGATCGAAGAGATCATCGATGCGCGGCAGTGGATATCGATTCTTGATAGTCAACTTGTTCAATTCGCGGTAGTCGATGCACATTCGGAACGACCCGTCCTTTTTCTTGACAAACAGGACCGGTGCACCCCATGGTGAATGGCTCGGGCGAATAAATCCCTTATCGGTAAGTTCTTGCAGCTGACTCGCCAATTCTTGCAACTCCGAAGGCGCAAGTCTATAAGGAGCTTTGGCGACTGGGTTCGCACCAGGCACTAAGTCAATTCGGAACTCAACTTGACGTTCTGGTGGAAGACCCGGCAAATCGTCTGGAAAGACTTCTGGGAAATCTCGTATCACTGGAACATTTTCTATCTTCTTTCCTTTCTCTTTCTTCTCCACAATATGAGCTAAAAATGCTATACATTTCTTCCTAAGGTACTTGTGTGCTTTAGTGAAAGACATTAGCTTAAGACCTTTACTAGCAGTTTCTCCAAATATTCTCAAGGTTTCACCCGAAGGTAAGGGAATACGAATGTACTTTTCATGGCATACAATCTCCGCTTTGTGGGTGGCTAACCAATCCATGCCTATGATAACATCGAAGCTACCAAGATGCATAGGTATAAGATCAATTGGGAAAACGTGATCATTTAAGTTCACCGTACATCCAACGATAATAGTGTCAATATCGATAGTGTTGCCGTCAGCCACTTCCACGTTAAACGGTTTATCTAAATGTGTACGTGTTCTACCAAGCAAGCATTCAAAATCATATGAAACGAAACTCCTATCGGCACCAGAATCAAATAAGACAGATGCATAAGAGTTGTTGATCAAAAATGTACCGTTGACGACGTCCTGGTTGGCTTGAGCAGCTGGAGCATTCAGTTGAAATGCCCGGCCTCTTGCCACCCTCTGATTATTCCCGGTCAACTTTGGGCATTGATTTCTGAAATGACCCACTTCACCACACTCATAACAGGCTCTTGCCTGTGCCTGAGGTACCTGGCAAACGGGTACAGCTGGAATAGGTTGTGCATGCGGAGCTGGCAGTGCAAGCTGTGCTTGTTGCATCCTTTGTGCTTGCGGTGCACTCCGACAGACATTAGCAAAATGACCAAACTTGCCGCAATTGTTGCAGACACGACAGGGCAAGTTCGGTGCGTGATGATATCGGCAGGTATTACATTGGGGAGTATTCCCAGTGTAATTTCTTGCAGTAGTGTTGTTGGATGACTGCTGCGCAGACTTAGCAGCAGGAGCAGTGACCATAAAGTTTCTGGTCTTCCTCTTTTTGTTGCTGCTCTTTGATGAACTAGCAGCCTCGGTCTTGATCTCGGTCTTTGCTTCCTTTGCAGTATTCTTCGTCTCAGTCTTCTTCGTTCCTTTTCTCGTGAGAGTTCCAGCCTTTACATGGTTATCCGTAAGTGTAGCAGACAACCGGATCGCAGCCTCAAGTGTTTTGGGATTGCTCCCGTAGACTGTGTCCTGAATCTGCATCGGCAGTCCGCCGATATACTTTTCAATCGCCCTCTCCAAAGGTGTCACCAGATGAGGCACCAGCAGGCTATACTCATGAAACTGAGTATTGTAGATGACATTCTCTCCGCTATCCTGCTTGAGTTCCCAGAACTCAGTCTCCAGTTTCCTCATCTCACTGCGAGGACAGAATTCAGTGGTCATCAAAGTCTTGACCTCAGTCCAAGTCAGTGCTAGGGCAGCATCAACTCCCCTAGTTCGCTTCTCCCCATTCCACCAAGTTAGTGCTCTCTTCTGGAAAACACTGGTGGCATAGCGAACTTTCAGGTTATCGGGGCAGTCACTGTTGATGAAGGTATTCTCCATGCTCTCAAACCACTGCAGTAGCCCAGTGGCAGTCTCAGACCCCGTAAACTTTAGTGGATTACAGGAGTTGAAGTGTTTGAATGTGCAAGTTGGTGGGTTTGCACCACCTCTGTTCTGAGTGAGTGACTGGTTGGCTTGTGTCAGTTGATTCACCAATCCAGTGATCAGTGTTGCTAACTCTTGGATGCCGGAGTTGGCATTACCGTTGTTAGCATCCCCACTGTTCGAGTCATCTTCGTTGTGACGGCGAGGCGGCATGTTTCTGAAGGAATTAGAAACATGTTACTACCGTTTACAACGTAAGTTATACAAACAATGATCAAATGAGTTCATTTAAGCGGTTAGGATTTCATATAGGAATTATATTTGTCTCCTATCTGTCATTAAACTCATAAGGTTTATAAATTTCCTAATATTATTCTAAGTGTCCTAGTTGGCCATAACTAGTGTTAGCTAACTATTCCTAAGTCCTATACATTTCTCACCCTATACTAGCACTGACAACCTCCCAATGCAATGCAACAAGCTTATATATAGGGCATATGCAGAGGTAGATCGCAATCTCCCCTACACCGTCCCATCACCGTTCCATTGCACCACGATTATGCCCTTGCTAGAAGTTAGGGTGTGTCATGTATCTTACCATAATCTCACTTCACAAACCTTATCCTAGGTAGGATAATTTTGAGTGAAGGGGTCTCTAGTTCCCTTGGGCAATTAGGTTCGCCTAATGTCTAAGTTCACCTGACATGTAGGTTTACCTATTTCTAAGTTCACCTAATGTCTAAGTTCACCTGACATTAAGGTTCCCCTAATTGTCTAAGTTTACTAAAATCCATGTCAATCCCAATATCAATAATCATCATTGAGGGTTCATATCATCACAAAGTGCTCTTATTGTCACTAAGTGTTCATATCCTCCCTATAGTTTATTCTCATCAAGTGTCCATACTATCACTAAGTGTTAGTATCATCACTATGCGTTTATATTATCACCAAGTGTCCATATCATCACCCAAGTCTACATTCCATCACTAAACGCTCATATCGTTCGTTAATCCTATGCACCATACGTGTCCAATTCGTGTGTTTCATAAGTGAATTTATAAGTGTTTATCAAATATGATCATCCATGAGTCAATCCCAATCAATCCAACAAACATATCATCAACAGTCCACAATCATATCCTCTCAACAATTCCTAGTAATTAATTTTCCTAAGCAAATAATTTCCCAAACGGGTAGTTCCCACATTCTTCAATACTGACATCCACCTAATGTACCGTAAATGGTATATATATAGGGCATATGATAAGGGTCAGTCGCAACCGCCCAAACCACCGTCCCACCACCTTTACGATACACCACGTGCATGTCCTTATCGAATCATTAGGGCACAAGTAAGCAATTAATTAGTTATCAGCATATATAATCAGATGTATAACAGAAGTTCAGTTAACATGTAATAAACACATAAGCATGAAATCCTGAATATACTAACTAGTGTATGAATTTCTTCATACTAGGGTATCCTACGGTTATAGACTAGGTCAACCATTTCTAGTAACCTAATTCCCTATAACCCAGGCTCTGATACCAATCTGTAACACCCCGACCGATGGCGGAAACGTCGGGATGCCACGAGGGATGTGTAGATTGTTCAAAAGCTCGTGGGCATCTAAATTCAATCATCATATATCAATCAATCAACCAGAATAATTACACAAAAATCATGTTCATCATGAATTAGTTACATCAATTACACAAAAGAATTAGCTAACTAACTAAACTCTAATCGCTAGAATTTTAGTTAACTTTAGCTAAGTCCAAGACCCTATATGATGATGTCCAAAATAGAAGAGATCATCCTCTTCATCCTACTTGTCTCCATCACCTGAAACATGTAAGAAAATCAAGTGTCAACTACAAAGTAGTTGGTGAGTAATCATAAGTTTTATACAATGAATTTAAAAGTTTAAGTTTAAAAAAATGGTTTTATAAAAAGTTTAGATAAAATGAGTATAAATGCTTATGATTTTCTGGGAAAATCCACAATATTACCTGTATGAGATAATCCAATCAATCTCCAAACTCAACAATCAAACACATACACAATCACATTATCACATAACCAATCAGTCATAATCAATCACAAATAATCATAGTCAAACATAGATAATCAATCCACAAACTAATCAACCAATCTCATCAATTATATTCTCAAATAATGTTCGTGACTATACATGATCATTATGTAAATAACATAAGTTAAATACATGATTCATGGAGTGGTCGCTAACCACGTGACAATACATGAAGTCGAAGCATTTAACCGAAGTCAAAGGCAATGCTTCACAGAGTGGAAACAATCCATGTGACAATACATGATGTCAAAGCAATTAACCGGAGTTAAGAGCGATGACTCTCGGAGTTTGTGACAATACATGTAATCTTTGTTATTGACCAAAGTCAATAACAATGTTTACACGGTTATAAAATATTAATCAGTGATAATCCATAATTAATGATAATTCAATATTGTGAGTATCATATTGATAAACAGGTATTAACCTTGAGTTATCAAAATAATATTTGAATTTGGTATACATGCTTCACCTCCGAGTTTTAAAACAAAACAGTTTAAAGAAAAGGGAGGTTATGAGAACTCACCTGAAGTCCTTAGTATCTGTGTTTCGTATTATGCGCGCTCACCGTTGTCGTACTGATGTTGTATTCACAGTCCTGTGTTTGATTAAATGTTATCTAAAGTTATGATCTCTTATTTGATTGTTCTTTTTGAAATCTAAGTTGTTAATTGAGTTGGTGTAGTGAAAATGACTCATTCTTGTGATTTTCATAAGAATGGCTCATGCTAATGAGTTTTCACCCGAATGAGTCATTCTCCCGAATGAGTCCCGAATGAGTCATTCTCCGAATGAGTCTCCCGAATGAGTCCCGAATGAGTCATTCGCCGAATGAGTCTCCCGAATGAGTCCCGAATGAGTCATTCGCCGAATGAGTCTCCCGAATGAGTCCTCCGAATGAGTCTCCCGAATGAGTCCCGAATGAGTCATTCGCCGAATGAGTCTCCCGAATGAGTATTCATACTCCCCTCATTCTCCCGACTCATACTCCACTCATTCTCCCGACTCATACTCCACTCATTCTCCCGACTCATTCGCCGAATGGCTCATACTCATGGGCCATTCGCCCGAACGGGTTTTCAGTCATGGGAGAAGATGATTTCGAGGTATAGTCGTATATATAGTCGTTTTGAGTGGGTTTAGATGAGTAAACTCATTTAGAAGGTGTATGGGTCGAAAAAGTGATGTTTTGAACCGGTTAAAGCTCGGTTTTTGTCGGGTTGTAGAAAACCCTAAAAAAACGAACCTTCTCACTAAGATTTCGAGAGCTTGAGGTGAAGATAGGACCGATCCTTTGTACTTTCGTGTATAGGTGGTCGAGATCTTCGATTTGGCGCAAGAATGAGGTGATTTGGTTGAGTTTTGAGTGAGTTATGGTAAAGAGAAGGTAGAGAGAGAAAGTGTGGCCGGAAATTGATTTTAGAGAGAGAAGTGGAGATGGAAAAATGAGGAAGAAGATGGTGATCTTCTTCCTTATAACGCGTATTATTGCCCCGTGACCGGTCTCGTTTTTATCGCGATAAAATATAATAAATGATCGGTTATGCTCGGTTTTTTTTAACGAAAACATATTTAAACATAAAATGTTTAAATAATTGGATTTCATTAATTAAAATGATTTAAATAATTTTATTTTGTAAAACGATTTCGTTTTATTTTTACTAAATTAATTATTTTAAATAACTGATTTACTCGGTTTTACTCTAGGTTGTGATTCCTAATAAACGTTTTCAGTTTTCATTTATTAATTTTAATATCGTTTGATATTATTTAATTATTTCGTCGAAACGCGTCACTCGCGTACGTATTCGTAAAGATCGTCACCTTTGCGAATTCGTCGCTCGTATCGTATTTCGATTCGATTTACGATTTATTGAATATCGTTTCAGAATATTATTCCTAATAATTATATTCGTGTGAATCGTCACTCACGCGAATACATTTATTAAGTTAATATTCCTGAATTAATATTCGTGTTTAGATAACGTTCGTAACCTCACCATCGCGTAATCAGTTCCATTATTTTATAAATTTTAATATTAAAATTCCCAAACCAAACCCCATATTCATTTTTATTCCGAACCATCAATCATCATTTTCAATAATATTACTGTTATGAACTCTCTGGTTCTGTTTAGTTGGGTTACAACTAAACTTCCCATGGTTTACGCGTATAATATGTGTTATAATCATGTATACCAGTAACAGTGATAATAATCAATAATATCAATAAATAATCCATTATCATTAATAATAATAAATCTTAGGTCGTAATAGTACAATCGTACGGATGTACGGACAACCTAAAGTACAGTGATGTTACATCACGTTTCCGTTAGTTTAACTTTAAACTTTACTTTGTGATCTTCGTTCGAACTCCCTAGGTCCGGCCCTAAACCCAGGTTCGTGGCCCAATGAGCTTGGCAAAACCTTGAGTTCGTCCAGCGCTTAGTCCGACCAATACCTTGACCCATGGCTCGTTTAGGGTTCGCTGCCATTACAGTTTAATTAACCTAGGGTTCGGCCAAGACTTGTGATCCGGCGCTTATAGGTTCGCTGGCGAGGGTAGTACAGCCCTATAAGGTTCGCCATTCAGAGGGTAGGTTCGGCGATTATATGCTTCTGGCCCGCACAGGTTCGTCCCTAAGGTTAGTAGGGTTCGGCCCTTGAAGTTGGGAGTAGGTTCGCCTCATCTAAAGAGGGTTCGTTAGTTTAGGGTTTTGGGTCACGGTAAAAGTTCGGATAATTCCCACATAGGTTCGCCATGTAGTTCGAATAAGGGAAGGTTCGCCCAAAGCCAAGGTTCGGCCACCCCGGTCCCCACCCATGCAGGTTCGCCGCTCCCATGCAACTATAGAAGGTTCGGCTATGGCAGTTTCGAACAACAGAAAACAGGTTCGCCCTTATGGGTTCGCTGCCTTCCACAGGTTCGTGTCTAGTGGAGGGTTCGGCCACAACAAATAGGTTCGGTGGTATTTAGAGACTCATGAAACAGGGTTCGTCCCTTCCATGGGAGGTTCGGCCACCTGATAACTTTTCCCGCCCAATGAAGGTTCGTTTGACTAGAGAAGGGTCCGGCTCCTGCTGTACGTGAACCCAGAAGATTCGGCCATCCATCTGGGCCGCGAACCACCGCCGACCATCATCCTCCTTGCATCTTTTCTGCTACACGGTCGTTTCTAGGGTCTTCACATGATTAATACAACTTTATTTTAATAATCCTAAGTTTTACTTCGGGTTAAGCATCAACAAATTATAGAATTCGAGGTTTACAACAAAACCATGAATAAAGTCTTAGATTTACCTCAAAGTGTCCACCGAACGTGAGATTTCTTCGTGTATTCTTGTTCCCCTCGATCACCCGGTCGCGTGGACGCCAAGATCTCACGAATCCGATTAGAAATGAAGACGGTAGGCTAGAGAGAAGGTAGAGAGATGAGTGGTGTGTGTTTTAGAGAGAGAGAGAGAGATGTGTTGGTGAATGAGGAAGAAGAAGAGAACCTTCTCCTTATATCGCGTATTGTCCCCCGCGTGCTCGGTCTCGTTTTTATTACGATTAACGAAAATAATTGCTCGGTTTTTCTCGTATTTTATATTTAAACAACAACCATTTAAAACAAATACATTTCATTTCAATAACATGATTTTAGTTAATATTTTCTCATAATACGATTTCAAATAAAATGGTTTAGTAAAATAGTTCCGTTTCATCGTCCTTAAATTATTTATTTAAATAATCAATTCATTCGGATTTAATCTAGGTTGTGATTCCTAATAAACGTTTTAAGTTTTCATTTATTAATTTAATATCGTTTGATATCATTTTGTTATCTCGTCGAAACGCGTTACTTGCGTACGTATTCGTAAAGATCGTCACCTTTGCGAATCCAACGCTCGTATCGTATTTCGATTCGATTTCCTATTTATGGAATATCGTTTGAAAATATTATTCTTAATAATTATATTCTTGTGAATCGTCACCCACGCGAATACATTTATTAAGTTAATATTTCCGTATTAATATTCGTGTTTAAATTGTATTCGTAACCTCACCATCGCGTACAGATACACAATAATGCTTTCATTATTTTATTAGCTTGAATATTATATTTCCCAATCCAAAACTCACTAAACCAAGTCACTGACACATCCATGATAGACCGAAATATGCAAATGTATAGGGCATATGCAAAGGTAGATCGCAACCTCCCCTACACCGTCCCACCGCTATTTCGATAAACCATGACCATGTGTCCTTGACTATGTTTAGCACCCAAAACATAACCAACTCTACATTCCTTTCCATTTCAACCAATGATCCATAATCGGTGTAAGCATCTGCGATAAACTCCCTGGTTCTGTTTAGTTGAGTTACAACTAAACTTCCCATGGTTTACGCGTATAATAATATGTTCTAAGCATGTATACCAGTAACAATGATAATCATTAAATAATGCATCCAATAATTCATTTTCATTAATAATTATTATATCAGGTCGTAACAGTACAATCGTACAGACGTACGGACGACCTGAAGTACAGTGATGTTACAGATCTGCAATAGTTTAATGTATGTTTCCACATTAAGCCTTATCTATTGATATGTTTATGATACATGATTAAACTTTGAACTATTAAACTATTTATCGAGTGAACTTTATGATTCTCACCAACTACTTTTGTAGTTGACCTTTCAAACTTTATTCATGTTTCAGGTGCAACTTAGTGAGCTTTTGGGATGAACACATAAGATTGCTTTGGACTTTAGAGCTTTATTAAATAGTTGGAACTTTATCTTTGAATGTTTGACTTTGTTTGTTTGGATTGTTTACTCGGGAAGTTAAGACAATGTAATTTGGTTGGATGATTATGAAACATTAATAGTTGATCATGAGCTTTTGAATAGTCGTTTTTGTAACACCCCAACCAATGGCGGAATCATCGGAGCGTACACGAAGTGTAGATTGTTCAAAAGCACAGAGTGTTTATTGAAATTAATTCAAACCATTCATTATCATAAATTCAATCTTAACATTCAAATAACATCCATTACATCATAAATGAAATACTAAAACAATCAAATTCTAAACATAATAACAAAACTAAATCCAGTCTCATATCATGCCTATGTAGCATTTCCACCTGAAACATGTTTAAATAAAAAGGGTCAACTATAAAGTTGGTGAGCTTCACAGGTTTAAGCACACACACCAAAATAGTTGAATAATTGTTTATAAATGTTATAAGTTATATGTGTAACCAAGCAATATGAACATACAATATTGAATTAGTAAATAAAGCAGATCAACTAATGTTAACAGAATAATGTTTGACCATGGTAAGCATCGCAATGCTTAAACTAGTAACTATCACTACGGGCTTCCCCTGAAGGGTAAATCAATCACAGTGGAATGGCCGGCCAATAGATCTATCATAGTCACTAGGGGTGATCAACGCTAAATGTTAACTAAAGTTCAACATATATAATGTCATAAACTTGTTTCACATAAATTGTTTAAAAGATTTGATAACATGTTTCACCCCAAATAACAAAAGCATAAAAAGGGGCTATGAAGACTCACCTTGTATGATGAGCTATTCGTTGCAGATAAATGATAAATATGTAGTCCAAACCGTATCCAACACTTTCTAATTTAACCTATAATTCAACCGCACATAACTAAGGTAATTATAATTTTGCATGGAATTTCCATAATGTATTTGTGTTCCATATGTTTATAAACAAATTCACAAGTATGAAATATAAGAATTGTTCACAAGTCGTGTTATTGTTTAAAGTTTAAAATATTTATAAATGTTGAAAAATTTTCATAATAATAATACTATTATTAATACTATCAATATTAATAATAATAACCATATTAATAATGATAATAATGCTATGAATAATAATAATAATGATGATGATGATGATGATGATGATACTTTATTAATAATATAAATAATATTTGTAATAATAATATTTATATTAGTAGCAGCAGCAGCAGCAGGAGCAGCAGGAGCAGCAGGAGCAGTAGCAGAGCAGTAGTAGTAGTAGTAGTAGTAGCAGTAGCAGTAGCAGTAGCAGTAGCAGTAGCAGTAGCAGTAGCAGTAGCAGTAGCAGTAATAATAATAATAATAATAATAATAATTTTGTTATAACTATAATCATAAAAATAAAGATAATAATGGTCATATTAACATTAATACTATTAATAATATTAGTAACAATAATATTAATACCTTTGATAATGGTAATAATAGTTAATAATAATATTAACTATAATAAGATAATAATTTATAATAATATTAATATTAATTAAAATAGTTATACTAATAATAATAATGACTATAGTAATCCTAGTAGTAATAAGATAGTAATAATTATAATATCAATAATAACACTAATACATTTTTTTTCAAAGAAATAAATAAATAAATGAAGAGATAATAAACTAAATATAACTCTTTATGTATCTAATTAAAGAAATTAATAATTAAATAAACTGAATAATATATATATATATATATATTTATCAAATTAATAGTTTTTAAGTTTATAAAAATTTAGGTGAAATCAGATTTTAAAAATTATAAGTAATTAAAAAGATAAAAAAAATGTTAACAGTCCAAAAACCCGCCAACCATGGGGCTCGAACCTGTGACCACTTGATTGGAAGTCAAGAGGCTAACCGGTTCATCCACGCCCGTTTTAACATAACATCCATTTGTTCCCCCAATTCCCTTTAACGCGTAAAACGAAACCCTAATTCTTTTTGCCCCAAATTCCATCGAATCTGAACCAGATCGATCGCCTAACCATAGGGCTTTTGTTAATGATCTTAAAACGAGTCTAGGGATGTATAATACACTAACCTTCGATCTCGATTTGATGGTTTTTTTATACGGCCGAGAGGAACGAACACCCACACTTTGGAGCTTGATTTCTCGATCTAGAAAGGTTCTGGATCTGTTTCGACTTCACAGAGAACTTCATCGAGTCTAGATGTATATGTGGGTGAATTTAATTTGATTTCCATGCTCGTTTATATAAATTTTAGCATACCCGATCGGTTACGAGAATGTAGGCCACGATTTCGATCATTTTTGACTATAATCCGATAAATTGGTGTACGATTTAAGTTCCATGATGTTCGGTGATTGAAAAAGTCAAAAAATTTGTTGGTTTTACTCCCGAAATCGCGACGTGAGTCATGATGGGTCGTGGGTCGATCCAAAGAAGAAAATGGGTGAAGAAGAGGGGTGGTTTAAGGGTTTGACAAAATTGGTCCCTCCTTCTTTTCTCTATTTTTCAGTTTTGACAATGATAACCCCTACAATTTCTTAAAACCTTTTATAAAATTCTTATTAAAATTTATAACTTTATAAAATCACCACACATTTTTTTTATAAATTTAATATTTATACATTTTAATGATAATAATATTATTATTAGTGGCATTAATTTTAATGTTGTAAACATATATATTTATAAAACTTTCATTTATAATTCTTAAAGACTTGAGATTTTTATTTATTTTATTGTTATTATTTGTAATATCATTATAAGCTTCATATGAAATGATAAAATTAATAATAATAATAATGATATATAATTAAATAAAACTTCTTATTTAAAATACTGAAATTACATAAATTCAAAATGTTACAGCTTTCGCGCCCCGACGTATTCCGCCGTCGGTTGGGGTGTGACACGAACCGCCATCTCCTTTTGACATTGATGACCCGCGCAGAGATAACCAAATTTTGGCGTTGCGAAACAAAAGCATTCACGAGTCGTTAAAAGACGATTTGGTCAAACATATCGAAAGGGTTCGCACCGATATTGTTGTACGTAGCATCTAAGGCGACTAGTAGATTTTTAATATGTTTTTGTTTTTTTTAATGTAATGTGTGTTTTTTTGCAAAATATTGAATTATTTTAAATTAGAGTAATGTTTTTTTTATTTATTTTTAATTGTTGATGATGTGGAATAGTGGGGAAGAGTTTTTAGTAGGGTGACCATTGTGGGTGTTTAAGGTTTTCAGTGGGATGATGACGTGGCAGGAAATTTTAGTAGGGAAGGGTTTTCAGTAGGGAAACCGATGTGGATAGTCTAGTACATTAGTTTGACCACTATTTCCCCTAAATGGCCAATACTTACCTACGCATCCTTAATTATTGTCCAAACATTCAATCAATAAAGAAACGAAGGTATCTCTGGTGAAAATGAGCATTTTGGGTAAAGGAATGAAGGTATATGAGTATATCCGGTGAATCGTTGACGTCAGCGTCTTGCTTCTCCGATATATATTCTCCGGAAACTTTCCTTTATCTTCCTTGTCGCTTCAGGTTAGTAATTTACTCTTTCTTCTTGTGCTCTCTTTTTCTAATGATTAGACTGTTTTGTTGTTTGGGTGTTTCTCGCAGATTCATGTGGTTATTAGTGTATTGTTTTTTTGTTTTATTTGTACAGACGAGTGTTTTGATAAAAAAAATTCACAAATATCATGTATGTTACGTTAATAATGTTTAGTGATAGTTAAAGGGCTTAATTGTAAATAATCAATAGTTAGTTAGTCAGTTGTAATAGTGGTTGGTTGTTAAATACTGTTGAGAGGGAATAAACAATCAGCTTAGTCGTGAATTACTTCTTCTTCTTCTTTAGTTTCTATATTCAAATTCTAAGCTCTATCATTGGTATCAGAGCTTTTCGATCCTTTCGGAAGCTCGATTATCAGTGATTCAATGACAACACGCAATCAAGAATTCGAAAAATCTTTGAAGGATCATGAATTGTCATTGGTTCGATTGGAATCAGTGGCTGAGAAGAATATCGCAGAATTGACGAGTTTGAAAGTGTCATCGGAGGCCATGAAGTCGCAGATGAATGAAATCCTTAAGAATTTACAGATGCTTAATAATGGAAGAGTTGGTTCAGGAGTCATCAATAGTCATTCAGATTCTGAAGATTCGCGCCTTAGTCGGAGTCATAACAGATTTTCGAAGGTGGAATTTCCAAAGTTCGATGGTACCAATGTCGAAGGATGGCTTTACAAGTGCGAGCATTTTTTCACCATAGATGAGACACCAGAACGATTGAAATTGAGGTATGCGGCAGTTCATTTGGAAGGCCGTGCATTACAGTGGCACCAATCGTATATCAAAATAAGAGGTACATCACTATCTGAATTACCTTGGGGTGATTATGTAAGGTCTATTTCTGCTAGATTTGCTTCTCGATTAATTGAGGATGCTATGGGAGTATTAAAGGCTCTTAATCAAACAGGCACTCTAGATGAGTATTGTGATGAATTTGATTTACTCTTGAACAAAGTGTCAATCCCTGAGGAATATGCTATCAGTTTGTTCTTAGAGGGTTTGAAACCAGAAATTAGGTGCCATCTTAAGTTGTTTAAACCTACAACTTTAAGAGATTCTTATTCTTTGGCAAGAGTTACTATGGAGGAATCTAAAACTGTTGTGGGTAAGAACAGTTATAATTCCAATGGTACTATTAAAAATTCTTATAATAATACTGGTTTTAATAAAACTACTTATAATCCTTTTGCTCTTAACAATTCAAACAAGTTACCTCTTCTGCCTACCCCAATTAAAGCTAACCCTGTTAATTCGTTTAAGCCTAATGGTAATAAAAGATTGTCGGGTAAAGATTTTGAGGATAAAAGAGCTAGAGGAGAATGTTTTTGGTGTACAGAGAAACTTACACCTGGGCATAAGTGCAGCAATAGTAAACAACTTTTCTTATTTGAGATAAGAGAAGGAGAAGTGGAAGGAGAAGAACTGGTGTCGAAAGAATTGATAGAATCAGTAACAGATCCACACATTTCTTTATGTGCTATAACTGGTATTTCATCATTCTCTACCCTGAAAATTGTAGGAGCTATTGGTACTAAACCTTTACACATCTTAATTGATAGTGGTTCTACTCATAATTTTCTGAATGCTAAGATGGCTGCCAAGCTTAATTGTAATGTGCAACCAATAAAAGACATGCCAGTTACAATTGCAGATGGTAACAAATTGCCTTGCATGCACATTTGCAAGGATTTTCAATGGTTAATGCAAGGAACATGGTTCAGGGCAGATTTATTGGTAATTCCCTTAAGCAATTATGATATTGTTTTAGGAATCCAATGGTTACAAACATTGAATGACATAATTTGGAATTTTAAGAACCTTACTATGAAATTCAAGGTTAATAATGTTACCTATGAGTTAAAAGGAACAAGGGATAGTGGGGTTAGTTTATGTGCTATGGAGAAAATGTCAAAGTTGCTTACAAATAAGGAGCATATAGCACAAGCCCAATTATTCATTTTACAAACTGATAATTCTCATCAGTTTCAACAAGAAACCAGAATTGGAGATGTTCAATCTGATCCTGCATTGGAGAAATTATTGGAAACATTCCAAGATATTTTTGAAGTGCCAAAAGGTTTACCTCCTTCAAGACCTTGTGATCACAAAATTAGGCTTAAGGATGAGAATGTTAATCTCAACCTTAAACCTTATAGGTATATGGGCACTCAGAAAACAGTGATAGAAGAAATGACACAAGAATTGTTGGATGCTGGGGTCATTAGGAACAACACTAGTTCATTTGCTGCTCCTGTTGTGTTGGTTAAAAAAAAAGATGGTAGTTGGAGGATGTGTGTAGACTATAGAAAACTCAATGAAGCTACAATTAAGGATGGGTTTCCAATTCCTTTGATAGAGGAATTATTGGAAGAGTTGGGAGGGGCTTCGGTGTTTAGTAAACTGGATCTTAGGTCCGGTTATCATCAAGTTCGGATGTATGATCAAGTTATTCATAAGACCGCCTTTAAAACTCATCAAGGGAATTATGAATTTTTAGTATTACCCTTTGGGTTGACTAATGCTCCAGCAACTTTCCAAGCTTTGATGAATTCTACATTTAAAGATGTTTTAAGGAAATCTACTTTGGTTTTTTTTGATGATATTTTGGTGTACAGTAGATCTTGGCAGCAACACTTATTGGATTTACAAGAAGTTTTGGCAATTATGAGAAAAAATTCCCTTAAAGCTAAAAGATCTAAATGTATTTTTGGGGGTAATAAGGTGGAGTATTTGGGGCATGTAATCACAAGGGAAGGTGTAGCTACAGATCCAAGGAAAATCAAAGCCATTCAAGATTGGCCAGTGCCTAAGTCAGTCAAACAGTTGAGGGGTTTTTTGGGTTTAGCTGGGTATTACAGACGCTTCTTTAAAGGTTTTGGGGAATAGCTAAGCCATTAACTGAGTTGCTTAAAAAAGATTCATTTTTATGGTCTGAGGTAGCTCAAACAGCTTTTGTGGAATTAAAAGATGCTCTTAGTTCACCACCTGTTCTAGCATTACCTGACTTTAATAAGGTTTTTGTGGTAGAAACAGATGCTTCATCAAAAGGGTTGGGAGCAGTATTGATGCAGGATAATCATCCATTGGCCTTTATCAGTAAATCTCTCTCAGTCAGACAACAGGCTTTGTCTGTGTATGAGAAGCAACTGTTAGCTATTCTATTAGCGGTTAATCAGTGGCGCCACTAACTTATGGTTAAGCATTTCATTATTAAAACTGATCAACAAAGCCTTAAACATTTGCTTGATCAGAAAATAACCACACCTTTACAACAAGTGTGGTTGTCTAAACTTCTTGGTTATGACTATGAGATTCAATATAAAGTGGGAAGAGAAAATGTAGTGGCTGATGCTTTATCTAGAGTGCAAGGTCCTGTTTTATTAGAATTGGCTATTAATTCTTTTGTTCCGAAATTGTGGCTGAGAATACAAAACAGTTGGGAAACAGACCCAATTTTAAAGGATATCATCACCAAATTGAAGCAAGGTGTTTTGGTGAAAAATAGAACTTGGGATGGTCAAGCTCTTAAAAGGAAATCAAAATTAGTCATTGCTAATGATGCTAAACTGAGATCTGATATAATAGATATCTGCCATGCTTCATCTGTTGGAGGTCTACCTTAAAGAAATTGAAGGAGACTTTTTATTGGAAATGGTGTAGTAAAGATGTGCACAGATTCATTAAAGAATGTCAAGTCTGTCAGAAAGTTAAGTATGAAACTATAGCTACCCCTGGATTGTTGCAGCCACTTCCGGTTCCAAAAACTATTTTTAGTGATATTTCTATGGATTTTATATCCGGATTACCTAAGGTTCAAGGTAAAGATACAATTTTTGTGGTAATTGATAGATTGACTAAATATGGTCACTTTATACCCTTGGGTCACCCCTTCACAGCAGCTCAGTTAGCCCAAGTATTTTTGGATTCCATTTACAAGCTACATGGATGTCCTTCAACCATTGTTTCTGATCGGGATCCTTTGTTCATGAGTAAATTTTGGAAAGATTTTATGAGATTATTTGGGGTTGATCATGCTTTTTCAAGTGCCTACCATCCTCAATCGGATGGTCAGACAGAAGTTTTAAATAGGTGTTTGGAATCTTATTTGCGGTGCATGACTATGGAGGCTCCATTACAGTGGGTCAAGTGGTTAACTTTGGCTCAATGGTGGTATAATTCCACCTATCATTCTGCTATTCAGATGTCTCCTTATGAAGCTCTTTATGGGTTTAAACCTATGATTCATATTCCTTACATTCCTGGTGATACTCAAGTGGCTGCAGTTGAAGAATTGCATAGAGACAGGGAGGCTATGATTCAGTTACTTAAAGTCAATTTACAGGCAGCGAGGAATAGAATGAAGCAATTAGCGGATCATCGCAGAACAGATCGATCTTTCAAGGTGGGAGATTGGGTTTATGTTAAATTGCAACCATTTGTTCAAACATCTATGAAGATGGATAGACATCAGAAGTTAAATCCGCGTTTTTATGGGCCTTTTTTAATCGTGGAGTGTATTGGTAAGGTTACATATAAATTGGATTTACCCGAAGACTCTTTGATTCATCATACTTTTCATGTCTCATTGTTGAAGCCGGCATATGGGTCTCATAAGTTAATTACACCTTTGCCCAAGGCTCCTAGGTTCATTTGTTCGCCTAGAGCTGTGTTGGATAAAAGAATAATCAAACTGGGAAGCAAGATGATATCGCAAGTTTTGGTTCATTGGATAATATGGCTATCACTGATGCAACATGGGAGAATTTGGAAGAATTCAAGTTGCGTTTTCCATTTTTCTATTTTTGAGGTCAAAAATGTCTATAGGAAGGGTGTATTGTTACGTTAATAATGTTTAGTGATAGTTAAAGGGCTTAATTGTAAATAATCAATAGTTAGTTAGTCAGTTGTAATAGTGGTTGGTTGTTACATACTGTTGAGAGGGAATAAACAATCAGCTTAGTCGTGAATTACTTCTTCCTCTTCTTCTTCTTCTTTAGTTTCTATATTCAAATTCTAAGCTCTATCAATGTATCACATGAGACATGAATTTCCCTCTTCATCTCCCTCTTTCTTTGACCTTAGTAAATAACTGTAGGGGTGTTCAAAATATCTTAAACTCGGAAAAAACCGAAATACGAATCGTATCCGAAACTCAAAAAAACCTCATCCGAGTTCTAATTTGGGTTTTTCGGGTCGGATAATATGATTTTAGATTCGGATCGGGTTTTGGATAGTCAAAAACTAGTTTTCGGGTCGGATATCCGAATAAACCTGATGTAAAAATCACAGCTTTTCGGGTCAATGTTTCAGATAGATCAAAAAATTTTCAAATCCGAACTACCCGTTTCGAATAACTCGTTATCCGACCCGATGAACACCCCTAGATAACTGAGATTTATGTTTGTTTTGTTAGTTTACAAAACACAAGTTACTAATGGTCTGGTTCATCTCATCAACAATTTCTATAAAGAAAAAAACAGAGTTGTGTTTGAGAAAAATAGAATATAAAAAATTTATGTCAACCAGAAACTTATAATTGATAATATGTACATATATACTGTTACAACTCCACCACTTAAAGTGTATACAAGGAAACACAAAGGGTCGAATCCTGCACAGGAAATGGATCAACTGGAGCAACATAATGGATTCCTTGGATACTTGGACCCGCTTACCACACATCAGGGGATTATGCGAGAGTTGCTCCTCTCGAATCGGGCTGACTAAATTGTCAATCCTATCACTTTGTTTGTTTAAAATTTGGAGTTCCATCATTTGATTCCATTTCCTGGAAATCGAAAAGGTGAACACCCGGAATCAAAACAACGAAGAAAGAAGCAATGCTCAACCAGATCCGATCGTCAGCCTGTTTGCAGCCATTGCTGCTAAATTACAGTCCTTGGAGCACTTAAAGGACGACATCGCTACTCTAAAAGCACGGGATCGTCATCATGACTACCGTTTTGATGAAGGAGAGGGTTCATCGCGATCACAACAACAATTTCGGCCCTATAACAAAATAGAGTTTCCTTTCTTAGGTAGCCGGGATCCACGAGGGTGGGTTTTGAAGTCTGAAAAATATTTCCCTACTACAACATTCCATGATGAGAAAGTCGACATCTCATCCATGCATTTGGAGGGCGATGCTTTAGACTTATATTCATGGGTAACGACCGACCAACCATTGATGTTTTGGGATGATTTCACTCACACGTTACATAATAATTTCACAACAACCGAATTTCAAAATCCTGACGAGTTCCTTTGCAGCATCAAACAAACTGGAAGTGCATAGGAGTACTGCCCGGAATTTGCCAGGAGATCTTCCCGTGTGATACAATGGCCAGATCATTGTTTACGGGGAGTGTTTCTATATGGACTCAAAGATGAGTTGAAAGCTGATGTTAGGATTCATAAACCCCAAACTGTTTATAATGCTATGAGCCTTGCTCTAGATATGAATCCAAAGTTTCTCATACCCGCAGCGGTAAGCCTCCCATCGCAAACACTCCTTCTAAATCCTTGTCCACTGACCCCAAACCGATTCTCCCCATGCACCACCAGCAGCTGGTAACACCTCAAAACCTGCTCTTCCACCCCTTAGAATATCAGATACAGAAAAACAATCAAGGTTTCTACACGGTGAGTTTTTAGATGTGGTGAGAAATATGAGCCCGGACACCTCTGTAAGGCTGGAATCTTCAATGTTTTAGAGGCAGAAAATGACGCAAATGATGATCCAGATACTACGCTATTAAACCAGGTTGAACGTGACGAAATCGCTATGAAGATCCACGGGGTACTTGCATCCACTAAGGCACTCATTTTAGTGTATTGGGATTTACCTATAATTTCATTTCAGATGTACTTGTATCCTTGGTAGCACCATTTGGTGTTCAAATTGGGATGAGGATGCGATTCATTGCCATAGTACGTGCAAAGACTTATCCTTGCAGGCTAATGAGCTGAAAATAGTTCAAGACTTCTCCCTATTTTCGATTGGAGGAGCTAATATACTTTTGGGCATTCAGTGGCTGGCCACCTTGAACACAGTCGAAGTCAACTGGCAGGAAATGTTCATGATCTTTAGTATCGATGGCAAGAAATACAAACTCCAAGGAGTCCCCTTTGGTCCACAAAAATCCTCAGCCTTCCAACATTTGGCCATTGATTTGGGTGATCCAATCCCTATCCCTCCTATCTTACAGCCAACCATAAATCACTTCAAATCCGTTTTTGAGGAACCCAACACCCTACCACCAACCCAAACTCAAACACACTCCATCCCCCTACTACGTAATGCCACCCCTACCAACATCCGATCCAACCGTTACCCTCACTCCTAGAAAAAAAGATTGAAACCCAAGTAGACCAACTCCTAAAGACTGGTTTCATTCGGCACATCACCAATCCGTTCTCTAGCCCCATACTACCCGTTAAGAAAAAAGATAATACTTGGAGGATGTGTGTGGACTATCGTGCGCTAAACAAATTCATTATCCCCGACAAGTATCCAATTCCCAATGTAGATGAATTACTAGATGAGTTATATAGGTCCAATATCTTCTCCAAATTGGATTTAAGGTTGGGCTACTATCAAATTAGGGTGCACGATTAGGATGTCTATAAACCAGCTTTCCGGGCTCACTCGGGTCACTATGAGTTCAAGGTCATGCCGTTCGGGTTGACTACTGTTCCCTCAATTTTCCAATCAGTCATGAATGATATTTTTCGTCCTTATCTTCGACAATTTATCTTGGTGTTTTTTATGATATATTGATATACAGCCTCTCCATGGAGTTGCATTTGCAACACCTCAACCAAGCTCTAGAACTGCTGCATAACCACCATTTTTTTGCAAAATTTTCCAAGTGCTGTTTCGGCCAATCCTAGATACTATTTTTGGGACATCTTGTTTCATCCTCAGTTCATGTAGACCAAGAAAAAGTGGCGACAGTTTGATCTTGGCCCATTCCCACCACTGTTGAGGATGTTAGAGGATTTTTAGACCTCACGGGCTACTATCGACGTTTTGTCAAAAACTATGACATCATTGCCCGTCCTCTTACAGCTCTCACGAAAAAAGACGGATTTAATTGGACTGATTTAGCTCTCACAACTTTTAATCAGTTGAAACATGCCCTTATTTCAGCCCTAGTGAAACACTTGCTGATTTCACAAAATCCTTTACGGTCGAATGTGATGCATCCTCAGAAGGGGTGGGTGCCATCCTATTGCAGGATGATTGTTGAGTGTGGAGGCTTCTAAAGCCTTAATGGGCCGCACACGGGTTGGGCTTAGCTTGTAGGTTAAGTTAGAATACCTAAATGTAATCTCTATTTAAATGTCTCATTGTACTTGTAATCTCTTGAGCACCTAATAATACGAATCCTAGTTGCAGCACAGTGGACGTAGGTCACATCGACCGAACCACTTTAAATCCTTGTGTCGTTTACTGCTTTCGTGTGTGTTAGTGTGTGTGTGATTACCCAACAACTGGTACCAGAGCTACGGTTCTTGATCGATCACACACCATACCTAACACTGTTGTTCCCGGAGTCGCCGCCGCCGCCACCGCCGGATTTCGGTCTCAGTAAACAGTTGTCTGATTAGGGTTTTGCTGCTGCTGTTCAAAGGTTTTGTTGAACCAGTTTTGAACGTGATTCGCAATTAGGGTTCCCAGAGAGGGTTTTACAGCCGTCGCTGCCGTCACAACCGGATTAGGGTTCCAGCGAGTGTGTCTAGCAGCCGCCAGCCATCGATTAGGGTTTCCGGCGAACTTGGTTCAGTCCAGAAAGGTCCGATTTTGACCAGATCTGTGACAGAAAGTTCTGATTTTGACCAGAAAAGCTCCAATTTTGACCAGAAAGGTCCGATTTTGACCTGATTTTGACCAGAAAGGTCTGATTTTGACCAGAAAGGTCTGATTTTGACCAAACAGGTCTGATTTTGACCAGATACAGTCCGATTTTGACCAAACAGGTCCGATTTTGACCTGATTTTGACCAGAAAGGTCCGATTTTGACCAAACAGGTATGATTTTGACCAGATATAGTCAGATTTTGACCAGAAACAGTCAAATAGCCTACTTTGCCGCCGATAGAAGGTTTTCTGTCCCGTTTCCGCTGCTAACGCCATTCGTAGACCGGTTAATTGTTTAATTCCGGTGTTTTCTTACGTTTATTACTGATCTTAACCGAGTTGGCCGCTAAGACAGTGTTCAATAGAACAGTCGTCAAGTTCCGGCCGCCGCCATTGCTGTGTTTGTTCACTGCTCTCCATATCGGTTAAATCAGTGATTGTTCGGTAAGTGTCAATGGCAGAAGACGGTAAAGTAAAGATTGAAAAGTTTGATGGACACGACTATGGTTATTGGAGGATGCAAGTGGAAGATCTTTTGTATCAGAAGAGTTTACATCTTCCTATGTTGGGTTTGAGTTACAGACCAGAAAAAATGACGAATGCTGAATGGAATTTGCTTGATAGGCAAGCCTTGGGTGTTGTCAGGTTATCTTTGTCAAAGAGTGTGGCCTATAACATTGTCAAAGAAACGACTACATTTGGGGTTTTGAAAGCATTGTCCAACATGTATGAGAAACCGTCTGCCTCCAACAAAGTATTCCTTATCAGATAGTTGGTTAACACCAAGTTGAAGGAAGGTATGTCGATCACTGCTCACATCAATGAGTTCATTTCGATTATCTCACGTTTGGCTTCTGTTGACATAAACTTTGAGGATGAGATTCAGGCACTCCTTCTATTGTCATCATTACCTGACAGCTGGTCAGGCACAATTACTGTAGTTAGTAGTTCATCTGGAACTACTAAGCTCACTTTTGATGGTATTCCTGACATCATCTTAAGTGAAGACATTCGTAGGAGGAGTTCGGGTGAATCTTCTAGTACATTGTTGAATACAGAAGGAAGAGGTAGAAGAAACGAAAGGGGTCATAGCAGGGGCAGGTCAAAGTCAAGAAAAAGGGGTCAGTCAAAGAATAGAAAGGAGATTGAATGTTGGAATTGTAAAGAAAAGGGTCATTTCAAAAGCCAGTGCCCTAAACCATTAGTTGCAAAAGGAAAGATGCAGATGAATAATGTTACCGATGATGAGTCTGATGATGCTCTTATTTGTGAAGAGATCGATGCTGCCAACATATGTTGTGTTGGGAATTCTGTTGAATCTTGGATTCTAGACTCTGGAGCTTCATTTCATGTTGTTTCATCTCCTGATTTGATCAAGAATCTGCGAACAGGTAACCTTGGTAAGGTTCGTTTAGCTGATGATCAGACTTTGGATATTGCAGGGATTGGTGATGTTGATTTGAGGACTTCACTAGGTACTGTTTGGACATTGAAAGATGTCAGGGTTATTCCTAACCTCAGGAGGAAGCTAATTTCAGTTGGGAAGTTAGGTGATCTGGGTTATGATGTTAGTTTTGGTGGAGGTCAATGGAAAATCAAGAAGGGCAATCTGGTGATTGCTAAGGGTATTAAAAGTGGTACTTTATACATGGCTGATGTGAATGCTGTCACACCAGGTCCGAGTCCTTCTGATTTGTGGCACCAACGACTCGGACACATGAGTGTCAAGGGAATGAAGATGTTAGCTGCTAAGGGAAAGTTTCCAGATCTGAAGACAGTGGAAACAGGGTTTTGTGAATCTTGCGTACTCGGTAAACAGAAAAGGGTTTCGTTTGTGAAAGCCGGGAAGACTCCAACGTCCCAGAAGTTAGAGCTTTCCATACGGATGTTTATGGACCTACATCAGTTTCTTCTCTTGGTGGATCAAATTACTATGTCACCTTCATTGATGATTCGACACGCAAGGTATGGGTTTACTTTCTTAAACACAAATCTGATGTTTTTGTTACTTTTAAGAAATGGAAAACTGCTGTTGAATTGGAAACTAATTTGAAGGTAAAATGCCTCAAGTCTGAAAATGGAGGCGAATATGTTAGCACTGAATTCACTAACTATTGTGCTGATCACGGGATCAAGATGATAAAGACTGTTCCAGAAACACCGCAGCAGAATGGGGTTGCAGAAAGAATGAACAGAACTTTAAATGAAAGAGCTAGGAGCATGAGGTTAAATGCAGGGCTTCCTAAGACATTTTGGGCTGATGCAGTTAATACTGCTGCTTATTTGATCAACCGTGGGCCTTCAGTTCCTTTGGGTTTCAAAATACCAGAGGAAAAGGAGGTAAGTCTCAAGCACCTTCGAGTCTTTGGTTGTAGTGCTTACAGTTTGTTGAAAGATGTTGACAGGGATAAATTGGACTCAAAAGCCAAGAAGTGCACTTTTATTGGTTATGGGTCAGACAACATGGGTTACAGGCTTTGGGATTTTGAAAGCAGAAAAGTAATCAGATGCAAGCATGTCACTTTCAATGAAGCCGAATTATACAAAGACAGAAAAGAAAGCTCAGTGATTCAGAAAGATTATGTTGAGTTTGAAGATGAAACATTGGACAAGTCTGGAGAGTCTATTACTCTAGAAGTTGTCTTTGATAGTGGGAGCACACGAGTTGACACCGATGATGATTCAGTCAGTGGGAGCACAGGAAACGATAGTGAGTCAAATGACAGTGGGTCAAATGGCAGTGAAAGCTCAGAGGAAGAAGAAGATTCGACTTCTTCAGTTCAGAGTTCATCGATTCCAGGTTCTTCTGTTCCACAGCCCGAAACTCAACATTGGGTCAGAAGGTCTACCAGAGTTACAGCACCACCTGAAAAGTATTCTCCGTCTGCGAATTTTCTGTTGTTATCAGAAAATGGAGAACCTGATTGTTACACTGAAGCCGTTAGTGTGAAAGATTCATTTCAGTGGGAGATTGCAATGAAAGAAGAAATGAAGTCTTTAGAAAAGAACAGAACTTGGGTTTTGACCAAACTTCCATTTGGGAAGAAAGCATTGCAAGAACAAGTGGGTATACAGGATCAAGGATGAAAGTGATGGTTCTAGAAGATACAAGGCTAGATTGGTGGTTAAGGGTTTCCAGCAGAAAGAGGGGGTTGATTACAATGAGATCTTCTCTCCAGTTGTAAAGATGACTACTATCAGACTTGTTCTTAGCATTGTTGCATCAGAGAACCTACATCTAGAGCAGCTAGATGTTAAGACAGCTTTCCTTCATGGTGATCTTGATGAAGATATCTACATGGTGCAGCCAGAGAGTTTTCAGATTTCTGGGAAAGAAAACATGGTTTGCAAGTTGAAAAAGAGCTTGTATGGGTTGAAATAGGCTCCTAGGCAATGGTACTTGAAGTTTGACAACTTCATGGGTCGAAATGGGTTCAAGAGATGTGAAATGGATCATTGTTGTTACATCAAGAAGTTCAGTAAGTCCTACATCATCTTACTTCTTTATGTGGATGATATGTTAATTGCGGGTTCCGACATGAAAGAGATCAACAAATTGAAGAAACAGATGTCCGAGGAATTTGAGATGAAAGATCTTGGTGCTGCTAAACAGATACTTGGGATGAGTATCTTCAGAAACAGTAAGGATGGTTCTCTGACACTTTCTCAAGAGAAATATATTGGCAAAGTGTTAGAGAAGTTCAGCATGAAGAATGCCAGAGCCAGAAACACTCCATTGGGAAGTCAGTTTAAGCTTTCTAAAGACCAATGTCCTAAAACAGATGAAGACATAGCCGAACTGGCTAAGGTTCCATATGCATCAGCTGTTGGAAGTCTTATGTATGCAATGGTATGCACAAGACCTGATATAGTACATGCCATTAGGGTAGTCAGTCGATATATGTCTAATCCGGGGAAAGAGCATTGGGAGGCAGTCAAGTGGTTGCTTCGGTATTTGAAAGGGAGTTCAAAGATGGGTTTATGTTTCAAGGGTAAAGATACTGTACTGAGGGACTATACGGATGCAAACCATGGGGGATGCAAGGAATTGTATAAAAGCACGACTGGGTATGTTTTTTCAATGGGAGGAACCGCAGTTAGTTGGATGTCCAGATTGCAAAGAAGCGTTGCACTTTCAACCACAGAAGCTGAGTATATGGCTGCTGCTGAAGCTAGCAAAGAACTCATTTGGTTAAAGAATTTTCTGGAAGAACTTGAGAAGAAACAGCCAGACGGTCCTCTGTATTGTGATAATCAGAGTGCGATTCATCTTGGAAAGAATCCGGTGTTTCATGGCAAAACGAAACACATCCAGCTGCGATACCATTTTATCAGGGGGTTGATTAGTGATGGTACCCTGATGCTGGAAAAGATCAGAGGTTTTTGGAGAATTAGTGTACTTTTCAAGTTTTAAATGGAAAATGGTTTGGTCAATGTGTTGTTTTGGTTTTTGGGTGGTTCGCATGTGATACCAGCGGATTCTCCTAGTCAACTCCTGATCCGCAAGTGGTACCAGCGGACTCAGGTTTTTTAGGTTTTTTTTTTCATTTTTTAACGCTGTGTGTACAGGGTTAACGGATGAGGATTTCTGGTTGTGGCACCAGCAGACCCAAGGGGATCCGCAGCTCTGACCAGCGGATTAAATTGTGTCACAACCCACGCCGCGTGCGGAATCCACGGCGCGTGACTATGTGTTCATGTGCCAATGTTGGAGAATAACCCATGATTAACTATGTTTCATAAGTTTAAGTTTATTTCAAACAAACATAACATACATATTATACAACAAGTTTATCATAAGATATCTATTATACAATACGAAGCTTTTGTTTTCTTTCTAGGTCACAACTAGTTCTGCTGTTGATCCTGACCTAGATTGATTTGCTGCCGTTCCCCATTACCTGAAACATGTAGATAAAAGTAAACTACGAATAGTTGAGTGAGAATCATAGGTTTTTATGATTTAAATGATTGTTCAAAACAATGATATAGTTTCTACAAGTGATCAAACAGGTACTTTGAAATTGAATCTATCTAAGCATGCAAACATCAAACCTAAAGAATAATGCTAATGTTTGGCGACCCCCAAACACCGTAGTTTCAACGTCCAGCTACCCGCCGGAACGCCGTAGTATTGACGTCTAGCTACCTGCCAGAACGCCGTAAGAATAGTGTTCTTGTGTTCCCGCATATGATCATACCAGTACTACCAAGGGCTTGATAACAAGTTAATGATGTTCACATCAAGAATACCCCAAATAGCCTCCACATAACCAAAGTTCCCAAGTGATACGCTTGTTTTAATAGTTTGATAAAAGATTTACTCAAAATAGATTGTCATGATTTCCTGATGAAACCGATACATGATTTCACAGAAGTTGATAACTGTTTATCATCATCCCGATGATACTGATATATAATTTCACAAGGTTTGATAAATGTTTATCATGACGTTCCTCATGATAAAAATATATGTTTTCATGGTATTTAATAAAAAATTTGTTATTCAAAGATATCTACATGTTCCACCCCGAGTTTAGAAACAGAACATTAAAAAGGGGAATATGAAACTCACAATAGTTAATAAAATATGTTCTGAAAAGGTAACTACATGTTCCACCCCGAGTGTTGATAAACATTTAAAGGAAGAAAAGAGGGGCTATGATCTCACTGTTATATGCGGATAATGATGATCTGGATGTTCGGCTGATAGGAAATCCTCTACGGTTCCTATAACAATTTATGACTAACTGAATTAGTCACAACGTTGTCGGATTGATCAAATAGATGTTGTTGTTGATTATTTCACTAGAAAACTTTCTAGATGAATTCCTGGCTTAGGAATAGTCAATCCTTGTTATTGATTATTTAGGTATCATGAATCATGAGAATGTGATATTAAAATAGGTTTAATAACCATACTCAATGTACTAATCTGACTGTTATCATAAACATCAGATCGTTATCCCGGTGATTATCTGTATGCTTATCATTAGTTTGAAATACTTGGATGAAACCTAACATTTCAAGAAATGATCAAGACAATCATAATCATTGTTAAACTCAAATGGTTTAAACCATTATAATCATTATTGTGGTTTCATGAAAACCGGGCATTACAACGGCTCAAAACAAGGATTTATCCGTTAGAACATCGTGTTCTTTGTTTATAATCATTCCTAGCCATCATCTAGGCAATAATCAACAACCCTAACTATCTCATGATGTTCAAAAACAATATTTAATCAATAAAAATCAAACTAGAAGGTTAAAAACGAACCATTACCTGATCTGACGGATTTCTCGGACAGAAATGACGATCAGAACTTGTAGATACGATCCCTAGTGCGATCCGGACGTTTAGAAGCTTTCAAAATATGATTTAGATGATGAAAAGTTGATTTGAGGGGTGTTTTTTAGTGTGGAATGTCGAAATATGATGAAAAAATGATTTTTCTTCGAAATCTGATCTTAAAAACGCGTTTTGCAGCCGCCAGACACCCCGGGCGCATCGCCCCAACTGGGAGGCTTTCCCGGGCGTACCGCGCAGATGGGAATTCGCAGATATTTTGGTTTTCTTCGTTTCGCGATTCCGGGAGCATACGAACTCCGTTTTGCGCACGGTTTTCGCCTACGTTCACGATTTTTCGAGCTCTTTCAATGGTTATAATTTCAAGACCTGAAAAATTCAAAATATATGATCTCTTATTTAACGTTATCTTCAACTCAGCGTATCTTGAAATCAAAGCCTCGTTTCGTGATTTCGCTTACACTCATTTTCTTCATTTCCAAGTTATTATTCTAACCTGAAAACTTTGAATTGTCACAAATTGTACATCCCATCTTTTTTTATTGCCTGCCGTACGTACGGAATTTTTATTGCTTCACGGTTTTAATTTTTTTCTTTGACCGAGAGTACAAGCCATCCCATCCAAATGCTTTGAAAATAAGACATTAATATGTTTGTTTTTTTATTATAAATCAAAAAATAATTAACATTGTTATATATAAAGTATGGTGGGTGTTGTTTTATTGCATGAAGAAATGTGTCACAAAAGAAACATTTTATTTTCGACTCCAAAACCACCTCCTGAAGATGTATCTGAGAGATCTAGTGATGAGGAAGAAATGCGTGTAAACCCGGTTGTAGATCTTCCTGTAAACCCGGTTGTAGACATTCCTGTAGACCCGGTTGTAGACAATCCTGTAAACCCGTTTGTAAACCTTCATGTAAACCCGCCTGCAGACATTCTTGCAAACTTTCCTAGTATTGAGGAATGGGATGATGAAGGAAATGATGTTTATTGGAATTGGGCTTTCAATAGCCTATTTCCTGATAATCAAGATCAAGAACAACAGATAGTTGAACAACAGTTGGGATATGAAGAAGAACCAGAAGATGAGTACGTGCCGAATGATCCTTGGGCAGTTGATGATGTAGATGAAGAGACAATAAATCGTTGGAGGAATCACGACCCATGGGAGGACGAACGTAGTACAGATTCTGATTGCTCGTTCGATTCAATATTTAATGATTAATTATGTATGATTTTTAATGTTTTATCACCTTGTGTTTCTTTATGATGAAATGTTTGAATAAATGAACTGTTTTTTTAATATTTTTTAAATTTGGTAGGTAGTCTTCTCATAAATAGGTTAATAAATAACAATATTTAATCTTAGACATGATTTCATAAATTAGAATACATAGTCGATTACAACACAACTAAGATAATAATCTTAAAAATAAAACACTAAATCGTAAGAATTAACCCGGGCGTGGCAAACATCTCCAAAAGTACATTTGGTCGGCCATGAATCGTCTGTATGCGATGCACGACTCCCTGAAGTTATTAGAGATGTTCAACGGTTTGCCGGTCACCAAATGCTCCATTAACATGCATGCATGCACCCCTTGATTACCACGCAAGTCAGCTTGAGACTGAACATAGTCCTCGTTGACTTCAAAACTCATCACTTTCGGTGGAAAGCCAGTTTTCTTAAAATACTTGATGTTAACCAACAAAGCACTAAAATAAACCGAGATCTGCATCAGTTTAGGGTGAACCGCCCGTCTGTACTTTTCGCTTGAAAAGCACTCACTACAAAACATCACCAAATTGACATTTCGTAGTTTCACTTGAACAAGCAACCACTCGTTATTTTCAACACAGAATGGAAAGTAAACATAATCAACATCAAAAAAAGACGGAAATGGGCTTGACTTCCCGTTTGCAAAGCTAACGGTATTTTTGGTACATGAATCCACCAGATAGTCATAAAACTGAGGTGGCAGAATTGACCAACGCATATTAGTAGCTCCTTTTTGTTGTTGTCTTTGTCTCCGGTTCATCATTCTTCCAACCCAACCTTGAATATGCTGAAAATATAATGTTCAATTAAACAAAAATACATTGATTATTTTAAATTTAATTTAAAAAAAAAATGAAAATCATGTATAGTATTTTTAACCTCTTGACTAAGGTATCCATTACTAGTGTAACCCAACATTGTTCCCCAAAAACTGCGGTCTAACGGTAGAGGCGTATTAAAAACACCGGAATAACAGAATGGAGCGTCTCCATTAAGATAAAATTGTTCCACATTTATAGACCAATTTTCAGACTCATCGTCCAAAATGGCCCATTTGTGAACACGTTGACGGTGTACACTACGTCTGTTGTATGTGTACTCCGGTTCTTCTTGTGGTTGTTCTTCTCGTAGTTGTTCTTCTCGTGGTTGTTGTTCATGAACCGATGATGTTGATGAACTTGCATTCTTAGTTGTACGCCTCCATTTTTGGAAGACCCATGTTGAAGCCTTTTGGACAGGTTGAGAATTATATTCATCATTCATAGATTGCTTGTTGCGACGGTTATCCATTTTTTCTTAAAAGAAATATAGGAATGTTGCTTGTTAAGAAGTGGTGATTGCTTGTTAAGAAGTGGTGATTGATTGTTAGGATGGCGTCACTTATTTATATATGTGATGGTGTGAGTTTGTCTATGGTGGTAGGTATGAGTTCTTGTCTATGGTGGTAGGTATGATTGTTTAGCACGTTTTTTATTTTGAATACTGATATGGTGGTAGGTATGAGTTCATGTCTATCTTGGTAGGTATGAGTTCAAGTGGTAAGTGTTAGGTAGAGTTCAAGTGTTGTTGGTGTTTAGCACGTTTTCTATTTTGAATACTGAATTGGTGGTAGGTATGAGTTCATGTCTATCTTGGTAGGTATGAGTTCAAGTGGTAAGTGTTAGGTAGAGTTCAAGTGTTGTTGGTGTTTAGCACGTTTTTTATTTTGAATACTGAATTGGTGGTAGGTATGAGTTCATGTCTATCTTGGTAGGTATGAGTTCAAGTGGTAAGTGTTAGGTAGAGTTCAAGTGTTGTTGGTGTTTAGCACGTTTTTTATTTTGAATACTGAATTGATGGTAGGTATGAGTTCATATCTATCTTGGTAGGTATGAGTTCATATATATCTTGGTAGGTATGAGTTCATGTCTATATATTGTTTACCACTTGAATCAAATTTCACATTCACTCTTCAAACTATAGTTTTCTTCTTCATTTGCTCTTAATTACAAAATATGTCATCTTATCGTCCGTTTATTGTTAAGCTTTATTGGGGGGGTAAGGTTTCTAATATCGGTGGTGTTATCTCCATTGATGAGAATACCTTAACATCTTCTTTTATTGTGCGTAATGATTCAATGTCTTACAATGAATTGTTAGACATAGTCTGTAGTCACGTGCAAATTGATAGAGCTACCGTGAATGTGAATTTGGTTTTGTATTACACATTCCAAGGTGTTCCTTTAACATCAAATTTGTTTGGAGACGAAGGTGTTAATATGTTGTATTATCTAGCTGCACACCAAATTAATTTTATTGGTGATATTTTTGTCACTTGGGAACCCAAAATTATTTTTCAGCAAACTAGTATGATGGATCTACTACGTGGTTTTTCAGCGTCTCAATCTTATGTAGGTGAAATGGGTTCACCAACACATGTTGATAATCAACTTCTTTACCAGCAACCTGCTGATGAAGAGCAAGAAGATGCAGATGAAGACCTTGAAGATGCAGATGAAGACCTTGAAGATGCACAAGAAGATGGTGAAACAGAAGATAGTGAAGTCCCTCCTTCTGATAGTGAATCTGATGATGAGTTCTTACTCCCTCAATCATCTGAACAGTATCATACCGGTGTTTACCAAGGATTTTGTAATGGTCCATCTGAAGATTATGACGAAGTTGCGGAGTTAAGAGATTGTCAACTTCCTGATTTTGATGACGAAGACGTCATGGATATATGGAACCCTAATGCCAATCTAATCCGTGTTGGTATGTTTTTCAAAACAAAGGATGAGGTGGTATGCGCTGTTCGTCAATGGAACGTTGCTTGCAATAGAGAAATTATTGTTTCTGAAAGCAGACCAAACGTGTGGCGGGCCAAATGCTACACAAGAAGTAAAAAATACAGTGACCCACTTCCAAACACCACACCATGTCGTTGGGTTGCAAGTGCATGTCAAAAAAAGAACCAACACATGTGGCAACTAACCAAATGGGTTGACACACACAACTGTTATGGAACAGTGGTGCGCAACAACAATCGTTGTCTTAAATCAAAAGATGTCGCGGCTCATATTTCTAGACTTTCAATCTGATATCAGTCTTCCGGTAAAACAAATTCGTGCGTATCTAAAGGATGCGTTACACGTTGATGTTTCTTACTCGAAGGCGTGGCTTGGTCGTAGAAAAACAATAGAGAATATTCATGGTAGCTGGGATACTAACTTTATGGAGTTACCTTCTTATATGAGAGAGTTGCAAAACAGAAACCATGGGACAGTAGTACAATGGTTTCATCATCCTCACGGAACATCCCATTGTGCTACTTTTAAATATGTGTTTTGGGCATTCAAGCCGTCCATCGATGCATTCCATCTTTGTCAGCTAGTTATATCCATCGACAGAACTCACCTGAAAGGGCCGTATCAGAGTAAATTGTTGATTGTTGTTTCAAAGAACGCAAACAACTACATACTTCCAGTTGCATACGCGATTGTAGATGAAGAGACTATTGAGAGTTGGTCTTGGTTTTTGAAGCAGTTTCGCGATCATGTTGCTGATGACAGAATGGGACCTTTGTGTGTTTTATCCGACCGACACAAAGGAATCATACATGCAATGACAAATATTAGAGGTGGCAATTTTTACCAATGTTAAAAGAAATGGGTTGGTTTGGGTAAACTATTCTAGTATAATGGGTTGAAATGGGTAATATTATAATATTGAATGAGTTGGGATGGGTAGCACTTAAACACAATGCGGGTCAAGACGGGTAACCAAAAAAGTATGTAAATGCAATGGATTCCTACATTTAAGAATGATTAATAACATATTTGATGATAAAATCACTAAAAATTATCCAAATGGACTATTTGTTTGCTTATAATACATATTAAGTTAAACTAAATTGATGTTTTTTAAGAACAATCCATTTAGACCCGAACTTATTTTGCTTAAAACTCGTTCTGACCAGCACCCATCCTGACCCGAACCCGTTCTGACCCGTTACCCAACCCGCCCATTTTGCCAGGCATAACAAATATGGATGATTGGAAGGAACCAAATGCATATCATCGTTTTTGTCTACGTCATGTTAGAAGCAACTTGATGAACCGGTTTAAGAGCGCCAGCATAAAGAAACTATGTTGGGCGATTGGGAGCACAACCCAGAAAAAGAAGTATATATCAGCTGTAAGGGAGTTGAGGAGCATTAATGAAGAGGCATGGCAATATTTGTTAAATATTGAAAAACGGCAGTGGACACTTCTGTTTGATTCCGGACGTCGTCGTTGGGGTACATTAACAACAAACATTTCTGAAAGCATGAATAACGTTTTGCGTGATGCTCGTTTGTTGCCAATCAAAGCATGCATTGACTTTACATTTCAGAAAGATGTTTCTCAATATGTAAAGCATGCTGAGATTGCTAACAATTGCAACACTGCCTTACCACCTCGTATGTGGCGTGTTTTTAATAACTTTGACAGGCGTGCACAAGATCACAAAGTTTTCTTGTATGATCACCTTGAAGCACGCTATAGGGTCACGTCAAAAATGGAAACCAACGATGACGGTGGTAACGATTACACGGTTGAATACTTCAGGAAAAAAAGCACGTGTAGGAAATGGCAAACCGAAAGATTTCCATGCTCGCATGCTATAGCTGTTTGTCGACACAGAGATGGGTTGCCTCATGAAATTGTTGACGTTCGATTCCACACGTCTACGTATCGACAACAGTATGGTGTCATTATTACCCACTACGCCACAAGTCTCTTTGGTCCGATGCCGGTTGGAGAATACAAGGAGACCCGTCAAAAGTTACAACACTACGGGGAAGGAGACGTGCGAGAAGAATCCGAAATGAGATGGAGTCCATTATGCCGATGAACCTAGAAATTATAAATGTGGTATATGTAAGGAACTAGGACATCGTAGGACCAATTGCCCATATGTGAATCACTGATGCAAGATTTACGTTTATTATTTCTTTGTAAAATTGATTTGGTTATTTATGTTATCATTTTGTTTAATTTTAATTTATAATGAAAATTTATGGGTTTTTTTTTTATTTTCTAATATTTTAGTCAAACACAGAAAATATATTACAAATATATTACAAGTCATCATAGATTACAAATACAACACAAAAATTCCTAATGATCATGACGGCTAAGCCGGTGTCCTGTACCGCAAGGTGGTGGTCTTGTTTGCCTTCTGCGGCGTTGATTGTTTTCGTTTACATCTTCTTGGCTTGGCATCATACCCAGACTCAGATTCAATGGTATTGGTGACACGTCCGAGTATCGTGGTTGTTCATACATAGACAGATCTTCAGCAAAATAATCAAACGAAGACTGTTGTCCATACGTAGGAACCACATTTGGAGTGACGGTATAATCCATGTGGTGTTGAGGTGTCACACCAAACTCACTATATGAACCAACATGTGAATTAGGGCTGTTGAATGTAGGTATATAAGGTGATTCAGGCCCTACAAACACATTTGGTTCATCTTGAAAGTTTGAGGTTCCACCTACTTCAAAATTTTGAAAGCGAGATGTGCCTGCTTCGAAATTGTGAAAGCCAGACGGTCCTGCTTCATCGGCCGTATCTTCGTTGTTTCGGCCGGCACCACGTGTATTACGTCTCCTACCACGTCTACGAACAACTTGGGATACATTCTCATTGCCCATAGAGTTAACAGATTGGGTTGTCAAGTGTGTTGGCAATTCCAAACGATGACCCTCGTGTGCAAGTCCCATCACTTGTGAAACTGTATCCTGTATACGTTGAAATTGATTTTGCGTTTCAGGATTGTCACCAATAAATTGTCTTGTACTTTGGTATGTTTGAACCATGCCATCCATCTATAATAAAAAAAATATAAATTAAATATCTTTTAAATAAATAAATAAAATATTCTCCTCATATTTTATAAATATACCATTAGTTGATATGCACCACCGTCATTTTGAAATCCCCGCGGGTTGACCTCTTCTGATCCAGGATTGGTTATATAGAGGACGATACGATACCTATACCATCTCATGTAGTCATCACTAACAGTTGGTGTCGGAACATTTTGTCCGTCAATCGTGTTAGTTAAACGCTGGTTCCAAGAAGACACGTATTGCTGATGATGCCTTAACCAATCCTTATTTAATTTACCACCACGATTCAAATTATGAATCGTGTGGTGTTGGTCCATTGTTAGAGGAATTGGGTTTGGAATGTTTTGCAACAAACCAAACTGTCTCATAACTCTAGAAGAGTGATGAGGCTCAACAACTTCCCAAAGAATGAGAAAGCATTCACACGTCCAACTAGCTTCACCGTTACGACAGATGAAAGGTAGTCTCTCCATTATGCTATCGTAGGGGGTCCATGCAAACTACGACAAAAAAAAATTGATGGGTTAAGACTAAAAATGTGTTAATAAATTAAAAAGAATTTTTTTTAAATAACCTGCTCATCTCTTAACGATTGTAGTTGAGATCGGTAAGCTTTCAAGACATGAGACGGACTGTCTCGATAGCTTAAATTCTTGAACCACCTATAAAAAAACTTAAATTAAACGGACAATTTCGTTTATAAAAGAATATAGTTGACTTGAAATACGTACCGATAACCTATTGGTTGATCATACGTATACAACGAGTGTATAGTCGGGGCAATATTTACAACCCTCTCCAATGCCCATAACTGTAATAAATATACAGGTCCGGTAATTTCTACAGCGTCGGGATGTGTTGCCTTACACAAATTTCTGTACAGGCATGCAAGTACAGCACTTCCCCATTTTCTAGTTGGTTTAGAAGGCATACTAACTTAATCCTTCCACCAACTATATCAGTGTTTGAAGGTGTGAAACCCAACATAAGTTCACACCTTTCGATTAGCTCGTTTACTTTGAACGAGAAATCTATTCCGGATACTGTTTCACCTTCTATCAGTAAACCAAGTACGTTTACGTCTTGTAACGTAACCGTTGCTTCACCAACAGTAAGGTGAAATGTATGTGTCTCTGGCCTCCATCTTTCAACCAGAGCAGTTATCAAAGCATGATCAACCTTACGATAACCGCAGTCGATAATGCCACCAAAACCAGTATCGTTTAGTATACTTTTAACCATAGGATGAATAGGATGGTTTTTAATATATTGCCATAATTTCTGATCACCACGTCTAACGTTTAACGGCTCTTTGTCTGCATAATCATTTGAATTAAACAAATAAGCAGCACGATGCCCGTCTTTTAGAAACTAAACATCATTTACAAGGGGCCCTGGATTAACTCTTAGAATCATGTTGATAAGTTAAATATTACAAACAAAGATTGGTTGGAATAGAAAAAGAAGAAGGGTTGGAATAGAAAAAGAAGAAGGGTTGTGTGAGTTTTTGAGTTGTGTGAATTTTTCATGGGCTATTTTCATTATAAATAGACAACATATTTGTGATCCATGCACATGAAGGGTCGTTCAAAATTTTTTTAAAAAAAAAATAGCATTGCATGCACTGCATGCATTCAGTCCCTGCGAAAGTTTTAAGTTTTTGCATGCTAACATGCATGCATCAAATCATGCAGTATACACGAAAACAACAAAATAAAGCCTGTGCGAGCATGTGAACAGATGAAGACAAATCCCAATCCGCTGGTGGTGTATGCGGATACCCTAGGGTCCGCTGGTGGTACATGCGGAGACCCTAGGGTCCGCTGGTGGTACATGCGGACTAGGGTTCCGTTTTAACGCCATCCAACCACGTTAAAACTTGTTTGTCCTTTTGCTGTCATGTTTGAATCCGCTGGTACCACGGGCGGATCATAGGTAGAATTCTTGACTCCGCTGGTATCACGTGCGAACCACCCAAAAACCAAAATCACACATTGACCAAACCATTTTCCATTTAAAACTTGAAAAGTACACTAATTCTCCAAAAAATTCGAGGAACTGAGAATCCTGCTGATATGTTGACTAAGGTGGTTACCTTAGAGAAGTTGAAGCTTTGTGTAGCTTCAACTGGCCTTCAGGTTACTTGATGAGGAAGGCCGCAGCAACTAGTGGAAAAGAAGATTACAGAAGTACAGAATGAAGACGGAGCGCAGTTTGAAGTTTGTTAAAGCCTCCAAGTGGGAGATTGTTGAGTGTGGAGGCTTCTAAAGCCTTAATGGGCCGCACATGGGTTGGGCTTAGCTTGTAGGTTAAGTTAGAATACCTAAATGTAATCTCTATTTAAATGTCTCATTGTACTTGTAATCTCTTGAGCACCTAATAATACGAATCCTAGTTGCAGCACAGTGGACGTAGGTCACATCGACCGAACCACTTTAAATCCTTGTGTCGTTTACTGCTTTCGTGTGTGTTAGTGTGTGTGTGATTACCCAACAATGATCATCCTGTTGCTTATTTCAATAAAGGGTTTTCACCTTCTAATCGTTTGAAATCTGCCTATAATCGAGAGTTGTTTGCCTTAGTCCTTGCTGTGCAAAACTGGAACCATTAATTATTTGGTTACCATTTTTTATTAAAACCGATCATAATACTATCAAGTTCTTATTGGAATAAAGAATTACAGTACGAACGTCTCCTGCTCAAACTCATGCCCTACCAATTCACTATTGTCCATTAAGTAGGCAAAGAAAATCGAGGTGTGGATGCACTCTCAAGGAAATGCGGATTTTCTAACTTTGATGATTCCACATTATTCAGTTTTGGTAGATCTCCAAGCCGGTTTACAGCAAAATGCTTATACCCGTGACATCATGCAGCAATTGGCTCAAGATCCTCAATCCAAATCCGGTTTTTCTATAGCTTGCCAACATTTACTTTTAAGGGTCGCCTTGTCATCCCTGAAAGCTTCCAAATGTGGCCATGTTTACTACTTGAATCTCATGCAACCCAGCGGGACATCATGGTGGTTTTCTTAAGACACTTAAACATTTGCACGATTGTTACTTTTAGCCTAATATGAAACATGATGTTTGGATTTATGTTTAACAGTGTCTCGTTTGTTAAACTCTCTCACTAGCGGGTCTACTACAACTTCTCCCCATTCCGGACTAAATTTGGGAAGATCTTTCAATGAATTTTATTACTGGGTTACCAAAGTCAAGCCGTTATGATACTATCATAGTTGTGGTTGACCATCTTACTAAATACAACCGTTTTGTTCCACTCTCACATCCTTTCACGGCTAAGTCAGTTGCCACGCCTTTTTGCACCGAAATTGAGCGATTGCATGGTTTTCCTTGCTCTATAATCTCAGACCGTGACACTGTATTTCTTAGAAACTTTTGGCAAGAATTGTTCCGACTATGTCGAACCAAGTTACAGCTAAGTACTAGTTACCATCAACTGAGGTGCTTAAACGTTGTTTGGAAACCTATTTGCAATGTCTTGCCAGTGAGCAATCTTCCAAGTGTCCTTCCTTTCGTGGGCAGAATATTCTTATAACACAGGTTATCATATTGCTACCGGTTGCTCTCCTTTTAAGGCGGTATATGGCGGGACCCTCCCCCTTTGGTTCCCTATGTGCAAGGTGAAACAATGAATGCTGAATTAGAGGACCAACTCTTGACACGGGACCAATGTTTTCAGAACTGGACCGGACATCGAACAGGTCTTTTTACTGGTCATAGGTCCGACCGGTCGGACCTGATTTAAGAACCGGATTATTTTATAAATATATATATATATATATAATAAAAAAAATTAAAAAAACCGGTTCAACCACCGGTTGCGAGTTCGATAGGTCCGACCGGCCGGTCCGGTTTTCAAAACATTGCACGTGACGATATGCTTAAAATACTACGTGCTAATATATAGAAAGCTCATGATCGAATGCTAGCACAAACTAACTGCAAACAACGTGATATTTCTTTCAATGAGGGTGATTGAGTTTTTCTTAAAATTCAACCCTATCGCCAAAAAAATTTAACAAAACGCAGATATGAAAAGTTGGCTTCCTGATTTTTTTGGTCCTTATGTTGTTAAGCGTCATGTGGGTCCCGTGGCTTATGAGTTAATTCTCCCTGCCAAAGCACGTATTCACCCGGTTTTTCATGTCTGCATGCTGAAGCCATTTCGCGGTTAGGGTTCTTCTGATGCTCCTCCTTGGTTACCTCTCACACGAGATTGGGAAATTGACCTTCTTCCTCACTTAGTTCTTGAACACTTAAAATATAGTTCAAACAAACCTTAGACAATTGAACCTATCTGAACCCTAATAAGACAAATTTAAACTCTTAACTTAGTTTCAACTATAAATCAAACTTATTAATTAAAACAAATAGATAAAGACTTATATTTTAACTTAAACGGCTGCTTTTTAAGAAATAAGCAACTTTCATAAACTTGTAAGCATGTAAATCACCCAAACTTTTAGCCGCCAATTTATGTTATGAACATTCTTGATTAATTTCAACGATCACTCCCTTAAAACATTAAATGTTCACATTCACCCTTCATAAGATCATCATATTATCATCATTACCATATTGAGCATGATGATCTACTTCATTTCGTCTCATTCTTTTTATCCTTCCACTTGATGCACTCATATGCAAAGTGACTAAGTGTTTTTATCCTTTCATTTGAAGCACTCATAAGCAAAGTGACCAAGTTCACTACATTCATAACATTAAACTCGCTTTGTCTCTAGTTTGTTGACCTCATTTGCTTACACAACCAAAACTTCTTCCTTAGACCCCTACTACAACATTTACTACTTTAACCTCATCTTTTTTCTTAATTCTATATTTTTGAATCACTTAAAAGTAGAAGTTTGTATTATCATTTCCATCCAATTTATCATGACTTTTGAGACGTGCTTCGAAAGTCTTTATTCTTTCCATAGCTTCTTCAAAAGTCATCTCAATAAAACCTATGATGAAACTTCTTGAAAACTGAGTTTAACAACTTTCTCACATTTACATTTTTTTTAAGACGTGAATCAAAGCTTATAAACTTGGACCTTACAATGCTAAACTTGTGTGCTCTCATCCACTATTTCATTCTCCTTCATCTTTAAAGCTTCTAGCTTGCTCCTTAATTTGTGTATATGTGTCTTTTGAACCAGACATGCTCCTAAATACCAATCTTTTATTGAATCCCATACTTTTTTTCGCGTTCAGGTATAATGCCATTTGCATTAAGAAACGTTTCGACAATGTTTTAAAAACTGTTATTGTGACTTTTTTTCATCTATTTATGTTATTATTGTACTTAACCCTTCCACAAAACCAAACGCAGTTAGAATTTGCTCCATCATTATTGCACTTGCTAAAACTTGTCTTGCTAACTCACATGGATTCAAAAACTGAACTCTACTTGCTTCCTTACTTATTTCATCAGATTGCTTATCGAAAAAGCAAACGACCTGCTACTTGATTAAAGCATCATTACTATTGGTCTTGATCTGTTACTGATGCTTCCTTTCAAACCCAAATCAAGAGCCTAACCAGCTCTGATACCAATTGATGGCTTGGTCCATCTTGATCAGCAAACTAATGATTCCAGAATATACTTTAAAAAAAAGACTTGCATAGAAAAATAGAAGATAAGAAATTTAAATAAACTAGAAGCTTTATTATTGATAATACATATACATCAGACCCTTTAAATAGACTCTAATAAATTGATTTAAACACCTATAAGATGATCAAAACTTTGAACTTATCTGAAACTCTACTTGGTAATTCAGGCTTTATTTTTCTTTCGAAGTATAGCTCAAACTTATCCATTTAAACAAATAATTGAAGACTCATACCTTAACTTAAATGCCTACTATCTAGGATACCAACTTTGATAAACTTGTAAACACGTAAAACACCAAACTTTTAGTCGTCAATTTCTTTTCTTATAAATATTCATGATTAATTTCAACAGCTACCAAAAACTCTAAAGCAAAGCATTTGTAATATACAAAGAGTTCAATTTATTTTTGTCAAACATAAAATTTCACACGTCTATTTTTATTATGATATTAACATGTCAAACAATCCATAAAATCTTTATTCTTTCGAATGATATATTCTTTGTATTACAAACACAAAATCATATACCAAAAAGACACCTGCACCAAATCATCAATGCTCAATTAAAAGCATACAAACATGATATATTTTAATCCCACCTTCTTAGTTTAGATTAAAAGTATGTCCTTTCAATTCTAAAGAAAAACGTCGTAATTAGCTATTTTGATGTATTTTAAACGATCAACTTTCTTTTTTTTTTTTCTTCATATTCAATAACTTTCTAGACCTATTATTAAACTTCAACAACATTATTTGTTTCTCAATCTATACATTCTTGTTTCCCAAGATTTCAGAAGATATAAGAAACCTAGATTTCGTATGTGCAGGGATTAAAGACCTATTGTGCTTCCAGGAATACTCGCATACACCGAATATTGCAACCGAATATGGTATCTAGTCATATTTATTAGCGAAAAAAGGTGGGGGGAAAATGTAAACTTTGACAATTTGAAAAAAAAAAAAATAATAAATACAACAAAAAGAGTCAAAACACCAAAATATGAACAAGAAAACAAAATCCATTACTTGATAGAGTGAGCATCATCACAATCTGGTTCTGATTGGGGATCAGTTATATCTCCGGTGTCATCGGTATGGTTGTTTCCGAAAATAGAAGCAAATGATAACGGATTTGATGTAGAACTTTCTTTCCTAAGACCCTTTATGGTTCTGATCGCATCAACCGTGCGTCTATACACATCTGAACCACCATCCCCAACTGACAATGGCATGGCTACACTAGTCCCTGCATTTGTTTTCATATTACCAGCAGATTCAATCACTTCAGCTTCCAAAGGAAAGAGGAGGTCCAGATTCTCCTCACACTCGTGGACTAATCTTGTGAGTGGCTCTGTGGTGAAAAATGGCTGACGAAGAGCGAGTTGTGTAAAATGTACACGCAACAATCCACCCGTTCGTTTGTCGTACTTTTTTAGTATCTTAATGATACCTATAATAAAACCAAAAAAGGGTTACCCACACAATATGTAATAACTAAAAGCTTAACATTTTGATCCGGTTGTACCTGCAAAGTTTAAGGAACTGTAGTTTTTAAGAAGCACCATCTCCCCATGAATGGTGACGAATTCTTTTCGTATCGCCATCATTTCATCACTGAATTCGATTTCTGATGTAAAGACTCCGTCTTTGTTTCTTTTCTCCTTCACTTGCTCTATTCTTTGTTTTAGCTCCTAGTAAGATCACCAAGTGAGATGAGTGATTTTCAAATATGATACTTGTAAATAATCAAATTAAACCAGTAGTTTATATATCTTTGTTGCCTGCTAAAACAAAATGACTTTCATATAAAGCGTTTCTTTTAACCATGCGAACCATGGATTTTAGTTTCTTATATTCTATATCAATATATAGGATATCTAAATATATAAATTGAATGGCTTCCACCACTTAAGACTACGAACATTAAAAAGCACAAGGCATTTTAACACTTACTGAACCTGCAATACCTCAAGTCACAATGAAATTGGGCCTATTTAACCTTTTGCTTTGGGTTGAAAAATTACCAAGTTGAGCCTACAAGAATCAAACTGATGAGCACACCTAACCCAAAGTGGCACGCCAATAAAACAACCTCCAAATCAACTTCAAACCATGATGAAAGTTTTTTTTTTCTTTCAGTAATAGGGATTTACATTACACTTTTTGTGTTATTAGTTAGCAAATCTGCCTTTTGTATGTTGATAAAGGCTTGTATCAAAGATTACATATTGCAGCCAGGTGGAAACTTGACACAACTAGACATGCTTTAGAGCATGAAATATTAATATTTTGATAAAGAATTAGACCTGACAACCGTGTCCTAGCTATGTAAGTTTGAGCTGATTTAGACACTAAATATAAAGTAATCTTAGGGGGTCAGGATGGGATATTTTGAAGGTAGTAAAAAAACAACGGGTCACTATGGCTGATATTAAAACAAACAGCTTTTCATGGTTTTCTTGTTGATTTGAGTGTAAAATTTCACCCCCATGGCCATTGTCATCTTCTGGCCTTCACCAAGTGTCCATCGTGTGTTGTTCGGTGTTCTTTCCAATTCTTCCCTTTTGTTAATTAAAGCCATATGTTCTATCTTCATCAAGGATTCAAGTTTAGGGTTTCTCACCACATGTGCGAAAACTTTTATTCATCAAGTTGCTTCTATTGTTTCTTAAATCTGAACCAAACGAAATCTTGCTGTTCAATCACCATGAAATCCTGCGATGTTCCACCACCTTGGCCTTCGTGCCAAAACAACTCACTTTTACCTTATCAATTCGAAAAGGGATTGACACGATTCTCGCTAATTTTTTCCACATTTTCCAGATATTGAATTGGTTATGCTTTGAGGAGAATGGAATTGAAATTTATGATAGCTTTTAATGTTATGCACATTGATGATCGAAATGACCACACAATTGATGTTCATATTGATGAATTGATGGATATCAATCGGTTTGTTCTGTTATGAGCAATCACATATTAGTGATACTATTAGCATATAGCTTACATCCGAACTAACCAATAATCAAAAAATCACTTTGCATTAAGACTAATTTTCTTGGTAATTTATAAACTTGCTTAAAATCAGGTGCATTATGGGATTTTGATCCTTCGCATCTTGTAAGGAGGTTATCTTCTGTATTTGGGCAATTATGCAGAACTATAGACTTAATATGCTGATTGCTGAAATCATCAAAGTGTGATTTATCTTCTCAATCTGGTGAACTTGGATATTAGACAGGTACGTTAAATTGCTACATATTTCACCATGTGACAACCTGTGTTTTGTGTCTTCCACTCTTCTTCATCTTGGAATGGCAACTCTTGCTACTTTTTCAAAATCAACCTCTCATGAACCCGAACCCATCCTAATACACAAACCAAAATGACCTATTTCTAGACAGGTCTTTTCTGACCCAAACTGATCCTGTTTGACAGGTACAGAAAAACTAATGAAAAATAAATAAATAAATAAATAGAGAAAAAAAAAAAGAACAGCTTACCATAAGTTTAACACTATGTGCTTTAGAAATTTTAAAGAGATATGCACAAGTACATCCAATAATAGTTGAATCCACTGTTGCAATTCCATATCCAATAACTTTCTCTAGTTAACTGTGAAGAACTCAATACGAGAACAAAACATCCTCACTCCTAATTCAGTCTAAAACTTGGATTAAGAAGTTGAAAAGGTATAATCACAATCTCCTAACCAAATATATACCTATTCAACAATCAATATATATTATAAAACTGGAAGAAATAGTCAATTGCCAAAGTAAGATACTAGATCCTGATTCAATTTGAAGGTACCAATTTGTACGCATATTCAAATTCACATCAAAGAATCAAACCAACAAACAAACAAACCTGAAATCGGATGACGAATTCTTCCTCTTTATCAACATAGAAATCATTGAACTTATCCAGTTCTTCATTAAGAATCGTGACGAACCACTGTTGGAGATCGGCTAGATTGCGATCGGCCGGCGGTTGAGGTTCATCGGCGGTGGGGTTTGGAAGGTGTTTGAGAAGCTTTTTAAGGGGTTTGTAACACAGGTATTTGTCCTTCCATTCCGGTAGTGTTTGTTCCAGATGGATTCCGAATTCTTTACCAAATTTCATAACTGATTGATGAACATGAAGATGAGGAAGATTGAAAGTCTGGATTTGGGTTTCTTTGACAACTAAAATTGAGAGTTGGGATGTACTTGTGATATAATAATATTCTATTGTTCCTCGTCTTAGCGTTTGCATACGGGTTAGGAATGACAATGACGCGGTTCAGACGGGATATTGTTAATCTTAGTCTCATATCTTATTGTAAAAATGTGTTTCATACCTAACCTATTATCCATCGGGTATCTATCGGGTAATTATTCATAGAATATCAGGCATACCCACAGGTTTCGGGCATACTTATTAATTTATTGATTTTTTTTTAATTTTCCGAGTATGTTTGTATAATATTAATTTTATATAATGTTATTTTTTAATTACAAAAATAATTTAGAATTCATTAATTAAATACATATAAAATCAACACCATAAAAAATAAACCAAAAAAAATATAAATCTCATAATATTCAAACTAAAACTACATATTCAAAACAACAATATTAATTTTTAAATAATAAAATCGATACTTGCTTTCATATATAAAATAATAAGATAAACTTACAACTTATTCTAAGCTTTTATAAAAAGAATTATATTTTAGAAAACGAAATTAAAAAATATAAACAAAACATTACGGATATTATTTCGGGCATAACTTCGGGTAAGTGGGCCGGGTATCAGGTCGGGTATTCCTTAATCCCATACCTAGAGGTGTTCAAAAAAATCCGAATCCGAAAATCCGAGTCCGAAATATCCAAAAAAATCGGATATCCGGAAGTTCGGATTCGGATACCTATTTTGAAAATTTTTGGATAGTTCGGATATCCGAAATATATTTTTTTCGGATATTCGGATACTTTTTTCGGATATCCGGATAATTTTCGGATATTCGAATATCCGAAATATATATTTTTAATTTTTTTATTATTTTTTTCTGATTTCGGATATCCATTTGGATATCTGAATCCGAATCCGAAAATGAACACCCCTACCCATACCCGCACCCGAAAAAATAATTATTTTTGATTCCATACCCGGTCCCATACCCCCAATAATCGGGCCAATACCCGACCCTAAAGTTTCGGGTTTTGGGTATTCCCACAGGGTACGGGTTTTTCTACCATCAGGGTGAGAAAAAAAACCGGAAAAACCAAACCGAAACCGAATTAACGTTCCGTTACTGAGTTCACTAGCAATGTGTTTCCAGGGACGAAGCATCATAGGGGCGGGGGGGAGGCAACCGCCTCCTCTTTTTTTCACCAGTAGTGTTAATTTTTAGTCCGTAAGGTTGTTTATTAAAAAAAAATTAGTTTCGCCCCCCTCATCTAAAAAATTAACATGAACTTTTAAAAAAATAGTAAACCAAGAATTTTTATAACTAGTAAAAATTACCACTTAAGAATTACACTTTAAAAATTGCCCATTCTTCTATTTAAAACCAAAACCTCAATTTTTTACCCCTCTTAATTCCCTCCCTCTAAATTTTCCCCCTTTTATTCTAACTTTTCATACCCTAAATCCCGACTCCTGTTCTCCCACCGACTGACCGACGCTCCCGTCATCCCGTTCCTCTTGGTCGTCCGACGCTCTCATCCCTTGATAATCGGCCCACGGGAGGAAGGCATTAAGGAATCGGAGAATGTAAAGGTAGAAGAGAGCAATAATGTTGAAAGTGTTTCTGTGGAAGCCGAAGATCAGCCAAAAGAGGAAGAAAGTGATTCCGATGAGAAGAAGATAAACATGTGAGCATATTCAGTTAATATTTTATAATTTTTAGGGTTTCTTGTAGATGATTACATTTAATTTGAGTATGATTACTTGTTCAGTTATGGAGTGTGAAATTATTAATCTTATCCTGCAAGAATTTTGTGAGTAATACATGTTGTAATTAGATTGGTCTTATATGAATATTGATTATATTTTTGTTATAATTCAAAATGTTGTTATGATCTTGAGAAATTGAAAACTTAAAAACAAAAGACCAACGAAGCAAATAGCTTTGGCTTTTGAATCTTGTTTTTAAGAGCATAGATGTGTTTCTTGGGATCATGATTTAGCAATTAAACTATGGGGTATGTTCCATGGTTGGAACCACTCCACCCACCACAATCACCCACTCAACCACTTGTAGTGGAAATGTCCCTTGGCTGGAGATGATGTCATTTTGTATAATTTTATTTTTTTTAATTAAAATAACTAGATATAATTAATCATAAATTAAAATATTACATAATATTATAAATAAACATTACAAATTAATAAAATAAAATAGCTAATTATCTTTATATTTATTTCGAATTTTTTTCTTCTCTCGCTCGGCAATCTCACAGTCGATCCCGGTTAAGTGGTCGGTGTTGGTGAATAGAAATTGTAGCTCTACCAACCGTTGACGTTCTCGTTTAAATTCGTTAAAGTCACTGATTTTTTGAGATAAGTTATCCATTCCTTGGGTATAATCCTGGATTGGTTAAGATGAAAAGGCCAGTCTCGCCCTTGCTCGGTCGGCCTTCGCGCGATCTTTCACAATCGGACGGGTCAAATCCTCTAGCTAGTCTTCTTAATCATCGAGGTCGTTGAGATTTATTTGAACTCGAGCATCCGACGAGGCTTGGCTATCGGTATACGATGCTTTTGATCGCTTTGAAGTCGAGCCCTGAACAGTCGGGATTCTAACCCAATTAGAACATTTCCTCATAATCTCCCAACTCTGCTTAAGCGTGAAGGCGGTGTTAAACTCTTGTCTAAATTGATCGACTGCTTCATTCTCGATCATTGCGTCGCTTTGACCGCTTCGGCGAGTTAGCCATTTTTGGGAATAAATCTCGTTAAACCTTTTAACCTTTCGGTTCATGTCCCTTCATTTGCTAGAGATCGTATCGTTTGTACGATACTCCCCACGACCCATAGCTTGGAAAAAATTAGTTCGGACTTTATTCCAGAAGTCAGTCTTTTTTGGTTACGACCTATAAACAATATATAAATAAAAAAATATTAACAATCTTAAACAAATAATTAAAAATATTTAGAATAATAAAACGAAAGTAATTACCAACAATTGGGTCTTCCCCGCACATCGACCCAAGCTTTCAAAAGTGCAAAATCCTCCTCTGATGTCCATTTTTCGGGACGAGTTGGAGCTACCATAACGGGTTCGGTATCCCCAACTTTTTTTTTTTGTGTTTAAGCTTTTGTGTTGGTTGAGTGCTTGGACCGGCATCGGTAGATGATTGAGTTTCGGGTACAACTTCATCCTATGTTAGTTGAGCAAACCCGTGTGCTTGTTGACTCGAACCATATTCAACAAAGGTGTAGTTACCTTGTTGTGGACTCGATTCAAAATGTGGGCTAATAACAATTTAAATCACAAAAAAGATTCACAGGTGAACGGTTGAAGAATCAATTCGGTGGTGGGGTGTTCGGGTTTCAATTAGTTGGGGTGTTCGGGTTGTAGTATTGGTTTGGTATTTGGTTGGGATCTATTGAACAACTTTTTTTGCATAGAAAATAGAAGTATTTTTTTGAGTGTGAAAATTTGTGTTTGAATGAATGGTTTATATAGGAATTTTTTTTATTTGCCAAATGTAGCCGTTGCTCTCCAAACGGTCGAAAAAATAATTGTTCAAACGGTCAAGAGAAGCGTGGCTGTGGCCACGCCCAAGTCATTCACGCCCCAAGGGGCCGGTGTTCCACGTTCAACCCAGCCCTATCCACGGCTTTTTCACTTGGCACACTGCAAGGTCTTAGAGCACAGGGATAGGGTTTTTTTTTTTTTTATCAAATTAGATTGAACACATTTCTATACAAACTATGGCCTAGGTTGAAATATTCTAGAACACATTCTACCAAGTACGGCCTCTTTTAGTTTTTTTCCCGCTTAATGATAATTATTAGACATTTTTATTGTTTAACCCGACTTGATATGAATAACTGATCCGAACATTTAACCCAATAACCGAGACACACCGATCGATTGAAAAAGAATTGAACACGTAAGTTTTCGTCCCCTTCAAACTCTCAAGCTCCGTCAATGAATAATACCAAATAAACATGTCATAACATTAATTTTCATCTAAAAGCATCACTCTTTTAACGATTATCATTTTGGTAAATAATTTTTTAAAAAAACATTATTTTAATAAATATTTTTCTTGTCAACACTAAAAAAAAAGCTCATGTGTTTAGTTGGGAGAACCAAAACGGATATATGTAGAGGCCGAAATTGTAAGAGCTATACATGGACATTGTATGGTATTTATAAACAAATATGAATGTGTACATACATAAAAAAGAAAGTAGTTTTATACATTTATAATAAAACACAAGAAAAAAAAGCCCAAAAATTTGGGTTGATGTTATGTCAATGTTAAATTAATTTGCTTTCTTGCACAAAATTTAACGCTAGTCATACCTATGAGTGCATAACTTAATTGATTAGCTTGGAGTTAGTACCATTCTAGCGGTTGTCTCTTACAATCTGCAACTCAGTGGCTAATGTTAAGCATAGTCCGCATTACAAGGTAACTAGTAAACAATCTTTATATACCCAATCTTTTTGCCCATGTCAATGTGAAATAACTTGTATGTTGAATTTGCAACTTTGTGAAGCTTGCGGCAAACTTGGCTAGCAGCCTAGCACAAAATTAGTGCTACCAGAATCAGCGTTCAATGTTATCAATGGTGGAAATAAGTTTAAGTATACATCTTGATGATCTTGATGGCATATTTTTTTTGATTCATACATTATTTCTTCTTGAATTCTCATGATTGAACTTTAGATCATACTTCTTCATATTCAAACGCAAATATTCAATAATTTGAATTGTGAATTGGAACAGAAATATAAATATGAAACTGATATATTACAATAATGTTTTTATAGACACACATATTTGTTTCTACATATACAACCATATATATACTGGAGATTGGATGGAAACGTTGCACCGTTTAAAGTTTAAACTGCCAGTTCTAGTTCACATTGCATCCTTGATGGGCAAAAAACTCTGAACTTGAACCGAAAGCCCGAACCGAAACCAATTGTACCCGAACCGGTGGGTACATGCGGTTCCGGATTCTCAGAGAAATCGGAACGAAAAAAGCGGAACCGGTTCCACCTTTACCCGGCCAAACCCGAATCAGAACCGGCCAAAAACCCCAACCGAAACCGGAATCGGTTATTGACTTTATTGACTGAAACCGAAAACGGTTTAAAAAAAAACGGTTTGCCCACCTCCACCTATTTTGCTTCTTTATGACCATTACATATATTATATATGAACCTAAAAGGACCTAGTTAAATAAGCCCAATTAGAAATTTCTCTACTTATCCATTAGTGGCCTATGGCCTATAAAATATACTTAATACTAATTAAATTTACAACCCAAAATAAATACCGGTTTAAAAAAAACCGGTTTGCCACCTCTGGCTGTTTTGCTTCTTTATGAACATTACATATATTATATATGGACCTAAAAGGACCTATTTAAATAAGCCCAATTAGAAATTTCTCTACTTATCCATTAGTGGCCTATGACCCATAAAATAGACTTAATACTAATTAAATTTACAACCCAAAATAAATGGCTTATTTTTGTTTCTAACACATTTAAACATGTTTTAGGGTCTGTTTGTTTGGATCTGAATGGGTCTGAATGGATCTGAATCTGAATGGTTTAGATTCAGACCGTTTGTTTCGTGATAAAAAAATACATTTGAATCTGAACCAACATCTGAATTAACGTCTGAATCATTCAGACATGAGGAGGAGTCTGAATGAGAAAAATACTGGGGAAGAGGCAACACAAATGGGTCTGTATCCTTCCTATACCTGCCAACTTCCGATCGAGAGAACAGGTCAGCCACCGCAGCTCCACCAGTCCACCTTCGTCGCACCACCACCGTCACGCCACCACCGCCGAGCCACCACTGAAGTCGTGACGTCACGATGGTTCGAACATCGATGACATGGGGTTCAAACGTCTGCGATTGATCGAACATATGCGATGGTTGTGGTTCATTTAGGGGTTCGAGTGGGACGTTTGTGTACCTTGATTTCTGACGAAGGGAGCGGCGGCGACGGGGAGCTTCTGGATTGGCGACGAAGGGGGGGGCGACGACGGGGAGCTTTCGGCTAGATACCTTGATTTCCCATGATAGGGATGGCGACGAAGTGGCGGAGATGACGGGGAGCCTCCGGCTGATGCCTTGATTGGGAGCTCCGGTTGATGCCTTGATGCGCCTCTGACTGGGAATTGATGAAGATCGATGTGGACGGGATGGGTGGGGGTAGGGGCTAGGGTTTTGAAAAGAAAAACAAAGTATTTTTTTTTTATTTTGATTCAGGCATGGAACCAAACAGTTTTAACTGATTCAGCACTTAATGGTTCAGACCCTCTTAACCATTCAGACATCTTAACCATTCAGCACTTAATGATTCAGACCCAACCAAACGGCCCCTTAATCTTGTTGATGATAAATGCATATTTCTTTCGTAAATAAAGTATGATAAATCCTCTGAACTACCTTTTAGATGAACATAAAATTATGCAAGTTTCTTTTGTTATTATTTGAAAATATGAAACCCGTTTAACATGTTTATTTAACTTTTATTGGTTCTTTATGTAAATATGTGAATGTTGCTACTAAACTGGTGATGCTTTTAGATAGAACTTATTATCATGACATGTTATATTTGGTATTATTTTCAATTTATCAAACTTAACACCTGGTAAATGTTAACCCATTTCTTTAGACACTTATATACGTATTCTTTAGTTGTTTTTATCAGAGATATTTGTACATAGTTTATAAAGGAGATGGAAAAGAGTCCAATTCAACCAAATCACGTAAAACATAAGTTATGTTAACAATCATTCTATTATCTCAATATCGTGTACTAAAATGATTGATAACATATGTATTATGTCAATAGATTCTAGGACATGATACTAAGATTATAAAAAACTTTAACACAATAATACTTTACAAGACACGATTAAATCAAGACATGTTTCATCTGCTTCATTATTCGTATACAAATATGATTGATAAGAAAACATAAAATATACATATAAATTCAAAAAAAAAGGTTTAACAATAGTATATTGGAAGTGGAACCAAGAGCTGAACAAGTAGACAGGGCCGGTCCACTATAGTTTTTTTTAAGCCCTAGCTTTGGGCCACCATCTTAATTGGGGCCCCATTTTTCTTTTTTTTTTCATACCTCAGCCCATTAAGCCAAGACCAAATATCTTTCACTCTTCCGGCAGTGAGCAGTCCAGCAAGCATCAGATTTAATTTGAAGGCTAGGGTAAACAATTGAATCCAGTTGACGGTTGTACGCAAATCGTCAATCGAAGATTCAAAGGCTACTATGAAGACGAGGCGACGTCTAGGTCAACAGGTGCAAGAGACGAAGGGTTGCTGGGTTGGCATCTACTTTGGAAATCGGAAGGGACGAAGGCTCCTAATGAATTTCTGAAATCACCCAATTAGAAATTGGATTCGTCCAATCATCTTTGTCCTCATATTTCATCTATCGCCTACTGGAATGATTCATCTTAGTCCTCATTCCTCAGATTTTGTCTCAGATTCTCAAAGGTTGATTCCTCCATACCAAATGACAATAAACCAAAAGAGAAGTTGGCAGCGGAGGCAGTGGCGGAGCTTGCAAAAAAGTTCAGAGAGGGCCGAAGGATTTTTAGGAAGTAAAAGGAGGGTCGAAAGATTTTTAGGATGAAAACGGAGGTGACCGAAGGATTTTTAGGAAGAAAATGAAGGGAACTGAAGGATTTTCGGACGAAATACTATTGTATCGACACTTCTGAGCGAAAAAAACAGGGGCCGGGGCACCTCGGGCCCTTCTTATCCTCCGCCCCTGAGCGGAGGAATCTGATGACTAGGCGAATGGGGGGTTGAATACTCTAAGTCAACAGGGTTGCCCAGAAAGTATAAGAGGAGCCATGGTAAAGAATTCAAATTTATGGTTTGACTGCATCCTTGGTCTTATATGTTATATCCACCTCTTGACATGTGCTTTACTTGATCACAGAATACAAGATTCTAAGATTTCATCTCAGATTCGCTACAGGGATTAATGCTATTGTTGCATTTCAATATCTTTTATCTAATGAATTCAGGTACTTCATTTCAATATTTCATATATCATACTCAATAGTTGAGTGCTTGTTAGTTTGGTACAATAAGAATGAAATACCATTATTACTGGTTGAGTGCTTGTTAGTTTGGTTTTTGACTTTTTGCTAGCAAATCATATTTGTTAATTTAATTTTGGTTTTTGTTAGTTTGGTTCATACTAGTTGACTGCTCTAATTTGTTAATTTGGTTAATTGGTAGCTAACTGCTCTGATTACTTGGTTAATTTCTAGCTAACTGCTCTGATTTGTTAATTTGGTTCATACTAGCTGACTGCTTTGTTCTGGTAGTTTGTTAACCTTAGAAACTTAGTCTACCTCTAGATCAAGTAAAAATGTCAATTAGAAATCGTAAATACAAATTGAGTTCTTTAGAAAAGAAAATAAAATCTAAATTATTGTTGGTCTCAAGCTCGAATAAAGGATAATGGTTTATATTATCTAGGAAAAGGGCCCCATTTTTGTGATTCACTTTAGGCCACCAAAAAGCTTGAGCCGGCCCTACAAGTAGGTTATTCTTTAGCCAAAGTTGTTAGTCAAATCAAAGGTTACTAATGTATCATGATTTGGTGTGTTAGTAATTATTCTTACATCAATGTAACTTCAATATCGGTCATTCAAAACCCTCTTAGTCAAGCATACAAGTTGCATGACAATTCTAAAAGCAAATATGTTATTTACACACTTTTTGTGGGAACTCATTTCAAAATTCTAAATCAGAAGACAACTCATGATTCAAAACTCTTTCAATGCCATTCAAATAGAAGTCCATAGATTACAATTATAAAATATCAGTTGAAAATCATAAACATCAAACTAAGACTATAATATTTAAACTACAAGTTCTAGATCCCCAAACTACGATTCAAATTGTTACTCTATTAATAAAAAGCTGGTGAGTTCGTAATGAATGATCCAATTGTAACAACCCATTTTGGGGAAATATTATAAATAAACATAATTGGTGTATGAATTGTGTTTATTTTAATATAAGGGTGTTTTATAAGATTTAATTATATTAAATATTATTTGGTGGGTGTTCTAATAATAATTGTTAGCTACAATTATATGGTGAGTGTTTACTAACTTAACTTAGTTAGTTATAACTAGTTTGATTTAACTAGTAATTGAGGGGCTAGAATTGACAATAGGTGAAACTTGATTTAAAAGAGGGGTTTAATGTTGACTTGGTCAACATTTCACATTCATGTGTGTGTGTTTTGGCTGGAAACGTGAACCAAGGGAAGGGAGGAGGAGAAAACTCAAGAAACTTCAAAGTTTGATCAAATTGGTGCTTGGGTTTTGGTCTAAACTCTAATGCAACCATAAATTGGAGTTCTTCTTGCATCAAGCTACATCTAGGTATGAAATTTTGGGGGTTTTGATGGGATTTTCGTGGGTCACCATGGGGGGTGTGAGTTTGATGGGTAAAACTCTCAAATTTGGTGTTTTGAGAGTGTTAAATGTTGTTAATGATGTTGATAATCATGTAGGAACAACTTTTAATTGTTTTCTTTCATGATTTACATGTTATGAAAATGGGGGAAATGGGGTTGTTCATGGTGATGATGAACTAAGGTTTAAATGGGTGATTAGATGATAGCTTTGTGACATACAACATATGAAATTGTGTTACCATGGTGATTGTTGAAATTGATTGATTATAAATCAACATGGGAGATTGTTGGAGTTTAGAAACAAATTGAAATGTGTGGGTGAAATCCCTGCACACAAGTTGTTTGATGAAAAGTCAACAACTTGATTTTTATCTAAAAAAAGTGTTTAAAGGGATGGGTGTGGTTAATTAGTTGTTATAATCATAAAAGGTGTAATTTTATGATTAATGGGTCATTGTATGTCATCTAAATATAGTTGATGAAAGGGGTGTCAAAGTGGTGTAATTTGACTAATTATGGTCAACACTTGTATTGAAACACATAAGTATGATATAGGAGGCAATAGCGAAAGTGGTAGTGGAACTAAAAGACCCGAGAAGGAACTGGTTATAGAGGATAACGCATTGAAGCAAGGTAAGTCACCCAATCTTCTATTTGTTATGTGTAATGGTGTTATGCAATAATGAATATGTTGTGGAAGATTGACTTTATGGTGAATTGATGATTTTGGTGCTTGTTGATAGACAATGATAAGCAATAGGTGATATATGTTGCTTGATTTTTTGTTGGTATGGTGTTTTAATGCTAGTTCATGATTTACTTGGTGTTAATTTGTATGTGTGTTGAATGATTTAACTTAATTCACAAGGTGTGTGAATTGTAATTGAATTCAACTAAAATTGGTGTTTTGAATCACAAGTGGTGTGATCATAACATTGAATTATTCACATGGTGTGTGAATGTTCTTTGTTGGGTGTAATCAAGTTAGTAAAACACAAGTGGTGTGGTTTACTTAACTTGAGAAATCTTGTGGAATAAGATTTCAATGGAGTTTTGGGTGCAAACGACCCGTTAGTAAATCGTTTGATATTATGACTATGATGGTTATAATTTGGTGAATTAAGGTGTTTAATATGATTATATGGTGTTATATAATGTTTATGGGGGTATTGGAACGGTCGTATTTGAGCGAAAGGGGTTAAGATGGCTTAAAACAGCAAAAATAGCCGTGCAGGTGGTGCCCGGCGTATGATACGCCTGGGGGGGGCGTATCATACGCCTCCTTCAGCTCCATCTTCGGATTTTGTCTGTGATACGCCCCAGATACGCCTAAACCATACGCCCCGAGTAAAATTTGACCAAAATTGACTTTTTGGGTCATGTAAGCTCGTGTGGTCGGGCATGGTGATCTTACTTAGTTCTAATGAACTAATGGTGACTTAATTATGGTGTTTCAGGTGAACGGAAGGGGTGAACGGGGTCGTGATCGGTTTGCCTCGCAGGGATTCGGATCAAACACTTTTTGTGGTTTTACTTTGTTGGTGTTAAACAAAGGTTTTTGGTGATAACTCAAATGTAATTTTGTTATTGAATGTTTAATTAACATCAATTATTTTGTAAAGTCGTATGTAAATGGAGTGTTTAGGGTGTTAATTACATTTGTCGGTTTGAAAAATCTGGGACCTATTTTCATTTGTCGTTTAAACACACGTGGCATGTGTTGGTGGGTTTGGGGCTTACAAGTTGGCATCAGAGCCATTGATTTGAGGGATTCAAGGGTGTCGCGAACACTTGAACTCAAATCGTTGTGCTTTTGATATGGGGAGTATTGTTTGATCCGAGATCCGATCACGAAGCCGGGGGATTAAGGTAACAAGTTTGTGGTTTGTTTACCTTAGTTGTTATGTTTAATGGTGATTGGTGTGAATTTGTTGCTAAACCAAAATTTTTAGATATAATATGGTGAGATGGAGTTAAGGTAACATTAGGTGATATGATTACCTTAATATTTTTAACATTGGTGTTTTGTTGTAATTATTTTGTGTTAATAACATTCTTGATCATGATGTGGGTTGATGAAGTTATGGAAATGAGCATGGGATGATTGTATTATTATGCCTGGCCAGTATAATATTACCCTCATTACATGAACATGACTTTAACAGAGTCAACTCAAATCTGGTTATGGAATAGGAGGTAAGGGAGTAGTAACTTGTTTACTAATTAACTAGAGAATGTATAAGTATGTTGTAGATACTTATAATGGTCTCTGAAATTGATTAGTTGAGATATGTGGTATGAGATAAGTTGTGTGAAATATTCATGTAAGTCCACAGGTGTGTGGCATTGGGAGGAGTTCACCTTCGGGTGAAAATTCTTGTAAGTCCACGTGTGTGTGGCATTGGGAGACTTCACCTTCGGGTGAAAATTTATGTAAGTCCACAGGTGTGTGGCATTGGTGAAAATTCACCTTCGGGTGAAAATTCTTGTAAGTCCACGGGTGTGTGGCATTGGGAGACTTCACTTTCGAGTGAAAATTCTTGTAAGTCCACGGGTGTGTGGCATTGGGAGACTTCACTTTCGAGTGAAAATTCTTGTAAGTCCACAGGTGTGTGGCATTGGGAGAATTCACCTTCGTGTGAAAATTTATGTAAGTCCACAGGTGTGTGGCATTGGTGAGAGTTCACTTTCGGGTGAAAATTTATAAGTCCATGGTTATGTGGTGTGGGATTGTCATGTCAGTCACCCACCTATTATACTTGATATGATTATTTGGTTTTATGCATATAGGTGTGTATGTGTAAGTAATGTATGTGGAATATACATTAGATGTTGAAATCAGTGAATGGGTGTTTGCATTTTGGGTGTATGACAATAACATGCAATAAGTGTTATATTTACTTAGTTATTGTTATGGAGTCAGTTTACAAGTGGTGTGGTGAAATAAGATTGATTCACAAGGGGTGTGAACTTCTTATTAGAAGTTTGACTGAAAATGGTCAAACAATTCAAAATTGGTGTTTGTGTATTTGTTGTTTGTCAATAACGTGCAATAGGTTTTACATTTTTCTTAGTTATTGTAAATTTGTATGTTTTCCATTGGTGCGGAGAAATAAGAATGATTCACAAGTGGTGTGAACTTCTTATTTGAAATTTGACTCAGATTAGTCAAACAATTCACAACGGGTGTGAATTTGGAGATGGGTTGATTCACAAGTGGTGTGAACTTCCCATGGTGAATTTTATGGTGTTTAGGTAAATCACAAGTGGTGTGATTACCTACCTTGAGAATATTTGGAGAAAAAAAAAAGGAGGTCTCAAAGAAATTGGGTGAAATTTGACTTTTACTTGGTGATTTTATGTTCTAACACTTTATTGGTGTTTTAAAGAGCTATGAATATGATTTTCATGTGTCGTGGTAGTTTATTGTTATGTGTTGTATGCGTAACTAGAATTAGTGTCATTGTATGTTGATTGATAACTGACACTAGAATTGGGGTGAATCCACAGATGTGTGGAATTACATGTAAGTCCACAGTTGTGTGGCATTGGGGAAAACCACATTCGTGTGGAATATTATTTAAGATCACTGGTGAGGGGCATTGAAATTAATGTGTAAGACCATAAATTTGTGAGTCTTGGTAGTAATGATATGGAGTAAATGGTGTTAAAAAAAAAGGTAGTTGTTATTACGCATGTGGAATATGCATTATTATGTGAATTTGAGTGTGGCATGTAAGACCATTTGGAATGGCATTGGGTTTGGCGTATAATCTCACATTCATGTGGCATAAAGGGTAATTCACATGCGGGTGGGAGCTAATTTTGGGTGAAACTATAAAATTTGGGTGGTTTTTATATGTTGGCAATGGTTTGTTGTATAAACCTTGTAAAATTAAATTCTGATTTAGATGATCTACAAGTGGTGTAGACATTTTTATATGAATGTGGTGTTAAAATGTGTAGTTAATCAAGTTAATACTAGGTGAAATTAGTATATTGATTGACAATAGGAGAATGTATGACCACACTTGTGTATGTTATATTGAGCCAGAAAGGCGTGTTTGTGTTTGGTGTGGTGTTAAAAACCGCATGTCGTGCGAATTTGGTGGTCGTAAATTGAATCACATGTGTGTGATGACTTGTTGAAAATACGAGTCACATGTTGTTTGGTGTAAATAATGAAAGATAGGCGTAATAGGATATGTTGATTATCCTTAATTAAATTGTTAAGAAAGTGTACACTCTACAAGTATGTATTGTATGATGTGTCATAATTTCTTATATGCGTGTACTATGGGTGTGAAGTACATGGGGTGGAGTTTAGTCCTAAGTTAATGAATACGTTTCATGTGAGTGAAAACTTTGGACAAATTGTATGGTTAGGAGGAATATATTTCTCTAAAACCAAGAAACTAACAACGTCACGATCATGCTGTACTGAAGAGGTGTTGGGTTGGCGGCTGGGAGTATGCCTTACGTATACCCTATATATAAGTTTCTTCGATGCAACAAGAAAGTGACGGTGTATAGACTTGGGCAAAGGACGGGGGATGGTGAGGAAAGAATTGTAGACAATTTGGCATGAATGCCATGGGGAGAATAAAACTTGGTAATGACAAGTTGTCATTTACAAAAGTTAAATGTTTTAGACATGATGTCTAGTGTTTTGACACATAGTGTCGCTATGAAATGTTAAAGGTTTTGACAAGAGTGTCTTAAATAGGAAGTGGTGACTATTAACATTTGATTATGTTAACTGGCGTGCCTGTTTGAAATATGTGGTAAATAATATATGTTTATAGATGGGTGTGAACATCTATGATTATATATAGATGTGTAGGTGTTGTAATATTTGAACAGAAAGAGGTAGAAATGACCTGTATACGTGTGTTGACGTTACAGGTGGTTGAGTTTATCTTTTAAAAGATGAAAATGCTTGGGGATGATCCATAAGATTATGGACATTATTTAGGAGTTCATGGTTGGGAGAAATGAATCTGTTAGTTTGTAAACATGATTCAAACATAAATTATGGTTATTGTCGAGTGTGAATTGATGTAGATAATTCACAAGCGGTGTGAACCTCTATAGCATTCGTGTGCTATTAGATAAATTACAAGGGCGTGTGATATCTAAGTAGCAGATGTGTTTGTGGTAATTATAAGTAAGAGGAGTTTAGGTGCAAATGAAAGAATAACCATATCTAGAGTTGATGGTTAAGATGTTAACTTATTGTGGGTGGATTTATGTGGGTAATCACAAGTAGTGTGATTCCTTAAGGTGAGGATTTTGGTGAAAGAAAGGTGTTATTAGCATGTTTAGACGATTAAATTAGAAGGGTGACTTGATGAGAATTCACATGTGGTGTGAACCTTATCAATGCTTAATGGTGTTATTTGGTATTATTTGTTCATCGTGGGCAAGTTGACTAAAAGCGTTCATTTCGTGGTTACCCAGGAATTCTATTCTGTTAAGAATGGACACGAAACTGTTGTTGTGCATGACGTATCATCTTCACACTAATGGTCAAAGATAAAGAACCATTCAGGCCTGTGAGGATATGTTATGGGTGTGCATAGTGGAGATTGGGGGTAGTTGCGATGACTGTCTACACTTGGAGGAGTTCTTGTTTAAGAACGGTTATCATTCCAGGTGTGGAATGATTCTGTAAGAAATACTATATGGAGTAGATAGTATAATCCAGGAGTTGGGAAGAGGGTGGATAACAAGAACATGTAGTTAAGTAGGTGGTTAAAATGATAAATGAATGGATTGATGTAATCCAAATTCATTTGAAGGCGGTTTAAGACCTTAGAAATGGGATGTGTACGGGAGACCGATCGAATTCCAAGTGGGAGACTTTGTGTTACTAAAGGTCTCTCCTTAGAAGGGATTTATTTGTTTTCGGAAGCGGGGGAAATTTAGTCCACGGTTTATTGGGCAATTTAAGATTATAGCTCGGATTGGCGAGGCTGCCTATCGCTTAGAGCTACCAGAGGAGTTGAGTGGAATTCACAATACGTTCCACGTGTCTTATCTGCGAAAGTGCTTGGCGGACGAATCGGTTTATGTGAGATTGGAGGATTTGGTGATTGATGATAAGCTCAATTATATTGAGAAATCAGTGGCTATCTTGGATAGAAAAGTCAAGCAACTTCGGAATAAGACGATTAACCAAGTAATGGTGCAATAGAAGAACAGGCGGGGTTCGGATGCTACGTGGGAGTCCGAGGATGAAATGCGGAAATTTTATCCTTTCCTTTTTGAGGTGTAATTAGGTTTCGGGGACGAAACCTTTGTAAGGAGGGTAGAATTTGTAACAACCCATTTTGGGGAAATATTATAAATAAACATAATTGGTGTATGAATTGTGTTTATTTTAATATAAGGGTGTTTTATAAGATTTAATTATATTAAATATTATTTGGTGGGTGTTCTAATAATAATTGTTAGCTACAATTATATGGTGAGTGTTTACTAACTTAACTTAGTTAGTTATAACTAGTTTGATTTAACTAGTAATTGAGGGGCTAGAATTGACAATAGGTGAAACTTGATTTAAAAGAGGGGTTTAATGTTGACTTGGTCAACATTTCACATTCATGTGTGTGTGTTTTGGCTGGAAACGTGAACCAAGGGAAGGGAGGAGGAGAAAACTCAAGAAACTTCAAAGTTTGATCAAATTGGTGCTTGGGTTTTGGTCTAAACTCTAATGCAACCATAAATTGGAGTTCTTCTTGCATCAAGCTACATCTAGGTATGAAATTTTGGGGGTTTTGATGGGATTTTCGTGGGTCACCATGGGGGGTGTGAGTTTGATGGGTAAAACTCTCAAATTTGGTGTTTTGAGAGTGTTAAATGTTGTTAATGATGTTGATAATCATGTAGGAACAACTTTTAATTGTTTTCTTTCATGATTTACATGTTATGAAAATGGGGGAAATGGGGTTGTTCATGGTGATGATGAACTAAGGTTTAAATGGGTGATTAGATGATAGCTTTGTGACATACAACATATGAAATTGTGTTACCATGGTGATTGTTGAAATTGATTGATTATAAATCAACATGGGAGATTGTTGGAGTTTAGAAACAAATTGAAATGTGTGGGTGAAATCCCTGCACACAAGTTGTTTGATGAAAAGTCAACAACTTGATTTTTATCTAAAAAAAGTGTTTAAAGGGATGGGTGTGGTTAATTAGTTGTTATAATCATAAAAGGTGTAATTTTATGATTAATGGGTCATTGTATGTCATCTAAATATAGTTGATGAAAGGGGTGTCAAAGTGGTGTAATTTGACTAATTATGGTCAACACTTGTATTGAAACACATAAGTATGATATAGGAGGCAATAGCGAAAGTGGTAGTGGAACTAAAAGACCCGAGAAGGAATTGGTTATAGAGGATAACACATTGAAGCAAGGTAAGTCACCCAATCTTCTATTTGTTATGTGTAATGGTGTTATGCAATAATGAATATGTTGTGGAAGATTGACTTTATGGTGAATTGATGATTTTGGTGCTTGTTGATAGACAATGATAAGCAATAGGTGATATATGTTGCTTGATTTTTTGTTGGTATGGTGTTTTAATGCTAGTTCATGATTTACTTGGTGTTAATTTGTATGTGTGTTGAATGATTTAACTTAATTCACAAGGTGTGTGAATTGTAATTGAATTCAACTAAAATTGGTGTTTTGAATCACAAGTGGTGTGATCATAACATTGAATTATTCACATGGTGTGTGAATGTTCTTTGTTGGGTGTAATCAAGTTAGTAAAACACAAGTGGTGTGGTTTACTTAACTTGAGAAATCTTGTGGAATAAGATTTCAATGGAGTTTTGGGTGCAAACGACCCGTTAGTAAATCGTTTGATATTATGACTATGATGGTTATAATTTGGTGAATTAAGGTGTTTAATATGATTATATGGTGTTATATAATGTTTATGGGGGTATTGGAACGGTCGTATTTGAGCGAAAGGGGTTAAGATGGCTTAAAACAGCAAAAATAGCCGTGCAGGTGGTGCCCGGCGTATGATACGCCTGGGGGGGGCGTATCATACGCCTCCTTCAGCTCCATCTTCGGATTTTGTCTGTGATACGCCCCAGATACGCCTAAACCATACGCCCCGAGTAAAATTTGACCAAAATTGACTTTTTGGGTCATGTAAGCTCGTGTGGTCGGGCATGGTGATCTTACTTAGTTCTAATGAACTAATGGTGACTTAATTATGGTGTTTCAGGTGAACGGAAGGGGTGAACGGGGTCGTGATCGGTTTGCCTCGCAGGGATTCGGATCAAACACTTTTTGTGGTTTTACTTTGTTGGTGTTAAACAAAGGTTTTTGGTGATAACTCAAATGTAATTTTGTTATTGAATGTTTAATTAACATCAATTATTTTGTAAAGTCGTATGTAAATGGAGTGTTTAGGGTGTTAATTACATTTGTCGGTTTGAAAAATCTGGGACCTATTTTCATTTGTCGTTTAAACACACGTGGCATGTGTTGGTGGGTTTGGGGCTTACACCAATACAATATGATAATACAATTATTGATACACATTGATAAAGATAACCATGGGACCCATATCTAGTTCCTTTCGGACTGAATGATCTGACAAGATATTACCCGTCAGTAAATATCTGTGTGTCTCATTCTTAATGTTTATCACATACATTAAGCTGAAATTGGAAACATGTAACAAACATTCACGCCAAGGAAGATGCAATCTTCCCAACAAATGGGTTGTCAGCTGATAGTACTATCATTGTTCCCTGTTAGGCCCCACAAGGGTTCACTAGATACGGTTTAATATATGAGTACTTTTTGATATTGTGATAGAAAGATACACATGAAATCACACAGATAATAGTGAATCATATCATATGTTTAAGAAAAATTTCATAATAATTCCCTGATGTTTGTAAAACATTAAAAAGAAAAAAGGTTGCATGAAACTCACATGAAGTGTTGAATTCAATAGTTAGCGCATAGAATTGTGTTAGGGTTCTTGTAATTCAGTTTTGCATTAATTCACAGTTTGATAAGTTATTTAGGTTTTAATTTGCTTATTAGAACTTCCAAAACATTCAATGTCAAGAAAATTGCTACTCGAGTCATCAAACTGATCTTAAATCCTTAATTAGCTTCCTTAACTGAATATCACACAAAGTGTGATAAACTAGAAATCTATAATGATTTAGGTTCCTATTAAGGAGTCTATGACTCATTGGACTAATCAGAATATTCTTGGATCGAAACAGTTTTCGATTGATTTCTGGTCTAGGAATAGTCAATCCTTGTTATTGATTTCTTGGGTATCATGAAATATAGAAATTATCATATTGAAATAGGTTTAATAACCATATTCAATATACTAATCTAACTGTTAACATGAACATCAGATTGTTATTCCAACGATTGTTCGAATTCTTGTCATTGGCTTGAAACACTTAGATTTAATCTAGCATTTCAAGGAATGATCAAGTTAAACATAATCATTGTTATGATTACATAGGTTAAAACCATTATGATCTATAGAATGGCTTCATGATAACCGGACAACATAATGGATCAAAACAAGGATTTCACAGTTAAAATTCAGATTTTTTTGTTTCTATTTATTCCTAGCCATCATCTAGGCGATATTCAACCACAATAACCATTGCATTACGTTCAATTATCAGATTTAATTCATACATTATCAAACTAGTAGGAGAAAGCGAATCGTTACCCGTTCGGACGGATTTTCTCTTGCAAAACAATGATATGATGTTGTAGGATGGTTTTCCAGCTTGATTATGGTGTTTCCTTGGATCAAAAGCAATGTTTTGAGGGTAGAAAATCGATCTGATCGTTTTGGTGAAGTGTATGTTCGAAGAAGAAATAAAATTCTCTACATGCAAATATGATGGTTCTAGTAGATTTATTTCTGCCGAACTATTGTCTCGTGGCGCCAAGAAGGCCCGAAAGGGGCTTGGCGTATCGTGAAGATATCCAGAGAATCTGAAAATTTTAGATATTTTGTGCTCATCGCGTACTGTCAAGAGTACCTAAACTGTTCTTGGCGTACCGCGAAGGATTCCGGAGTAAGATAGTTTCCAATTTTTTTTTGTTTTTACGATTCCGGAGAATATGAACTCCGTTTTTAGCACGATTTTCACTCACGTTTACGATTCCTTGAATACTTTCTAATCGTTGCAATTACGATCTTTTTATTATCATTATCGATATACAAATCAATTAGACATTGAACTTGTAATCTTTGCTACGAATAGGCACTTGACATAACGTAGTTTTCACACAGATGCAACCTTAAATCTACATAGAAAAATCTCATACAAAATTTTTAAACTCTTCATAGGTTCTTCTCCATCATTTTTACATCTTATGCATCCCCTATTCATCCTTGGATCCAAACAGTGGACATCGAACTCGTAGTAAACTTAAATAGTTGCCCTCATTAAACATTCAATTCATACATGAATGGACTTTTATGACCTACACACACCATCACATCCACATTTTTCAGAGATTTATATTACCTTTTGAACTACTTTAATTTACTCGTGTTTAAATCAGCCAAATCATAAGATAAACAAAATCTACACCAAAAACTTTTAAAGACATTTATTGTCACATATGATATCTAATGTTTAAATTTATGATTTTTACACATTTATTGTCACATATGATATCTAATGTGTTCAACACATTGTTCATGACAAGCTTTTGCTTAAGAAAACATTAAACCCATTAAAACCTGTTAAAATCGGTAAAGTTGTTTTGTAACACATTTGTTTATTGAAAACCGAATCAAAACCAAGTGAACTAATCTAATAAATTCTGTACTTTGGAAAATATATGAAACAAGCATGTTGGATGAGTTGGATATACAATTTATCCAGAGATACGAATGGATAAAGCCGTAATCATCATCCATAAATCGAAAATAAATGATTTTATTATTGAATGCTCTAAAATTGTTATTTATATGTATAAGTTCTAGAAAAAAAACTAGACATAATTTTTATGAATTTATTTATTATTGTATCCACATCTATGAATTAAAAACCATTAACCGACATGTAATTGTTTAAACCGTTAAAATGAGCTAAACATTAGGTTCTAAAACTCAATAAATTTAATATTATAAAAGTAATAAACTTGTTAACATCGTTGATATATGTTGTATAGAAAAACTTGACCAACTAGAATCATTGTAATTATATAAAAGCCTAAATTCAATAATTTTGTTGTCAAATATTATTTCAAATATTAAAGAAATATTTTTATAATATAATAGTATTAGAAAAATGATTAAATTTAATTATTTTTAAAGATATTATTTTAGTATTCCTTAAAAATTATGTCTTTAAACTATATTTGAAATTCAAAATAAAATCATTTTTGTATTTAAAAAATACCTAAATGTTACAAAATAATTTCATATGAATAAAAGTGTTGGAGAATAATTTCAAATATTTTAATAGGTTTATCTTCGCGTCCTGTTCTCGTGTCAGGGGTGACAGATTAAGTGGAAAGGTTGTTTTCTCACTTCTGTAGCATTGCATTTTGCATTGTCTCATTCCCATATTTCTCAAAAGCGAAAACCTTTGTCATCTCACTTGTCTTGTTTTGAATGGTTTGAAAAAAACCAGAGGTGTTTTTTATAGGTGATGTTTTTACTGCTTTATAATGTTTGACTATAAAATGCTCTTTGAGTGTTTTTTTCTATCATGATATATCCATCCGACATGTTTTAGTATCTTGTTAAGCGGTCTTTAAATATATAACATTTTCTTATTTGTCGTTTAAAAAAAATTACATGTAATTTGTAGTATAATAATCATGAATAATATGAATATTTTATATTTAGTTTGTTAGTTTGATCACCCACTTTTAAACTTACGTAAGTTTGTAGACTAGATGTTGATGTCACTCGTTTACATATTTATGGTCCTAAAGGGCATTCAAGGCACGTATCCTTCATTTTGTTGAAAATTTGTTTAGCAAAATAAAGTTTAGGACCACCATCCCTCTCTATACCTATAATCGTACGTTTAAACTTTTTTAACGAGTGATTTATAAGAAAACAATTAAGATTCAATAAATCAAAGTGTCTCGATCCGCATTGTTACAGAGGGACGGGGTATTTACGGATTACAAGCAGGGACTAAGTTTGAAATTTTTCTGTAGGAGGACCGAAAGCCACGGGCCAATATTTGTTTTCCTATTCTATATTTCTTATATTGGGTCGGCCATTTGGGTCGGGTAAAACAATTAAATACTTTAAAGATATAATTTAACAAACAACAAGGAAATCAACAAACAAAAGAGAAAATGTTTTTAACAAACAAAAAGATAAAATGTTGAAGATGAAAGAGTAAGTACCCGGAAGATAAACTACAACTTAGCTCGATGACCCTTAAGCTCTTTAAATTCATCTATGATAGAGTCTGAATAACACTTCTCAGCAATTTCTTTTTCAATATAATAAATCAACAAGGAATCCGCAAGATACTCATCCGACATTTTATTGCGAAGGCGATTCTTGAAAATTTCATTGCTGAAAATCCCCTCTCAGTTGTTGCAGTAGATACTGGAAGTTTCAGGATTAACCGAAGCACTCTATCAATCAAATAATACTGGAAGTGCTGAAAATTTTCATTGACGTTTACTTTGTTGTTTATCAGGATCATCATCCTTTCTTTTGAAAAAGGAATGAAGAATTTTTGTCTTTTTCATGATATACCTAATAAAAAGAAATCAAAAACTCAATCAATCTAACAAACATAAGACATAAACTGAATCAAATTTTCTATTTCATATTCCTAAAATCCACTATCAATCATAAACCCTAAGTTGAGTTCTACCTCAAATTCACCATCAATCATCTATAATATACACAAACATCAACAAAGTACTCAAACTAATTGCGTGAATTCGTAACAATAATGGATTAATGGGACGAATTCGTATGTGCATGATTAATGGGATGAATGCGTATGGATTAATGGAGTCAATCTAATTGCATGAATCGTGAACTAGAAGTACTCAAACGCAAGCTATAATTTACGAACTGAAGATTGAGTTCGAAGATTACCTTACGAACTAAAGCCAGAACCCAGAGACGAATGCGTGTGTGTGATTTTTCTTTTTTTCTTTTTCCAGCCGACCATCCCTAATCGTATGTTTATCTACGATTTTTTTAAGTTAAATTTTACATATTGCCCCTTCAAGCTTTAACCTTTTTATAAATTAAGCTTTATACTTATACTTAACTGAAAAATGAGTTTAAACAGTAAACCGTTAAACACTTAAACGTATTATTAATATTATAGTTTAACTTTAGTGTTTTTTTTAGAAACCAAGGAGGCCTAAGGATTTTCAGGAAGAAAAAACAAATGGGCTGGACTCTATTAATATAAAATTTTCCGACCAAATCCTACTACATACCTTCTTCTGAGCCGAAAAGTAGCAGGGGCAAGGGCCACCCCTAGCCCTAGTTATCCTTCGTCCCTGATTACAAGGTTGAGTTCCGGGGGGGTTGCCGACTACACAGTCCAATCACAACAGGTAAGCCAGGCAAGTTGGGTTTATGACTTAAATTAACCTGCATAACAAGCAATGAAATCTGATCTCGATTAAAGGTTTGAGACTTTTGGTTGGTGTAAGGTTGAAAGGGTTAAAATGAGAGTTTCATTACAAGTGTTAAAGATATGTTTGAGTAGTTTAAAGGTAAAAATATAATGATAAAAATCTGTATAAGATCTAGAAAACTTGTTCTTACCGAAACACATACGTTTTTTATAAGGACAACTCTAAGAAGTCCAATCTCCTAAAAGTCCAAGGAAGTATGAGAAGGATGGATTTATTATTAGGAAACATTTATGTGGTGTTTGTTTTTTAAGAGGTAAAATGTCAGCAGTCTGCGGACCACATCTGCAGACATCTGTAGCAAAAGAGTTGGACCAAACCCCTGCAAGAAGAGGACTTGATTTTTAAAAAAGTTTTCACGACCTCTTCCCCAACCCCACCGTTGGTCAGCCCAACCCACCATCTTGCTCAGCCCAACCCCACCGTCGACCTATTCCCGTTCTCAGCCCAATCCCACCGTCGAAATCGAAGACCCTTCCCTGCTCCGACCGTCGGCGACCTCCCATTCTCCAACCATCACCAACAAACCCTCTTCGAGGTCGAGATCCATTAAGGGCGACAAACCCTCTTCGAAGAAAAGGTCGATTGAGAACGTGCGGCGACGAGCGATGGCTCGATCAAGTCGTGCGGTGGAAGGAAGAAGTGAGGTGGAGGGTGACGGCTCGATTGAGTTGTGCAGTGAAGGGTTCGTGCGGCGACGACTGTGATAGGGGGAAGTGGTTCGACAAAGGCGGTGGAGGGCAAAGGCGAAGGAGGAGGAACAACGGCGGTGGATGAGGAATGACGGTGGAGAAGGCGGGCGTGAAGGAGGCGATCGAGAATGAGGGAAAAGAAGGGAAGAAGAGGTTAGGAAGACATGAGAAGCGGTTGGTTCATGTCTGCTTCAAGAAGAGGACGGGAAGACGTTTTTTAATAAAATGCCTCGAGAAAACAAACTGTCTGTAGCTCCCTAACCTCTGCCCGTATCTACGCGATGCATACATAAGAGGCCAGGAAGATGTTTTCTCAAAAAACAAACACATCATTAGTCTTCGAAAGGAACAATTAATCTTCAGAAGATTGAAAGCTTTTGAAAAGTACCACTATCATTATGATGTTCAGACAAAAGACAAAGCTTTCGAAGACACAAAAACGTTAAAAGACAAGAAAAATTCTAAAGACTACAAAGCATCATAAGACAAGAAGACTTCTATTGACCTCCAAAGCTTATGAAGACAACATGGTTTCAGAGAAAACTAAAAATTTTGATGCACAACAACTTCCGACTACAAAGCTGCTTCCAACCAACATTCTCTGCTGATGTTGAATCCTATTTGAAGAATGTTGCAGAGTTAAATGGGGAAGATTGAACAAAATAAGAAGACATTTTGTATTATAGGTCTTCTGTATAATAGGCATTTAATATAAAAATCAAAGTAATTATTTGTATGAATTGTAATTAATGTATGTTGGCCTATCAAGCCACAAAAAATATACCAGAATAAGTTCTCTTTTGTTCTAGTACTAGGTTAGAAACTTATGTATTACATGGATTGATTAAATCAAATATGTTATAAACAATATTTTTTATTAATATTTGTATGTTTAATAACATTAATTTTTGATAAATAATAAAGGATGAATACTTAATATAATAAATTACAAATAATAGAAATTTATGAATTATAAATTTCATTTTAAGATATTATATAATTCAAAATTCTTATAAGAACAATTATATATTTGATATTTAATAGTATAATTTAAATAATTCAAAATCATTAAGATTTAATTTATTTAATATAAAAGACAATTAATTATGTATTTAATATGAAAGATAGGAGAGAAAAGTTTTTAGTGTTCATGAGATGGTGAAATGTGTCTAGTGTTGCTATTCCTTTATTATAATAAGGTAAGTCCAATCTTGTTTTCCTACAAGAATACACGTATAACTTTGCTTATATAACTTCTGATGTGTAAACCGCTAAGCATGCGAATTGTATGAGTCTTGTAATCTTGCAATAGTTGAGTGAAGTATATTCCAAGCTTGAAAGTAAATCCTAGTATTTAAGTTTTTCTTATACTTTTTCTTAAGTGTTTCTGAGATCGTGTTAACAGAGATAACACATATGTTAACTTGTATTCATAAAACTTTGTATGAAGTGTTCAATTGAGCAATCTGATCCAACAATTTGATGTTTAAGTTTTTCTAATACTTTTGTGTGAAGTGTTTGTGAGATTCTATTAAAAGAGATTACACATATGTTAACTTAGTTAGCAATCCGATCAACAATCTAATGTTTAAGTTTTTCTCATATTTTTGTCTGAGTGTTTGTTAGATTCTGTTAACATAGGTTACATATCTGTTAAGTTGTATTCAAAAAACTGTGCACAGTGTTAAAGTGAGCAATATGATCCAACAATCTGATTATATTAGAATACAAAATTTTAGGTTAGGCCTTGTTTGGGATTTCATTTAAAAATGACTTATTGACTTATAGGCTTTTTCAAAAAGCCAATAAGTTAATAAGTTGTTTGTCAAACTTAAAAGGACTTTTGAAAATGACTTTTTGTGAAAGTGTAATAAGTTGTTTTTCAAAAGCTAAAAATTCTAGCTTTTCAAAATAACTTATGACTTATTGACATAAATTACAAATCTACCCCACTCTTTACCCTTTACCCAATAATCTTAAATGATGTCAATAAAAAAATGTCCTTTTTGGTCATTTTAAAAATTTATTTTGAAAAAGCTAATCCAAACACATTTTTAAAAATTTCATTTCAAAAAATTATAAGTTAATAAGTACTTTTGACAAAAAGTCATTTTAAATTTAAATAAGAAATCCCAAACAAGACCTTAATATAAGATTATCCCACTATACTCTAGAATGTGCATATTAATGGAGCCTATGGTATTTAAGTGTCAACTTCACATGAAAATTGTTTAAAACTACTTAAAGATGGTAGGGGTCTAGTCCTAATAAAGAATTATTTTCCACTCTTTTGGCTTAATTGATTGGCCAGTTGAGTCTATCTTAGACCAGGATTAGCATACGTAAAGACAAATTCAAGAGAGCCGAACTGGTTAAATTTATAGAGAGATCTAGTTTCTCCAACCTAAAAATCATAACACAAATAATGAGATTAAAAATATATATGACGGAAAAAAAAAAGAAATGATTGAACGATGATTTATTTTTTCTCGTAAGGAAATCGAATTTTGCTTAGAAATTTTGGATCTTTTTAGTTCAACTTATTGGTTGTTGGTGAGAAGGATATTGTGATTACTTTTTTCTATATTATTTGTATACATGGTTGTAGAAGTCGCTACGCGCTAGTCGGGCTACGAGGTACCGCATATGGATTAATCGGGATTAATCGGCAATAGGCGGATTGGAATTTTTATATGTAATTTTACAAATATATATTATATGCACACATCAATATCAATAATTTAATATAATACTTCAAATAATTTTAAAAAATATACTTAAATATACTAAAAAAAGTACTTTAAAATGCAAACTTAAAAACTGAGTTCAAAGTTTAGAGATAAATTTCGATGTTAACTGCCTGGATTCGATGTTTCAGATACATATTAAAGATTTTTGGTTGAGAAGTGTCTAAATAATCATGAAATTGGTCCCTTTTTACCATAAAAAGTCAAAAAAAAGTCAAAAAAGTGAAAAAAAAACTGACCAGGCCGCCTAGGCCAAAAATTAGACAGTAGATGGGCGCCTAGCTCGATTTTTACAACATTGTTTGTATAACATATTTGTATGATATTTTGTTTATACGATAAATTTATATAAAGTTTGTGATAAAATAATTGATTTTACTATGTAACTTATGCTTCTGCAAATGATATATAATACATATTATCAAGAGTGTAATGTGATAACCCATCGCAGCGTGTGGCGGGGTTAAAAATATACTTAAATATACTAAAAAAAGTACTTTAAAGTGCAAACTTAAAAACTGAGTTCAAAGTTTAGAGATAAATTTCGATGTTAACTGCCTGGATTCGATGTTTCAGAGACATATTAAAGATTTTTGGTTGAAAAATGTCTAAATAATCATGAAATTGGTCCCTTTTTACTATAAAAAGTCAAAAAAAGTCAAAAAAGTGAAAAAAAAAATCTGACCAGGCCGCCTAGGCCAAAACTTAGACAGCAGATGGGCGCCTAACTCCTAGGCGCCGCCTAGGCCGATTTTTACAACATTGTTTGTATAACATATTTGTATGATATTTTGTTTATACGATAAATTTATATAAAGTTCGTGATCAAATAATTGATTTTACTATGTAACTTATGCTTATGCAAATGATATATAATACATATTATCAAGAGTGTAATGTGATAACCCATCACAGCGCGCGGCGGGGTAAATCCTATTTAAAACAATAATTCAACATGTGTATCATGTGTGATTTTAACGTAATAAGTATAAATATTTATTTATATCTTATTACAAGTATCTTTTAATGACAACTGCGTTATTTCATGATGACGCATCTCGGTAGGTTAGACTAGCTATTAGACCATATGTAATGGTCACATCGTGTAGGATCTAGTGGGGTAGTGGGATCCAGTGGAAACACCGTCCCCTTCCAGTGGGGTCAAATTCTTGCTTCCAGTGGCTCTCGCTCCCTGTTAAGCTTGCATGGATTTCATTGGTGCATTTTAAAAAATGAGACCCATAAGGGGTTTAATAACAAATAAAAATTATAAATTAGTGATGATGTGGCATCAGTGGAGAAGGTTTTTCAGTGAGGTGATTATTAAGGGGTTTTAAGATTTTCAGTGAGTGATAACATGACAGAAAATTTCAGTAGGGTGAGATTTTAGTGAGGTGAGTATTACATATGGTCTTAAAACCATAAACTCATGTGTTATGATGTATGAAACCACGAAAAGGACGTTAAAATAATATATTATTGTAATAATACATAATCACTTTATTTAACATTATTATTTAACACCATATATAATATGCAATTGTTAATTTTAAAAGAATTATTAATTCTTTATAAATTAAAACAGTAATACTAAATGTATATAAATGAAACGACTTGAACGTATATACATGACTAGATTAAGTTGATGTATGCAGTTGTTTTCTGTTTTTCTGTAAAATAAATAGAAAAACGTTAAAAAAATAAATCCATTTAAATTCAGATGTATAAAATGACATCTTTGAGTAGCTAGGGTGTTACCAGAGATTAAGTATGAAAATGGTTTAAGTGACCCGCATTTTACGATCGATGTCGAGATATAACTAGGTCTGTGAACGAATTGAATGAACGCGAACAAAAGCATGCATGTTTGTGTTCGTTTATTTAAATTTAGCTAAACACGAACACATTAACTAACATGAATTTTGTGTTCGTGTTCGTTTATTAAAAAAATGAATATGTTTGTTTATAAAGAAAACGAATGTGTTCGTGTTCGTTCGTTAGAAATTGAAACGAACTGTTCATTAACAAAAATGAACACAAACAAACCCAAATAAACAAAAAACCATAGTTGAACATAAATGAATACTATTGAACAAGTATAAACGAACACGAACACTATTGAACAAGCATAAACGAAAGCAAATGACAACTCTCATAAACGTAAATACATATCATCAATAAATTGGATAGTAAACCGGACAATCGAACATAAAAAAAATTAGATATTTAACTAACATTAACAAACACAAATAAACGAACATAACCAGATGGTTGATGAACATAAATAAAGGAACACTAAGTGTGTTCATGTTAGTTCATTCAATCAAACGAACACGAATTTTATGTTCATGTTCATTCATTTATTAAATAAGCGAACATAAACGAATATCTATCTGCCGAATAGTTTCTAAACAGTTCACGAACTATTCGGTTGATTTATGGGCTTAGATGTAACCATCATAAAATAAACACAGTATATTGGATGGAAATTTAAGCTCACATACTATCAAAATTAAAAAAAGCTAAACTATGTATTGTTTGAACATCTAATATCAAATTTATATATATATTTACTATATAATAAACAAAAATTTTAAGTAGGACATATGTCAAATTTTAGACTATCTAAAATTTGTTTTTCCCGTCTCTTTCTTTAATTAATTTTGATTTTCTCACATCTTTCTATAATAAATATTAATGATTTTACTAAATTTGAAAATGAAATGATTATATAATAAATCATTTCTTTAGCTTTTCATAAAACTCATTTAAAAAATATATATTATGGTGTTTAAAATAAGTGTTTTTAAAATTCATTTATTGATCTGTATAATAGACAAGTTTAACCTAATTTTTATATATTCATATTTTATCAAGATGATGTACATAGTCTTTGTTCACATGTGGTTATGGAAGTCACATATTTACACCAACTTCACTTGCTTTATAATAAAAAAAATGATTTTTTTATATTACAACCGGTAACATACCTAGAAAAAATTTTCATTAGTGGCAGATGGCATCGTAATATAATAATTTTTTACTTTGTTCAGGTCAATTTGGGTTAGATCGGTTCAGGCCATGTTATAAAGACAATTAGGCTAAATTTCATATACGAAAAATAATGAAAATACAATAATCCAAAATTGTTATATATTAGTTTTCATTTTTAAAACCTACCTAAAATGTCGTATAGAGAAACTTTCGTAAGTAACTCTTTTTTACAAAACAAATACCACTTTACTTAAATTCTCATCACTAATCTGATTATGCAAATTTAAGAGGGACGATTCCAAAATATTAAAGGGATCTGTCATGATTTATGACTTACAACACAATAACTGTTTTAGACTCAAAACTTATAATGATGTTATGTTTTAAACGGTAGTGAATTTACGCAAAGTCATAAAAAAGAAAGTGTTGTAAATTTGTTACAATGATATTAAAAAAAATCCAAGATTTGGCTTCATCTTGACGGAGTTATTTGGGATAGTGCTTTAAAAGCGAGTGATTATCTCATCTCAGTCCTATGTATGTATGTATCCTGTGAAAACCCAAATTTAAAAAGAAAACCCTTAAAACCTATCTTAGCCGTTCATTTGAAATATTGAAAATAAATATGTGGTCCACATTAAACAACATGTGTTTATTCAAACCCAATATTGTTAGATATTTTAGTATAATTGGGATTAATTTTATCGATCAATATGAATCATGAAATTTATTAAACAATTTAATTGTGGGGTGCACACTTGTTTAATGTTTTATGATTCAATGGGGGTTCTAAGAAGGCAACGCCCCTGGATAAGGAGGTCCAAGGGGCAGAGGCCCCTAAGTTGCTATGTTGAAAAATCAGTGGCCTTATGCCAGCACAAGGCTCCATACCCTGTTATAGTCAAGTTGACTATCATACCCAGTTATAGTCTTGGTTGACTCTCATACCAGTTATAGTCTTGGTTGACTATCATACCCAGTTATAGTCTTGGTTGACTATCATACATACCCAGCAAAAGTACTGGTACCTATCTCATACATACCCTATAACACGTAATATACTAGCATTATATCATCTTTCATCATAATCATCAAGACATCATATCATTCATGCTAGCGGCATATAATCATATCATTCATCATGGCATCATAAACACATTATGCTAGCATCTAATCATCATAGCATCATACTTTCATCCTAGCAGCCTAGGATTTCATCATAACATAACATCTATAATTATCATCATAGGATGTTATCATACAGTTCATCATCATAACTTACTAACATGCATTTATCATACTTAGCATACTTTCATGCATAAATCATACTAACATATTAACATGCATTCATTATCATGGCATAGTCACATAACATATTAACAGCATGTATGCCAGCCCAAAACATAGTTACACATAACTTGTTAAAGTAGGGCATCTAGAACTCACCTGACAGTAGTATTCTTGACCGAACTCTTTAGCCAAGACTTAAGAACCTACATCAGTACATCGTCTAATTACATTACATTACCAAGTGAAGTACACTAAGTTGAGTACTCTAAGTTGAGTTCATGAAATTAAGTACACTAAGTGAAGTTCACGAACTTGAGTACCCTAGGTGAAATTCACGAACTTGAGTACACTAAGTGAAGTTTACGAACTTGAGTACTAGTCTCTTCTTCATAAACTATCTTAGAAATTTATCCAAGACTTTGGGGAGTTATTTCTAGGTCCCTTATGACCTTAAGTATTGGAACAAAAAAGGAACAAACTTTCTGCATAAAGGCGTGACCTTTATGCATGTTTTCCTTTTTGTCTAAAAATCGAAACTTTCTTGCATCAAACCTTACCTGGTGTTAGATGATCCTTTCTGTAGCTTCCCGTGCGTTTCGTCCTTCGTTTGGCCAATCAAAAGTCATTTCTAGAAATTCTCGAACCTGCGGTCTTCGAGTTCATGAAAGAGAATGCTTCTAACCAAAGGTTAGCACGTTTCCCAAGGCACTCATATATATATATATATATATATATATATATATATATATATATATATATATATATATATATATATATATAGGCAAGGTTCACAAAAATGGAGTACACGAAGTGAAATTCACAAAATTGAGTACCTTAAGTGGAGTTCACGAAATTAAGTACACTAAGTGAAGTTCACTAAGTTGAGTACTCTAAGTGAAGTTCACGAAAATGGAGTTAGTGTACTTTCAAATTTCGTGATCTTTTGTTTGGCTGGTTTTTCATCTATTGCCGGTAAGTAAATTATCCGTTGCCCATTCGTTAGTTCAAATAATTTGTATAGAATTTTCGGGGTGTTACAAGTCTCCCCCTTACAATAGGTTTCATCCTGAAACCTGCCTCATTACATATCGAACAGATGAGGATACAACCTTCTCATTTCTTCTTCCGTTTCCCACGTAGCGTCTGAACCCTTCCGATGCTTCCACTGAACCTTGACTTGTCGAACTGTTTTGTTACGTAATTGCTTTTCTTTCGTATCCATGATCGCGACTGGTTCTTCAATGTAGTTCAGTCAGTTATCCACCTCGATGTCATCCAAAGGAACATGTGTTTGCTCATCCGCCAAGCACTTCCTAAGACGTGACACATGAAAAGTAGGGTGGATTCCATTCAGTTCCTCTGGTAGTTCTAGTCGGTACGCGACTTTCCCTACCCGTGCTTCTATTCAGAATGGTCCGGTGTACCTCGACTCAGATCAACACTCGATCTTAGAATCAAATGATCACCTTCCATGGTGATACTTTCAGCAACACTCGATCGTTAACATCAAACTCTATCGGTATTCTACATTTGTCTTCGTATGACTTTTGACGATCTTGTGCAACTTTCATTCTTGCTTTTATCACTTGTAACTTTTCTGCCATATCAATCACGACAGCCTTGTTTCCCATCTCTTTCTGTCCAACTTCACCCCAACATATCGAGGTCCTACATTGTCTTCCGCACAACGCCTCATATGAGGGCATTCGGATACTAGAGTTGTAGATGTTATTTTAAGAAAACTCCACCAATGGCAAGTGGTCTTCCCAGCTCCCTCCAAAATCGATAATGCACGCCCTAAGCATATCCTCCAACGTTTGAATAGCCCTTTTAGACTGTCCATCAGTTTAGGCGGTGATAGGCGGTACTGATGTTCAGTCTCGTATCCCGATCTGATACAATGGAGGCAGGAACTCCATGGTGGGTCACAATCTCTTTTACGAACAAATCAAACAACCTTTCGGACGTATACGTTTCCTTGATAGGAAGAAAGTGATCACTCTTCGTCAGTCGGTCCACAATCACCCATATGGTATCATGTCGTTTAGCTGTTCTCGGTATCATGGTGTGTCACACCCCCAATTTTCAACTAACGGAATCATACCGTTTGGGACGTGACAAACCAGGATCTCAGATCATTAGACATAACGAAGACCTCTATATGAATTTCAAAACATACTTTGGTCTAAAACAGTAATATCAAAGTTCAAACATTGCGGAAGCGTTTTTAAAACAAAACAAATATAACTGTTTGAAAACTGTAAATTACAAAAACAAAATCCCAAATGTTCAAATTCAAATAACAGAAAGGTGAAATATGCATGTGACTCGATCTCCTAGTCCATGCTTGCTTGAATCTTGTACCTTAACGTCCTGAGAAAACATGTCAATCAAGTCAACACAAAGGTTGGTGCATTACACAGGTTTAAGCATTCACAATTGTTTGAAACAAAAGTTTGAATAAAATGTTTGCAGATAACATAATCACACATGCATAGTCATGATAGCTAGTCATTTGTACTATTTACATAAGTGGTCGACACCGAAGCTGACTAATGCATGCTATCGCATGTTTTGCCTTGCCACTATTGTCTAGCACAAACAATAGTAATATGAATTGGCTAGTCAAACACTTACGTAGATCCCATCTACCAAGTGAGGTTTGTCAAACCTAATAGATCTATTTCCGACTACCACGCTTTGCGCTACGGCAAACTAAACGGTTCGAAGTGTAAGGACTTGTAAATGCTATGTTGTCACATAATGTAATCAGCTAACTCATGCAAGTGATATGTATCCAAAAAATGTTTGTTGCACATGTTTTCTCCCCCAAAACAGTTAAAATAAGAAAGGGGCCGCGTACGCACCTTTGATTGCGAATAGAATGATCAAACACGTGAAATCGCGTTGAAAGTCCTCTACGAAGAACCTGTGTTTTAAACAATACGTTGTGTTATTCGGGATATCGTTTTGTGCTTGAAATCACACACGTGTCAACACTCGTATGTTAGATAGTTAGAATCGTGCACAATTAAATACGCGTGACTTTAAAGTCGTTTAATAAAATCACATAGTCGTTTATGATTTTATTTAAACAACGTAATAAAATCATTTCATTTCATTTCATGCTGTTCATATTTTCATTACGGGTTCAACGCAATTCGAACAGTTCAAATCGGAGTTAAAACGAGGAATCTATGATTAAAACCCTAAAAATGGTTTAAATTCTAAAAACTGTCAAGGGCAAGGGTCGAACCCTTGACCCCTCAACCCACACGCACACATACTACCACTGCGCTACTTCAAATTTTGTTAACAAAACTCCCATGCAAATTGTTTTAATCAAGAACTGACTGGTCCACTTTTTCTTCCTAACCCGAAACATATGGTTCAATTAACACCAAATCCGGTCACCATTGGGCTTGAACCCATAGGGCTATGGTTCGGTTTATCCAGACGAGCTTACCCATCCTTGTAATTTGATAATCATCAGCCCAAACCATCAAAAACAACATGTACAAGGATTCGCATATGGTTATCAAAATCCATTATTCAAATTGGTTAAACTCATTGATGTTAGACCGACTAATCTTAGGGTTTTTAGTCAAACACATAATTCAAATCCTTCTGTGGTGATTAATTCCAGTTCCAGGTTCATTTGGGTCGAAACCCCCAAACCCGATCGCCTTTAGAACCCTAGAAATCTAAATCCTAGTATTCGTTGTTGTTAGATAAAATTGATATGGGTTTATCATTCAAAAAACTAATTTCGAACTCTCTGAAAGGTTTAATTTGAATATCAAATGCAAAAGAATCGAAATCCCCAAATTCGTTTTAACCGAAGAACCCTAGATTCAAAATCATTCAATTCACTGATGTTTGATCAAAAAAACTTAGGGGTATCCTTAGTCGATATCTTCTGAAACTACTAGCATCATTCAATTCGATTTTTAAACTTCTTTAAATCAAAATCCCCAAAACAACTCACTCTATGAACCCTAGAATTCGAACCTATACAATTCGATGTTCTTTGATCAGACCAACTTAGGGATTTCATTAAGATGATGTTTTAGAAACTCACCATATAATTTAATTTGGTTATCGTCATCGATTTGATTGAAACCCCCAAAACGACTAAAACGATGAACCCTAATGGTCGAATCCTTATAATTCGTGATTATCATTCCGAATTAATATAGGGCTTTGTTTAATCGGAGGTTTTAGATTGTTTGAGCATCGATTATTACCTGTTTCGATGTCTACTTGAAAGAGATCGACTAGAGACTTGACTTTCGGTCGGCTCTCAATTGAAATCTTCTTCTCGTGACTTCCTGTTTCGAATTGTTGGATGCAAATGCTTCTGAGGGTGCCGAATAGGGTTCTCGAATGTTCAATTGTACAAATTTTAATCGAATTATATGCATATGATTATGAACGGCTTCGGTTTCAACTTTTTATCATTACTCGAGTTAAATTCAACAAGTTATGGCTCAATAACGTATACTAACGGTTAATTACCATTAATGTGATGATTAGTATGGATTTAATTCGGTTAACACTTGGGTTAAATGTTAATTTCGGTTTCAATTGAATTCTAGGTCAAATTTTGACTTCTCAAAGTCAAAATTTCCACTTTGATGTAATTACAAGTTTAATCCTCAAATTCTAGACATTTATAACTTGCTTTGATCGATTATAATCCTCCTAGTTTGATATTGGTAAATTTAATATCGTTTCTGTGACTTTCTGGTTAACGGGGTTAATCCGGGAATGCCGGATTGTCACATCATCCCCTTGTTGAAGGAATTTTCGTCCCGAAAATTGTTAAATGTTAGAAGTAATTAGGAAATTACTTGCGAGTTTCAATTGTACGTGTTGGTATGATGTCTGATCATTCTGTGCGCTTGTGTGTACTCACACACACAACCCAATGTTTGCAATCATCACACCTAAGTGTGATCGTTCAATGTAACTGTTTGCGTGTACACTAGCTAGTTCACCTAACTGTGACTGTTTGTGTTTGATCATACTGTGATGTGTAACCTCACACATAGTGAGTGTTTGCAACTGTTTGTACTATGCAACCCCGCACATAGCAAAATGTGTGTAACTAATCATGTATGTACTACTATAACATGTAACATATGAAATATAGCACATAAAATGTAATGTAGCACAATGTTTGTAACAAAACCAATTGTATAAAATGTATGTTTGTAACAAAACCATTTGTATAAAATGTTTGTGCTTACCGTTTAAAATCTGAAGTGTTGATGTGTGAAGCATCACGTCATCCCCTTGTTGAAGGAAATTTCGTCCCGAAATTTAACGTGTGCTCTCAGTGTTTGTTGCTGTTGTTTTGAACAGATGAGGATACTTCTTCATCATTTGGTCTTCCCGTTCCCATGTGAATTCAGGACCACGTCTTGAATTCCACCGAACTTTGACTATCGAAATCTTGCTTTGTTTGAGTTGTTTGACCTCTCGGTCCATTATTTCAGCTGGTTCTTCAATGAATCGTAACTGTTCATCTACTTGTATTTCCTCCAGTGGTACAATCAATGTCTCGTCAGAAAGACATTTCTTCAAGTTCGATACGTGAAAAACATCATGAACTCCACTGAGTTCATCCGGTAGTTTGAGTTGATACGCAACCGGACCAATCCTTTTCAGAATCTCAAAAGGTCCTACGTACCGTGGACTAAGCTTCCCGCGTTTGCCAAATCGTATCACACCTTTCCAAGGTGATACTTTTAGAAGAACTCGGTCTCCTACTTGGAATTCCAAAGGTTTACGACGCTTGTCAGCATAACTCTTCTGTCGATCCCGGGCCGCTGCCATACGGTTCCGGATTTGAACTATCTTCTCTGTCGTTTCGTGCACTAGTTCAGGACCTGTAATCTGACTGTCACCAATTTCAGCCCAACAAACTGGTGAACAACATTTGCGACCATACAAAGCTTCAAATGGTGCTGCCTGAATACTTGTATGATAACTATTGTTGTAAGAGAATTCCACTAACGGTAAATGGTTTTCCCAGCTATCACCAAAGTCAATTACACAAGCTCGTAACATATCTTCGAGCGTCTGAATCGTACGTTCACTCTGACCGTCTGTCTGTGGATGATATGCGGTACTCATATCCAAACGAGTTCCCAATGACTTATGAAGTGATTTCCAAAAGTTGGAAGTAAATCGCGCATCCCGATCTGATATGATAGAGATTGGCACGCCATGTCGTGCTACCACTTCCTTGATGTAAATACGAGTCAGTTTCTCCATCTTGTCAGTTTCCTTGATCGCTAAGAAATGTGCAGATTTCGTTAATCGATCGACAATTACCCATATCGTATCACAACCACTCGGTGTACGGGGTAACTTAGTAATGAAGTCCATCGAAATCTGTTCCCATTTCCAGATCGGTATTTATGGTTGTTGCAGCAAACCAGATGGTTTCTGATATTCAGCTTTGACTTTTGAACAAGTCAAACATTTGCTAACATATCTAGCAATATCAGCTTTCATATGAGGCCACCAATACAGTGCCTTCAAATCATGATACATCTTGTCTGATCCCGGATGGACTGAATACCTGGACTTGTGTGCTTCGTCCATCACAAGTTCCCTTAAACCACCATGCAAAGGTATCCACAGTCGATTAATGAAATAACGAATTCCATCAGACTTGACATCCAATTGTGTTTCCATTCCTCGTAAGGATTCCTGTACCAAGTTTTCCTTTTTCAAAGCCTCGAGCTGAGCACTGCGTACCTTGTCAGGTAAGTCAGTATGTATCGTCATCATAAGTGCGCGAACCCATCTTGTTGAAGTATCTTTTCTGCTTAAAGCATCAGCTACCACATTAGCTTTTCCTGGGTGATACTTAATCGCGCATTCGTAATCGTTCAACAACTCAACCCACCGTCGCTGTCTCATATTAAGCCCCTTCTGATCAAAGATATGTTGCAAACTCTTACGATCAGTGTAGATGGTACACTTGGTTCCGTATAGGTAATGCCTCCAAATCTTCAAAGCAAAAACCACTGCTCCTAATTCCAGGTCGTGGGTAGTGTAATTATTTTCGTGTGGTCGTAGTTGCCTTGAAGCATAAGCAATCACTTTATCACGTTGCATCAATACACATCCCAAACCCTGTGCAGATGCATCACAATACACCACAAAGTCTTCCGTCCCTTCCGGTAAAGACAGAATCGGTGCGCTGCAGAGTTTCTGTTTCAATAACTGGAATGCAGCTTCCTGTTTATCCGTCCAGTTATACTTCGTTCCCTTGTGCGTAAGAGCTGTAAGTGGTTGAGCGATCTTTGAGAATCCCTCAATGAATCGTCGGTAATAACCCGCCAAACCAAGGAATTGTCGTACCTCGGTAGGTGTCTTTGGTACTTCCCAATTCTTAATCGCTTCAATCTTCGTTGGATCAACATGTATACCCTTTTCATTAACTATATGACCCAAGAATTGTACTTCTCGCATCCAAAAGTCACATTCTGAGAACTTAGCGTACAATTGTTCCTGTTTCAGTAATTCCAACAGCAATCGAAGATGTTCAGCATGCTCTTCCTCGGTCTGAGAGTAGATGAGAATGTCATCAATGAAAACAATGACAAACTTATCAAGATAAGGTTTACAAACACGATTCATGAGATCCATGAATACAGCTGGAGCGTTTGTCAACCCAAATGGCATGACCAAGAACTCATAATGGCCATAGCGCGTCCTGAATGCTGTCTTCAGGATATCTTCTTCCTGTACTCTGAGTTGATGATAACCAGACCTGAGATCAATCTTCGAGTAGTAACTCGAACCTTGCAACTGATCAAACAGATCGTCAATTCTAGGTAACGGATACCGGTTTTTGATGGTAACTTTGTTAAGTTCCCGGTAATCGATACACATACGAAAAGTCCCGTCCTTCTTCTTGACAAATAAGACTGGAGCTCCCCACGGTGAAAAACTAGGTCGTATAAAACCCTTATCTAACAACTCTTGCAGTTGTGTAGATAACTCTTGCATTTCTGACGGTGCAAGTCGATAAGGCGCCCTAGCTATCGGTGCTGCATCTGGTGTAAGGTCGATTCGGAATTCCACCTGTCTGATAGGCGGTAATCCCGGCAAGTCTTCTGGAAATACTTCGGGAAATTCACAAACTACTGGTATGTCTTCAATCTTCTTCTCAGCTACTGGCTTTTCAGTTATAAGTGCTATAACTGCCGTATGACCTTTACGCAGACATTTGTGTGCTTTCATACAAGATATGAGACGCAGTGGCGTACTGCTCTTCTCGCCTTGTACATACAATGTCTCTCCATGAGAAAGAGGTATACGAACGATTTTTTCATGGCACACTATTTCAGCCTGGTTTTTGGACAACCAGTCCATGCCAATGACTACATCAAAACTGCCTAATGTGATAGGCATAAGATCAATTTCCAATGTTTGACCCATCAAATCAAGGATGCATCCCTTAAGGATTTGTTCAACTACAATTAGCTTGCCATCAGCTAGTTCTACAGTATATGGGTTTTCTAAGGCAGTGGGACTAACATTTAGCAACTTAGAGAATGAACTAGACACAAAATTCCGGTCTGCACCAGTGTCAAATAGCATAGAGGCATAGTGATTATTTAAGAGGAACGTACCCGTGACAATGTTGGGATCCTCCCGTGCTTGCCGTCCTCCAATCACAAACGCCCTGCCCCTAGCACCGTTGTTGTTGTCATTGTTGTTGTTATTGGTGCCATTGCCGTTGCCGTTGCCATTTGCATCGTTAGTTCCACCCTTCTTTAGTTGTGGGCAATCCTTTTTGAAGTGCCCCATTTTACCACACTCAAAACAACCCTTCTGATTGTTATTCTGATTGTTGGAGTTGTTTTGCAGCTCTCCACGGCAATCCTTAGCTGCATGCCCTGTTTTACCACACCTTTGGCACCTAAACTTATCACACTGATTTCCAGCATGATGAAATCCACACTTATTGCACTTTGGGTGTTTACCAATATACCCCCCTGATGATGACGACTGCTGACCACTGTTCGACATACTCTGTTCATCAAATCCATAAATGATGCAGGAGCATTCGTCAATCCAAATGAAATAACGAGAAACTCGTAAAGTCCATAACGTGTACAGAAAGCAGTCTTTGGAATATCCTGCTCTCGAACTTTCAACTGATGGTAACCGGATTGGATATATATCTTTGAGAACCAGCTTGAACATTTCAATTGATCGAACAAGTCATCAATTCTAGGTAGAGGATACCTGTTCTTTACTGTCAGCTTATTCAGTTCCTGAGTCAATACACATTCGCATGCTTCCATCTTTTTTCTTAACAAACAGCACCGGTGCTCCCCACGGAGAGACACTCGGGTGTATAAAACCTTTATCAAGGAGTTCTTGAAGCTGGGTCATCATTTCATTCATTTCAGTGGGAGCCAAACGATAAGGTGTCTTGGCAACAGGTTGGGCCCCCGGCCCTAAGTCGATTTGGAACTCAATTTCCCATTCAGGCGGTAATCCAGGCAATTCCTCAGGGAATACATTATGGAAATTACACACCACGAGTATATAATCAATCATCCTCGTATCCATACGTTCCTCAATTACGTAGGCCAATTAGGGTCCACACCCTCGCCTCATCATATCATCAGCCATGATCATCGACATGATCTTCGGCGCACACATCGCTTTAACGCCATAAACCGTTACGGAGCTCCAATCCATCGCACGTAAAGATATCATCTTTCGTCGACATATAATGTTAGCCTCGTATTTGACTAACCAATCCATTCCCAAGACTACATCGAAACCTCCCAAGGTTGTAAGAAATAATCGTACTGGGAACTTGATGTCAACGGAGCTTAGCTACAAAACTAACTAAAAACCGACTTTAAAATAGACACAAAGTAATAAATCTAGACTCTCTAAAACCTAAACTACCGATAGGCAAGTGTACCTATCGTATGCAGCGAGACAAAAGTAAGTCCGGATATCGAACCCACAGACTTCTACAGAATGTACTAACTAGACTCAAAGACTTATCTATACAAATTTACTTAAATAAAATATTAATGAGGAAATGGGGGATTTTTACTAACAACTAAAATACTTAAAAGATACTTAAGAATAAGAATAGATGAGCAAACAAAGACTAAATCAGAGAAGGAAAACAACAATACCTAGGCTTGAATCATATACATGCCTGACAAGGTTCTCTCGGGGATGGAACTAATGTGATACCGGGATCTAAAAATACTAAACCTATTAGAAACTTAGAGTACCCTCGACCCTTCTCAAGGATAATCAACTAAATATCCTAAAAGCTGTTAAACCATCGGTTAAATGGATTCCCCTCACAGGTCATCCAACTGCTTATGAATTATCCGCTAGATTATCTACCTCACAGTACGATAATCTCAAAACACCTAAGAAATAGCTGTTAGACAATCTACCTCACAGCGCGAAAGTCACAGTTCACTTAAATGTTAGGGATAACTTGGGTTTTCCTATTGAACTCAATAAACAAGGTTTGATAGACAAACTAGACTGATCTTCTCACGAAGCCTCTAACCTAACAAGCTAACAACCAAGACTTATTGACAACTTCTCACCTCACGGCTATTAAAGTTGGTTACACATCTTAATCATCTAAATCATAATAAAACATTCCTATGAATTACCTGATCACAATAATTCATCCAATAATCAAAGACACACAGTAATTGATTCTAGCATGCACCTATTTCGCGACAGACAATCGCCAAGACACATGAGGAACATAATATTAATCATTTAACAATCAAAGACACACATACACATCCAATATTACAAACCAAGTCTTTAAATCATAAATCCATCACATCACATTGTTTCAATCCCAAGATAAACCAAAATCAATCATATACAATCATCTAACCTAGGTAGTTCTAGAAGTTTAGCCAAGAAACATCATATGAAAACAACCCATAATCTGTTTAATGTAAGAAAACATGAGAAACAAGAGAAACAAAGTAAACCGATCACGTTACACCCTTCGGATCACTCGTCTAAGGCTTCCCGATGATTAAGATCGACTCCACTCTTGTCCTCTAGCCTCTAGTCGCCTCCCTCCTCGTCTCTAATCGTCCAGAATCGAATGCCCTGGCCTCAGCCGTTTCAAAATCAATAAAACTTGAATTTCTGCGTTTTTAACCCTGTCGCGTACCGCGACAAGCTTCTCTAAACCCTTCGCGCTACGCGATGGGTCTCGCTACCCGACAAATTAGTCGGGTCAAACCGCAATCATTAAAAGGGGCATTTTGGTCATTTTCCTCTGTTGCGTACCGCGACAGGGTTTCAGATGTCCTTTGCGATACGCGAAGGGTTCCATAATTCAGAATTTTGATCTCGTTGTTCTTGGGCCTATTCTCTTCCAACCGGCAACTCGTTTTCTTGATCTTTTGCTAAAAATTGATACGTTTATTACCTGCGAGCATGAAATTACCAAATTGTGAAGAACCAGCATAAATCGACTCTAAAAAATAATAAACTGTACAGAAACTCAATAGAAACAAGTGGAAAAATAAGTTTTCAGTGGTGTTTCAACCAGGCTGCAACCCGGCGTGTGACACATAAGTTTTCATCCAAATTCTTTCTTTTATTTTTTTTTCTTTTTTCTCAGCTTATTTGGTGAAATGGGGGCGCCATAAGACTCGGATTTATTCTCATAAAAAGAGTACTTATGTGCCAAACAAAAATCAGATTTTCAAAACTCTAATATGTTATTATGCAAAGACTTATTTCTGACTAGAAAACAGTTTCATCAATTCCAAATCCCCAAGATGTTTCCCAAGAAAATCATGTATTTAAGTAAAATTATACCAATCTTACGAGACAATTACAATCAGTTGAGCCTACCTACACATCCCATAACTAAAACATAAAACCCAAACCAACAAGTTAACCATGAATGGAAACACAAAACCTAACTTTTCTATCATTTCCCATCATGCTTTTGCAACCAACTTAAACAAGGACAAGGAAGATCTAAGCCAAAGATGTAGAAACAAAAAATAAAAATAAAAAGTTTCAAAAATTTTGAAAAAATTTTGACTCAAGAACTTAAGTAAACTAAAACTAAAAATCAAAAACTAACTACTAAAACAAAATTAAATTAAATAAACTAAGTTTCCCATCCCACACTTAAACTTTACATTGTCTCCAATGTAGAGAAAAAGGAAACCCAAAAGAAAAACTAAAAACTAAAAACTGGAAATGACTTAGCTGGTTGAAGAGAAGACTGTTGAGTGCCAATCTTTCCACGTAACTCCACAATCTACAAATTTGCTCCGCAGGCTACAAAAAATAACATAAGATCTATACAAAAAAAGATCAAACAAGCATCAACACATCCAAAAACATATTGATGATATCCATGATTAAGTCCAACCACAAACCAACCCTACCATTTGACTAAAATTAACAAGGAAAAACACAAATCAAACAAAAAGAATTAAGAACTAACTAAAAATTTGAAAAACATCAATTCAATGCAACAAAAATGAATTTAGAAAATCTCCAATGGTGGTGAATGCGGTGTAGGATAGGTAAATTGGGGTAGTGTTGATGCATGTTTATTGTCCCTAGTTCAGTTTTGTAACTCTTATCATGTAATTGTTCAAAGTATTAATGGAAGTTGTCTTTATATCCAATTCATCATGTTTATTTCTATTGATTATTGTCTATTAATGTTTATCTAGTTGTTTGATTTGATTATAAACTGTTTGAGAATGAAGTTTACTCATTCGGCCGAATGACTCTAGAATGAAGTCATTCGGCGAATGAATGTTATAGCGAATGTCTGAGTTCAGAATGAGTCATTCGCCGAATGACTCATTCGAATGACTGCTCATTCGAGCTTAGTCATTCGCCGAATGAGCTGCTTCGGCCACTCATTCGGCCGAATGACTACAGCCTATATATAGATGTTCAAATCATTTCAAACCTAACTTTCCTGAGCCCTCCTTCTTCCCTAACACTCCAGAGTCAAAACCCTTGAAGATTTGAGCGGTTCTTGATCATCCAAGTTCGATTCTCAACCCGTGGTGTTCGATTGTTGCTTCCAAGTTGTTTCTACAGCCTCGGATCACCACGGTTCCTGTTGGTTTCGATTGGAAAACCCTGGAATAGGATTCCGCACTATCCCAGAGGTTATCGAGTAGTTTTCTATTGGATTCGGATTGTTTCCGAGCTCCCGATCAGTCCAACAAAGTGGTATCAGAGCTTTGGCTCTTGATTCTACTCGATTTCCACTCAAAATCAACAGATCTGAGATTCCCAAAACCCTGATTTTCGTAACTTCCAAAAACCCTATTTTTCTTGCTTCCCAAGTCACTATTTCATTGAAATATCAAGTGTTTTTGTGGTTTGTTTGATCTAGTTCCTTCCCAATTGGTTTATTATCATGTCTTTAAGTTCTGTGCAAAATTTTGTGGTTAGATCTGGTCAAAATCGCAAGATATCACGATTTTCGTTGTCAAAAACCCCAGATCGCCGAATGACTCTAGCGGCCGAATAAGTTCAGCCGAATAACTCTTCATTCGCCGAATAGGTCTCATTCGGCGAATAGCTCCTTCGCCATTCTTCATTCGCCGAATAAGCCTCATTCTCCATTCTCATTCGGCGAAAGACTACATTCGTTTTGCCATTCGCCGAATAGGTCATTCGACTTACACATTCGCCAGTTGTCATACTCAGCTTGTCATTCGCCAGTTTCTACTCATTCGGCCCCCGACATTCGCCAGAATAGCAGTCATTCGCCAGTTACTTCTGAATTTTTTCTAAGTGTTGAATTTTACTACTTCTGATCAAATGGAGGATCTAGCACTCATGGCTAATCAAAACCATCGCATTCAGACTCTCTTGTTGACAGAGAATGAAACCGGAAACTCAAACAAAGCTCCTAAGTTGTTGACTTTAGATGACTATCCTCACTGGAAATATCGTTTTGAGATTCACATCAATGGAGTTGATACAAATCTATGGATGATGATAAAGGGAGGATATTTGAGGCCTTTAAATGAGGATGGAACTCCTATGCTGGTTACACGGATGACCGAGCCTCAAAGGAAACTGTATGACTATGAGAAGAAAGCTTATGCTATCTTGTCACAGTCCATTGCTACGGATATCTTTCATCAATTCAGACAGTTTACATCTTCAAAATACCTCTGGGATGCTTTGCAACAAAGATATGAAGGGAATGATGCATTGAAGAGCATTAAGTCTAAAGCTTTGAGGAAGGAGTTCAACAGCTTTATGTATGTGGGTAATGAGTCCCTTGATGAGTTGATTGCAAGGTTCTATCACCTGTTGAGTGAGTTGTTCAACCACGAGGTTAAAACTACAACTCAAGAGAAGATTCAGTGCTTGGCAGATGCACTACCTCCAAAGTGGGAGTCCTTTTTGATGGTCCTTAAGCAAAATCAGATGATGGCTCATATGGACATCAATGATTTTATTCAGAAGTTGAAGGAACAGGAGATAGAGAACAAGTGGAAGGCCAAAAGAGTTGTGCAAGTTCAAGATCCTTCTCTATACTACTCCACCCCCACAGTTGATAAGTCTACAACTCATGCTCCTCTGAAAACTGCCTTTGTGTCTAAAGCTTCTGAAGCCCCATCTGCAGCTCAGATGCACTTTAGCCCATCTTCTTCATCGAGCTCACAACAAGAGCATCATCAGCCTACTGCAAGTCTGAAGACAGAGAACTTTGATAAAGTCACAGTTGAGATTGCTAAAGAGCACATGGGTCTTCTGTCAACATTGGTTAGTTCATATGATGGATTGGTTGCTGGTCAGATCGGCAATCCATATTTGACCAATGATGACTACTCTCAAATTGATCCTGATGATATGGAAAGAATTGACATCATGTGGGCATTAGCTAGTGCAGTTAGAAGAGCTAAGGAGTTTGTGAAGAGGACCGGGAAAGACATCAATCTAAACAAGGAGTCAAAGTTTGGATTTGATATGGCTTCTGTTACATGCTACAACTGTGGTGAAAAGGGTCACTTTGCCAGACAGTGCAAACAGCCTAAGAAAGCTGGAAACAAGAACCCATTTCAGCATCAGAAGTCAGCCCCTGCCAATTCTGAAAGGAGATTAGTTCCTATTGATTCTCCTTCTCCAGCTGGATCTTCATCTTCTGGTAGTAAAGCTTTAATGGTTCAACAAGATGAAGGGGTGAACTGGGACTTCAGATTTAATGCTGATAAAGAAGATCAAGATAAAGCTTGTGTGGCAGAGATTCAGCATTCTGAAGATCATGATGAGGAAAGCATTCAGGAAGAGTCTTTGGAGATTGATGATAAGATATCAAGTTCAGAATCAGACAGTTTGACTGATTCTGACACTCAAGAATCTGATGGTGAAGCGGCTGATTCTTCAATTCAATTTGCCTTGATGGCAAACTCTTCTGCTTCTACAGATTCTTCTGAGCAGGTATACACTGATTGTTCATCTTCTCAATCTGATTGTTTCAATTGTGTTGATCTTAGGAGTAAGGTTCTTGCTTATCAGAAGCATAACAGTGATCTGATGACCGATCTCGACCTGTGCATTGAAGCAAACAAAGTTTTAAAATCTAATGAAAAGGATTTTCAAAATAAAATTGATCTTTTAAATCGACAACTGCATGAGGCCGAGATCGCTGTTCTGAACAAGCAAGATGCTATAACTTCTTATCTCAATACCATAAATGAGATCAAGAAGAAATTAGCATTAGTTGAATGTGATTATGAGACTTTAGGACAGAAGCTCAAGAGCTACGAGAGCTCCTCTTATATCATTGAGCATATGATCAGTAAGGGTACTGATAAAGGGAAGGAACAGGTTAACTATCAAAAGTGTCCTCCACCAATCCTAAATGCCTTTGTCAATACTCCAAATGACAAAGATGTGAAGGATTTTCAAGTTACTACTCCGTTAGTAGTTGATCCAATTAGTCTGAGTGAAAATCAGAGTTCATCTCAGACTAAGGATTCAAGGGTGGATGGAATTGTGGAAGATTGGGTTTCTGATTCCGAGGATGAATCAGAGTATTCATCAAAGCAGAGCACTCCTCGGAATCAAACTCCTAGTGTCATGAAAGGTGACCCAATCTCAAAATCAAAGATTTACAAAGAATTATGCTTTGTTAAAGCTTCACAGGGGTCTGAAGCTAATTGTGCTACCAAATCAGCTCAGTTTGGTAACAAAGGAAGGAAAGGTTTGGGTTTTAAGCCAGATTGTCAGAAATCAAATGTTTTTAAATCACCTAAAAAATCTTTTTCAGATTTGAAACATTTCCATAAAAAAGGTGATAAAATCTGTTTTGAGTGTGGTGAACCAGGGCATATTGTGAGGTTTTGTCCTCAGTTGATTAGACCTAAGGTTGTTCCTTTCAAAAACTTAAAGTCTGTTTTACCAAAACCAGTAAAATCTGTGCCTAAGTCTTTTCAGCAAAAATCTACATCTCACACTCAGTCTAAGATTTCAGACAAGGGAAAGGGAAAGTTGGAAACTTTGGTTGTTCCAAATGGGGTTAAAATTAACCAATCAAAATCATCATCCATTTATCTGAAAACCTCTTTTGATAAAAATGCAATTTGGAAAGTTAAATCATCTGAGGTGTCTGTTCCACAAATTTCAGATAAACCTATTCCTAAGGGAAAATGGATCGATGTTTGGATCCGAGACTCAATGGGTCAACCCAAGACCGTAAAGGCTTGGGTTCCCAATGTAAACTGATAGTCTCTTTATTGTGCAGGTTGCCCCAAAAGCTGGAGTGAACAGCAATTGGATTGTTGATAGTGGGGTTTACAGACACATGACTGGTGATATTTCTCTGCTCACCAATGTGAACGCAGTGCGAGGTGGCTATGTAGCTTTTGCTGGAGACAAGGGTGGTTTCATTACAGGAGAGGGTATCTTGACAAGTGGACAGGTTTCGTTCGATAATGTCAGATATGTCAAACAGTTGGAAAACAACCTCCTGTCAGTCTCTCAGATTTGTGACAAAGAGTACAAGGTTCTATTTGATGACTCAAAGTGTTATATTCTCAAGCAAGGTGTGCAGATACCTGAAGATTGGATTTTGATGTCTGCTCCAAGAAAACAAGACTTGTATGTTCTCAATATGGCCACAGCTTCAACTACATCCTCTACAGCTTCATGTTTTATGACAAAGGCAACTGAGAAAGATTCAATCCTTTGGCATAAGAGGATGGGCCATTTGAGTTTACGCAAGATGAATCATCTGGTGCACAACAGTTTGGTTGAGGGAGTTAGCTTGAAAAATTTTAAGCTGTCTGATATCTGTGTTTCATGCAAGAAAGGAAAGCAGTCTAAGCAGTCTCATAAGCTGAAAAAGTATCATTCAATCAATGTTCCTCTTGAGCTTCTCCACATGGATTTGTTTGGTCCAGTGAATCGGAAGAGTATAGCTGGAGATCAATACTGCCTTGTTATTACTGATGAATACTCCAGATACTCTTGGGTCTTCTTTTTGAAGGAGAAATCAGAAACGTTTGATTGCATTCAAGTTCTGGTTACCAAACTTGAATCTCTTTATAAGCTCAAGATTCGTCAATTTCGAACTGATAATGGAACGGAGTTCAAAAATCACAACATGGAGAATTTTTGTAATGCAAAAGGCATTGTGCAACAGTTTAGTGCTCCATACGTTCCACAGATGAATGGTGTTGCTGAACGAAAGAATAGGACATTGATTGAGGCTGCTAGAACTATGCTTGCTGATTCTTCTCTACCGGTTCAATTCTGGAATGAAGCTGTTGCCAATGCTTGTTACACATTGAACCGGGTCCTAATTGTGAAGAGACATGGGAAGACTTGCTTTGAACTGCTCCATAACCGAAAGCCAAATCTTAAGTATCTAGAACCATTTGGTGCTCCATGCACTATGCTTAAGAAACATGAGCAGGGCAAGTTCAATGAAAAGGTGGAAGAAGGGTACTTTCTTGGGTACAGCACTCCAAATAAACGAGTTTACAACATTGCAACTCATAATGTGGAGGAGTGGTACCATGTGGATGTTCAAAAGTATACAATGCCCCCACCTGGAAAAGGGCCAGATTGGATGTTTGACTATTCCAATCTTTTTGACTCATTCAATATGCCCCCCATGTACTCAGATGAAGATGTAGCTGTTCAGATGCTGTATGATGTACAGAATGCCCCCGATGCTACTTTTCAACCTACATCTACATCTGGTCCCTCTACACAGATAAATGATGACAGCTCAGACACAGATGACAATCCCCCAGCTGCTCCTGAACCAGTTGTTGAAAATCTTGTACCTGGTCTTGAGGACTTGAATTTGAATAACTTAGATCCTGAGGTTGAGGTTCCTGCTCATCCTGTTGGAAGAATTAATCGAATTCATCCTCAAGACAACATTATTGGGAGTCCTTTAGATGGAGTGAAGACTCGAAGTCAGATTTCTTCAGGTGGTCTTGCAGACATTCTTGATTTTGCAGATGTAAGCTTTTGTGCTCATTCCTGCTTTATATCTCAAGTGGAACCGCGTACCGTCACTGAAGCCCTCAAAGAAGAATCATGGGTAGACGCCATGCAAGAGGAACTTTTGCAGTTCAAGAAGTTAGGGGTCTGGCAACTAGTTGATAAACCCAAAGGTGCAAAAGTCATTGGCACTAGATGGGTTCTTCGTTGCAAAAAGGATGATCACGGGATAATTGTGAGAAACAAGGCTCGTCTGGTGGTTCAAGGATTCAGACAGATAGAGGGATTGGATTATAATGAGGTGTTTGCTCCGGTCGCTCGTCTAGAAGCCATTCGTATCTTTCTGGCTTATGCATCCTTCAAAAAGTTCAAGGTTTATCAAATGGATGTAAAGAGCGCGTTCCTTCACGGGGTTATCAGTGAAACAGTGTATGTCAATCAACCTCCCGGATTTGAAGATCCATTGCATCGTGATAAAGTCTACAAGCTAGACAAAGCGTTGTATGGATTGCATCAGGCTCCGAGAGCGTGGTACGAGACACTTTCCACTCACCTTCTGAACAACGGGTTCAGAAGAGGTGTCATTGACTGCACTTTATTCATCCGTGAGAAGGACAGTGATTTACTCTTGGTACAAGTGTATGTGGATGATATAATTTTTGGATCCACAAATGATAATCTGTGCAAGGAATTTGAGACGGTTATGAAAGAAAAATTCGAAATGAGTTCGATGGGAGAAATGAAGTTTTTCTTGGGTTTGCAGGTGGATCAGTCTGAGGCAGGGATTTTTATTCATCAAACCAAATACGTTGGTGACATTCTGAGCCGGTTCAGTATGTCTGATGCAAAGCCTGCTGGTACCCCACTGGCGATTAATCACGGGATTACTCCAGATGAAAAGGGGGAGTTAATTGATGCCACTCTGTACCGGGGAATGATCGGATCTCTCATGTATCTCACTGCCTCTCGGCCAGATATCATGTTTGCCACTTGCTTGTGTGCACGTTATCAATCCAAACCAAGAGTATCTCACCTGATTGCTGTCAAAAGGATTATGCGTTATCTGAAGGGTACACCGGAACTTGGCTTATGGTACCCTAATGATGATAACTTTGAGCTTACTGCATATAGTGATTCAGATTATGGTGGATGCAAAAGAGATTTCAAGTCAACATCTGCGGGATGTCAGTTCTTTGGAAACCGATTGGTCACCTGGCAGTGCAAGAAGCAGACGTCGGTGTCTACTTCAACCTGTGAAGCTGAATATATTGCTGCTGCTAGTTGCTGTTCACAAATCATCTGGATTCAACAGCAACTCAGGGACTATGGGTTACATTTTTCTAACACTCCTATTTATGTTGATAACACTGCCGCCATTGCTGTCACTAAAAATCCAGTTCAGCACTCCAAAACCAAACACATCGACATAAAATATCATTTCATACGTGATTGTTTTGAAAAGAAATTAATCGATGTGGTTAAGATTCACACCAATCACCAAAAAGCCGATCTTTTTACTAAAGCTTTTGATAAACCCAGATTTTTATATCTGTTATCGGCTAATGGTGTTTTCCAAAAGGATGAAGTTCAATCCTCATCTGAGTCTAACAAATGATCATCATTTTACTTAGATAGTTTTGTTTATTTTATTTCAGTATTTTCATTTTCTCCTGTACAGTTATTTTTTTTATTACTAAAAACACAAAAAGATTTTCTATTTTTAGGTTTTTAGGGGGAGATAAAGAAAAATCTGAAAAACCAAAAACAATAGAAAATTTGAAAAACCAAAAACAATAGAAAATTTGAAAAACCAAAAACAAGAGAAAATTTGAAAAACCAAAAACAATAGAAAACTTGAAAATTGAGATAGTCTTGCTTAATAAAGTAGTACATTGATTTTATCATGTCATAATAGCAGAAATGAATGTATGAACTAAAATCACAAAAGAATTGTGATGGGATGTACTGATAGGCTGACTATACAAAATAAATAAACAACTTATGAGAACTTAGAAAGTTTGATGTGTGGGATCCATTTTATTAAGTCTTTTGAGTGAGAAATGGTTCTTGATTCAAATCAAGCATACACCTGTCATCATGGAATCAAATGAGGTTTCATTCAAAGAAAAATAAAGGCAAGCTGGTATTAAGCTTGAGGAAAATCAAAGACAAGCTGGTATTAAGCTTGATCAAGAAAAACTAAAACAACAAGCTGGTATTAAGCTTGAAGAAAACCTAATGCAAGCTGGTATTAAGCTTGAGAAAAACTTAAACTAATAAAGTTCGATTCCATACATGTGCCATATTGCTGGGACGGACCTAGCTGAAGCCATCCATTTGGATAGAACAAGAAAAACACAAAAAGATAATAAATGATTGAATCTTATTGAATTCATGATGACTGGTATTAAGATATGCTGAAATGAGTTTTGAACTGATTTTGATCTTGATTGATGAAATGAATTGGGGAACTCAATCAGAAAATATGAGTGATCATTTAGTTTGTTTAAGAGTTGTGTATTGTTCAGTTTAAATTTGGATAAATATATCAGTAATCGTATCAAAATGAAATTGTGATTGAAGTGAAGCATTCATTGAAGGCAATATGATGTGATCAGAGATATGTGTTATCTTATTAATGGGCTTCTCACAAAAATATGTGTTTAATTACTTTTAATTTGTGTTTGTACAGTTGTATGGTTGTTTCAGAAAAATACAAAAAGATTTTCTATTTTCAATTTTGTTTTAGATGATCATTTGTAGATTCGGATGTCTGTCATATCTGAATCCTGAACCAACAAGACATATCTTCATAATTGGTTAAAAGTTTGGTGCTCATAATGTCAAATTTTTGAAATTTTGGAGTTTTGGAGAAGTTCATTTCTCATTCGTACGAATGAGAGGCAGAATGGACTCATTCGGCCGAATGAGAATGAGTCATTCGACCGAATCAGTTACACAGAATGAACTTCATTCGACGAATGAAGGGTGTCGAATGTCTCATTCGACATTCTCATTCGGCGAATGAACTTTGCCGAATGACTCAGTCGCCACTTTCATTCGGCGAATGAAACAGAGGTTATGTGACCTTTCGCCTAGCTCATTCGGCGAATGACTCAATGGTATATAACTGTGTTTCGGCCGAATGAGAGTCATTCGACCAAATTTCTCTTTCGTGATATCAGTTAACCCTCTTTCGGCGAAACACACACTTTGACTCTCTATTCGATTTCTTGTGACTATTGTTGATCCTGCTTCTGATAATCCATTTATACTTCTTCTCAGGTATATGGAGATCAAGTTTCAGCCAATTCCATCCATGAAATCATGTCAAACAGATTGTCATTTAGGGTTTTTAGGGTTTTTAAATTCGCCTATCGAATAAACTGTAAAAATGAACCTAAAACTCAAAATGTCAAGTATTAAAAATGCTAATCGGTGGATTCTGAGGGTTGTTCAACAGATTTTTTGGATTGATTTGAGATTTTGAATAAGGGGTTTTTGAACTCAGTGTAAATGCCGAATGTCGTCATTCGGCGAATGACTCATTCGGCGAATGAACCTCATTCGACGAATGGATCATTCGGCGAATGACTAGTCATACTCATGTCTCATTCGACGAATGAGAGTTATTCGACGAATGAACCTCATTCGACAGTTGACTCATTCGGCGAATGGTGTTCATTCGGCATATCAGATAACAGTGAATCTGATTTTTGTTAAACTTCAGTGTTTGATTGAATATCTTGTACTGACATGTATATTTCTTGTATTGTGCAGTATGGCAGGATACAAATCAGTTCCTAAGCACAACATCTGTGCTCATCTTGATTTGACTACCCCGAACGCGAAGCACTACTCAGAAATTATCACATTTCTGAGGCGTTCTAGGATCTTCACAGCCATATCGACAGTTCATGTGCCCTACTTATCACATCAGCAGGATTTCTGGTCATCAGCTGATATCGATTGTGAGGCCGAGCCTACAGTTATACGGGGGAAAGTCAGGGGTCAGGATGTGGTGGTCTCTGCTGAGCATATACGGAGAATCTGTGGTTTTCAAGACTCTCAGGATCAGCCTGCTTTACTTGACAGATTCTTGGTTCGTGGATGCTTTCTACGATGCAAGTACGAGGGAGATATTGGAGCTGGGATTCTGAACAAGGCGTTCATGTCTCCGCAGTTCAAGTACTTGGCTCATGTACTAGTTCACTGCCTTGGCTCAAGGAGAGGGGGTTTTGATGATATGCGCGAGACCATTCAGTGCGCATTTGCTGCTTTGGTGCTCAACAAACCCTTCAACTTCTCCGAGATGGTCTTTATTCACATGAAGGAGAATGTGGGGCTTAAGGGTGACAAGAAGTTCCTGATGTACCCTAGATTTCTACAGCAGATTATTGATGCCCAGATTCCAGATCTTCCAAAGATTAATGCTGACATCATTCGATTGGAGCACATGAATGACATAACTCTTAACAGAGTTTTGTCATACAGAGGGAAGGAGAGGAAGCCCACTACTAGATCTCTTTCTGGTCACCTCTCTCGACCCGATTACAGGGCTCCTGCTGGAAGAAGATGGAGACACGATGACTCCGACTCAGATGTGGAGGACATTGTGGTTCCGACTGGTGATGATGATAGTGATGGTGAGGATGGAGATGGTGGTGCAGGCCCGAGTGGTGCTGGTGTTGATGTGAGCACAGTGGAGGTGAGCACTGTTGCTGTAGAGAGTTCAGGGGCAGGGGAGATGACATCAGTACACATGACCACTGCTGCTTCAGTGAGCGTGGTTGATGTTACTGTTTCTGGTGCTGGCGGTGATGTTGATGTGTCGACTGCACAGGAGGAGGATGTGGACATCGACTCACTGATGGATTTGGACTTCTTGACTACTACTACATCCTCAGTGACTGCTCCTCTCGATGTTTCAGTTCCACATTCCTCGGGTGATGGTGATGAGTCTGATGACTCTAGTGAAGGTGATGAAGACAGTTCTGATTCTGAAGAAACTCATGATGATGAGTTTGAGAAAGTGGATGAGGGTGGAAGAATGGAGATGAGGAAGAGAAAGAGGACAGAAGATGAAATGGAGGATATTACTGATACACTATTCATACCAGAGTTCGATATCTCTCCTCCACCTCGGTCTTCTACTCCACTTTCAGTGGCTGTGACTGCCACTGCCTCTCAGCCCACATCCTCCAGAGCTGGAAGGGGAAAGAGATCTCGATTCTCTTTCCAAAGGAGGTCAGAACTGACATCAGCTGCTACAACTACTGTCACATCAGTAGCAGCTGTGTCAGTTTCTTCACTGACACGGACAAGGGCTATTCCTACTCAGTCTACTACTGCCCCTCTGTCCACTCCTTTTATTAGAGAGCCAGTTTATGTTGCTGCTTCTTCTGGCCCATCTACAGTTCGAGCTGATATGCATATACCTACTGTGTCAGTTGTGGATCAGCTCAGCACACTGAACAGTATGGTCTTGAGATTGATGGAGAGAAGCATGGAGCAAGAAAGGAAGAATAAAGAGCAAGAGCTGGTTATAGCTCAGCTCACAAGGAGGATTGAAGAGCAGGATACTCTGCTTATTCAAGCAGCAGACCAGAGGGCCGATTTGAGGGCCAGGTCTGCTCAACAGGAGCAGCAGCTGCTAAAGTACATAGATGAACATCATCAGCTTGCTCTAACAGTCACTGACTTCAGTGAAAGGATTATGTCCTTAGAGACTGAGAACGCCAGACTGGCAGATCAGATTGACAGTCTCAAGGACAGTACTCCTAGAATTGAAGGCTCTGCTGCTCCTTCCGATGATTCAGACAAACAAGAAGATGAAGAAGAGTCTGATGAGGAACAAGTGGATTACGAGGATTCTGAGAAAGATGAAGAATCAGATGAAGATGATGAAGATGATGATGAGGGTAAAGATGGAACAGGGAGTGGGTCTGGAGAATCATCTGGCACTGATGATGATGATGATGATGATGATGACAACAATGATGATAAAGCTCCTCCCACTTCCGAGATCAGGTCTAAGAAGGCCAATGACAAGAAAGCTCAGGCTCCTCCTCCTTCGTCTCCATCAAAGACTGCAGAGCCGGAAGCTACTGAGGAAGTCCAAGCTGTGCCTTTGAGACGTCAACTTGACGAGACACTTACCATGATCTTAGACGCTCAAGGCATCATACAGCACTCAGTGAGCTACGACAAGGAGGAGGGTGAGATCATACATTGCTTATCTAAGGAGCAGATAGCCGAGCTGTTCAGGTTGAATCCTGACGAGGTGGTCACTGATGACACCTCTGTACCCAGTACCGAAGAGCCCGAACCAGAACTTTTTGATGATGTAGATGAGGTCATTCTGGAAGACATCACCGATGAAGAATACCCAAAGTATACATCGGCTGAAGACGAGCTGCCTACATTCACTGAGCCATTTGATCAGGAAACAGAGGATCTCTTGGTCAGATATCTTGAAGAACAAGTAGAGGCAAGCAAGGCTGAAGCTGATGATCTAAAGAAAAGAAAAGAGGAATGGGCTGCATACTGGGAGGTATTGAAGAAACAAAGCACAGAGAAGATGCCAGCCTCGCACAAGAAAGTTTACAGGACCAAAGGCTATAAAGGTGGAGGCCAGATACTTAGCTGGGCATACTTCCATGATCTTGGGTGCTATGCAGTGAAGAGGGAAAAGGGGATAGACTACTTCAAACACCCGCATGATTTTAAGACGTTGCCTGGATTTGAAGTCAATCAACTAGCACGTCTGAACATGCTATACTGTGAAGACTCCGGGATGTCTGCTTGGTTCTCTCGACAAATCAAGTATGAATACCGGAAGAGATGGGTGAACTTTCAGCCGCAGCAACCAGAGAGGTACTACTTGCCAGAGATAGATGGGGATACCCGGAAGCATAAAGTGATCCTGAAGTGGCTTCCCCCTAAAGTTTTGAAGAAGATTCCCCTGCGGAATATGCGACAAGACTTTATGGATGGCTTCCGATGGTGGTATTATGATGGGCGCACAGGTGAGGCTGTGATAGTTTTGTGCAAAGACAAACAGTGGGAGACTGTTAGGATTTTTGATCCTATGTGGCTGACTAACTCGTCTCACAAGGATGTTCAAGCTTTGTTCAGAAACCAGATTTTCTTCGACGTTCCAGACATGGTGCAAGCTTTGCAATTGATGAGAGTGATCCGTCTCTGCAGCATTTTCAAGATCCACGCTGGAGCAGACTGGAAAGCTATTTCAGAAAAGTATTTCAAGAAAGACACTTCCAAGAGTTGAACTAGGTCCAAGGGGGAGTTTGTTGATGCATGTTTATTGTCCCTAGTTCAGTTTTGTAACTCTTATCATGTAATTGTTCAAAGTATTAATGGAAGTTGTCTTTATATCCAATTCATCATGTTTATTTCTATTGATTATTGTCTATTAATGTTTATCTAGTTGTTTGATTTGATTATAAACTGTTTGAGTATGAAGTTTACTCATTCGGCCGAATGACTCTAGAATGAAGTCATTCGGCGAATGAAGGTTATAGCGAATGTCTGAGTTCAGAATGAGTCATTCGCCGAATGACTCATTCGAATGACTGCTCATTCGAGCTTAGTCATTCGCCGAATGAGCTGCTTCGGCCACTCATTCGGCCGAATGACTACAGCCTATATATAGATGTTCAAATCATTTCAAACCTAACTTTCCTGAGCCCTCCTTCTTCCCTAACACTCCAGAGTCAAAACCCTTGAAGATTTGAGCGGTTCTTGATCATCCAAGTTCGATTCTCAACCCGTGGTGTTCGATTGTTGCTTCCAAGTTGTTTCTACAGCCTCGGATCACCACGGTTCCTGTTGGTTTCGATTGGAAAACCCTGGAATAGGATTCCGCACTATCCCAGAGGTTATCGAGTAGTTTTCTATTGGATTCGGATTGTTTCCGAGCTCCCGATCGGTCCAACAGGTAGAATTTGAAAACTAGGGTTTTTAACCATTTTAAAACATTTCAGGCCTTGTCGCGTACCGCGACAGATTTTCGAATGGCCGTCGCGATACGCGACACATGTTTGACCCGCGCGTTGACCGAAATCTCTAGTGTAGCGCGACAGATGGGCTTTTACCTGTCGTGTGACGCGTCGATGTCATTTTTCCAGAAAGTTACCGGATTTTCCATGCCTTAGCCAAAATTTTCACCCCTAAAACACCAAATCATCCTAAAACCAATCTAAGGCAAAGAAATACATACCTGGTGGCTCCAATTCATCTTTATGGCATCAAATTGATTAAAAACCTGCAAAACACATTAAAACACACAAAAGCGAAAACGAAAACGAAAAAAACAATCACGAAAAATGAAAAACACACCAACGAAACTTAGAAACTAAAAATCTACAAACTCTACACTTAGGTATTCCACCCAAAAACTCACAATCCTCCACTCAGATGGGAGGATCCAAAAAGATCTCCTCCCTCACAATCACTTCATGACCACGATCACGAACATCCCATGGTCCTTCTCCCATAACTTCAGCTACACTTACCTCATCACTCACCAAATTCACACCATCAACTTGATGGACTAACTCACCATCGGCCCTCATAGACTTTGCTATCTTCAAACAAACGCTCTCATCACCCACTCTAAAAGTGAGTTTTCCCTCGTACACATCTATAATAGCCTTAGCGGTGCGCAAGAATGGCCGCCCAAGAATGATGGGAACCGCCGTGTCTGCCTCCATGTCCATCACAACAAAATCCACGGGAAACATAAACTTATCCACTTTGACTAAAACATTCTTTAAAATTCCCCGTGGACACTTCACCGACCGATCCGCCAACGACAAGGTCATGCGTGTGGGGGACAAATCACCAAGAGCTAGCTTCTCGTATAAAGAATATGGCATCAGATTGATGCTAGCCCCTGAGTCCGCCAGAGCATACCTCCTCACATCATCTCCAAATAAGCACGGGATAGTAAACATTCCCGGATCTGCGAGCTTTTCGGGAAGCTTGTTTAAAATCACTGCGGAACATCCCGCACTCAATGGTACGTTAGCAACCTCTCCTAAACGATCCTTACCCTTTAGCAACTCTTTCAAAAACTTCACATACTTGGGTATGTGCTGAAGGGCTTCAATAAAAGGGAGATTTATCTTGAGTTCTCTAAACATGTCAAGAAAGTGCCCGTATTCCTTAGCGTGCTTTTGATTTGTCAAGCGCGCCGGATAAGGAACACGGGTAAGATCAATCTCTGTGGTGGGTTTAAACATAGCCGGCTTACCAACTACCGGCTTCTCTATGGGAGACTCACTGTTAAGTGTGGTACTTGCTGGGACTAGCCTCATTTGCACCCTCCCAGGAGTCTCCATCTCGATCTCCTCATCTAAATCAACCGGTGGAACCAATCTCTCACTCTCCTCAACTTCCACCAACACCGGTGGTATGAACAGTTCCCCTCCACCTCTTCCAGAACGAGTAGTGACCGCCTTAACGTGGGCGTTTGGGTTGGTTTGGGGTTGACCCGGGAACTGGCCTTGGGGCCGTTCATCCAACCGTTTGGCTATGTCACGAACCGTTCGCTGTAAATCCAAGAACGCAGATTGTTGGTTCTTGAGGAGAACATCATGCTCATGTAGGATCTTATGTGTAGTTGCATCTTTTTCCACTAACTGAGTAAGCAATTCCTCTATCCTACCCAAACCACCATTTCCACTCAATGAACTACCGGAACTACCACTAGGCTGACCCTGCTCTTGGTTCTGAGGATAACTATTGTGGAAACCAGGGGGATTACCAGAAGATCTATAGGTTTTGTTTGAATGATTTCCCCAACCGGGGTTATAAGACTGCCCAAACCGGCCCTGCCCGCCTACAAAATTGGCTTGCTCTTGGCTCACCAAATATTCAGAAGTGGCATGACCACCTCTGCAAATCTCACACCTATCCACTCTCATCTTCAAATCCTTAACATCCCTAGCTAAAGACTCAAGAGCATCAGCAACACTAGTGTCCGTGTTCACATGATGAACACCCCTCATTGACGAGGAAGAACTAGTAATAGGAGTTGATTCCTACTTGACGATCGCTGCTTGTACTCGACCTGAGCAAAACTCTCAAATAAATCATTGCATTCAGCCAAATCCCTCTTACCCATGAGGTGGCCTCCCGCAGAAGTGTCAAATCTGGCACGAGTCTCATATGTGAGCCCATTGTAGAATTTCTCTACAAGGGCCCATTCAGACAAACCATGTTGGGAGCATCGACTGAACAGGTTTTGAAACCTCTCCCAAGCAAGATAGTAGGGCTCATCAGGGGCCATTCGGAATGAATGGATCTCATCTCTCAGGCAGGCCGCCTTAGCAGGTGGGAAGTACCTTTTAAGAAAAGCATCCCGGAGGCTAGCCCAAGTGGTAAAAGTACCTGGCGGATGAGAGTCAAGCCAAGTAGCTGCTCGCCCCGAAAGTGAGAAAGGAAAAAGCTGTAGAAAAATCGCATCATTAGTGGCACCTTGAAGATTGAAGGTACCACAGATGCGAGTGATCCTAGCAAGGTGTGCGGGAGCATCTTCATCATCACGACCATTAAACTGAGAATTGTTAATGGCTGTCATGATGTATGAAGGAATTTGCCACGAATTTTCATTCGTTATGTTTGGCACAGTAATGAGATTGTTAAGTCCCGTGAAACCTGCAGTGGCCTGCTGGTGAACAGTGCGACGCGCCGACATGGGTGGGACAAAAGGAAAATGTGGGCTAGAGTGAGTAGAAGAAGAAGAAGATGTGTGCTCAGAAAAATCTGCAGAAATGGGAGTAGAAGCACTTACCTCGCTCGTAGAACCTTCAGAAAAGTCCCGCGAATCGCTCCTTGATGGCAATGAAAGCTCAGGTGGCGGTCCTTGTGAACGTAGGTGTGGCATGCACTAACAAACCTGCAAACAAATAAATAAAAATAATCAAAAAGAAATAAAATAAAATAAAATAAAATAAAATAAAATAAAATAAAATTGAATTGAAAAGCAAAATAAACACAAATATGCACAGATAATAACAAGAACTAGTAAGCACAATCGACTAAGAAGTCCCCGGCAACGGCGCCAAAAACTTGATGTCGACGGAGCTTAGCTACAAAACTAACTAAAAACCGACTTTAAAATAGACACAAAGTAATAAATCTAGACTCTCTAAAACCTAAACTACCGACAGGCAAGTGTACCTATCGTATGCAGCAAGACAAAAGTAAGTCCGGATGTCGAACCCACAGACTTCTACAGAATGTACTAACTAGACTCAAAGACTTATCTATACAAATTTACTTAAATAAAATATTAATGAGGAAAAGGGGGATTTTTACTAACAACTAAAATACTTAAAAGATACTTAAGAATAAGAATAGATGAGCAAACAAAGACTAAATCAGAGAAGGAAAACAACAATACATAGGCTTGAATCATATACATGCCTGACAAGGTTCTCTCGGGGATGGAACTAATGTGATACCGGGATCTAAAAATACTAAACCTATTAGAAACTTAGAGTACCCTCGACCCTTCTCAAGGATAATCAACTAAATATCCTAAAAGCTGTTAAACCATCGGTTAAATGGATTCCCCTCACAGGTCATCCAACTGCTTATGAATTATCCGCTAGATTATCTACCTCACAGTACGATAATCTCAAAACACCTAAGAAATAGCTGTTAGACAATCTACCTCACAGCGCGAAAGTCACAGTTCACTTAAATGTTAGGGATAACTTGGGTTTTCCTATTGAACTCAATAAACAAGGTTTGATAGACAAACTAGACTGATCTTCTCACGAAGCCTCTAACCTAACAAGCTAAAAACCAAGACTTATTGACAACTTCTCACCTCACGGATATTAAAGTTGGTTGCACATCTTAATCATCTAAATCATAATAAAACATTCCTATGAATTACCTGATCACAATAATTCATCCAATAATCAAAGACACATAGTAATTGATTCTAGCATGCACCTATTTCGCGACAGACAATCGCCAAGACACATGAGGAACATAATATTAATCATTTAACAATCAAAGACACACATACACATCCAATATTACAAACCAAGTCTTTAAATCATAAATCCATCACATCACATTGTTTCAATCCCAAGATAAACCAAGATCAATCATGTACAATCATCTAACCTAGGTAGTTCTAGAAGTTTAGCCAAGAAACATCATATGAAAACAACCCATAATCTGTTTAATGTAAGAAAACATGAGAAACAAAGAAAACCGATCACGTTACACCCTTCGGATCACTCGTCTAAGGCTTCCCGATGATGAAGATCGACTCCACTATTGTCCTCTAGCCTCTAGTCGCCTCCCTCCTCGTCTCTAATCGTCCAGAATCGAATGCCCTGGCCTCAGCCGTTTCAAAATCAATAAAACTTGAATTTCTGCGGTTTTAACCCTGTCGCGTACCGCGACAAGCTTTTCTAAACCCTTCGCGGTAGCGATGGGTCTCGCTACCCGACAAATTAGTCGGGTCAAACCGCAATCATTAAAAGGGGCATTTTGGTCATTTTCCTCTGTCGCGTACCGCGACAGGGTTACAGATGTCCTTCGCGATACACGAAGGGTTCCCAAATTCAGAACTTTGATCTCGTTGTTCTTGGGCCTATTCTCTTCCAATCGGTAGCTCGTTTTCTTGATCTTTTGCTAAAAATTGATACGTTTATTACCTGCGAGCATGAAATTACCAAATTGTGAAGAACTAGCATATATCGACTCTAAAAAATAATAAACTGTACAGAAACTCAATAGAAACAAATGGAAAAATAGATGTGTTTTACAACACATCAGAACTTATGACCTTCTATCTCAACATAACAATCATCTATAGCCTCAGTCACCCTTGTCATCTTACCAATAGCCATCTCTACATCAAATACCCGATCTATCTTCTTAACCTTCCCAGATAACCCATCACAGAAAGTAGAAGATACAAAACTCATACTGGCACCAGAATCAAACAATACAGAAGCATGAATATTGTTGATAGAAAAGGTACTTGTGATCACGTCCCGGTCCTCAATAGCATCATCCTTTGTCATCGTGAAGGCTTGTGCTTTAGCCTTCTGCTTCTCTTTTCCTTTCTCCTCTTTCTTACCCGAGCCCGAAACATCGGCCCGTGGTTTCCTGCAATCCTTGGACAGATATCCAAACCCGTTGTAGTTCAAGCATCGAGTAGCATTTGGCAAACTGCTAGATAAATGCCCCGTCTTTCCACACCTGAAACATAAATTAGTGCCCACCAGGCACTGCCCCGTGTGGCGTTTTCCACACTTGTTACATTGGCTTATCTCCTCACGCTTCACCTTCTTTCTTGAAAACTTTCGTTGGTCTGTTCGACCCCTCTTTGTCCCGAAGGACTCTTTCATCTTTGTTTATTCTTTGACTAGTTCAGCAGACATAACATCATCCCAAACTATACCACTAAGTTCAACAGTGAAGTCGAAGGTCTTGGTAGCATTTTCTTTTACATGAATCCGCACCTTTGGAGGCAAACCCTCCATATACAGTTTCACCATGCATTCCTCATAGCCAATCAAGTGAGGAACCAGTCTTGCCATTTCATTGAACTTTGATGTATACTGTCGATGATTCATATTCCCAGCTTTCAGAACCAGAAACTCTCGTTCTACTTTATCCAACTCGTTCTTGGGACAACTCTGTTTGGTGACCAGGTCCTTCAGATCATCCCAAGTCATCTTCTCCATATCAGTTGTAGACATAGACTGCTTGATGGTGTTCCACCAGTGAAGTGCCTCCTCGACAAAGGAGTGAGATGCAAACTTGACAGCTTGATCAATTCGACACTCATTGATGGAGATAACAATCTCCATTGTAGGAAATCCAGTGACAGGTGGCCACAACATCCTTCCTTCTATCAAAGGATGGTGGATTGCATCCTTTGAAGGCCTTGTAGTCACAACCTTACATCATACTTCGGTCGGAGTCACCGCTCTTTTTCTCAAGAATCACGATGTCCTTGTCATCTTTGGTGCTTTCTTTTGTTCCTTCCGACTTTTCCTTTAGCGTATCCTTTAATGCCTTAGAAATCATTGGTCACATTTTCTCATCCATGATTTAGCAGACTTCGTCAGAAATGGCTTTTACCGCAGTAGGCTCTAGTGTGAACTCTTCTTCATTTTCCGGTGGCTCACTGTGCTCGTTTTCTTCTTCTTCGTTGACAGGTTTCTTGGTCTCAACATGTGGCTCCTCAACTCCCTGTGGTTTCTTTCGCGGTCTACCCTTTTGTCCGGCCATCTAAACTTTCTACATAATGCAACAGTTCATGAGTCAGTATAGGAATCTGTTTAGCACAAAATAAGCTTTGTAAATTGTTAATGACGTTGATCAGGTGTTATTAACCATTAACCCAACTCATAGGCTCTAAACGTTTCCCATCCCATCTTGTCAATGTGCATGACACTATCTATCTTAACCTTACATATAATTCTTAACTCATACATTACATTTAGCTCGTGGCATCCGTTCATCCGTGGTTGGCAATCCGTATCACTTAATCCCATTCTCAGTTTAAGTCTTAGCATTTGGGATGCTAAGATCTCTCAAACTATGGCTCTGATACCAACTTGTGAGGCCCCGATCCCGGGTACCTCCCAGAGGTTGGTTATCATCATAACACATAGCTCTTAAACTAAAAACTTTCATAAATAGCAGCGAAATTTAAAACATAGTTTGTCAAACATGAAATAATATTAAATTAAAATATAAATGATTGCCAACACCACCGGATTCTCTGTCTTGATGCCTGAGCTCCACGTTTCTTCCTACCGTAGCTTTAACCTGACATACATGCTAAAATGTCAGCTTACGATGGTGAGTTCTAGTTTTCATAAAACATCGTAACGTTTTGTTAAGTTAAAACATATTTAATGTCACAACCCAAATTTCAACTAACGGAACCATACCGTTTAGGGCGTGGCAAACCATGATCTCAGGAATTAGACATAACGATAGACCTCTATATGCTTTTCAAACATAAATTTGTTCTAAATTGTAATATCAAAGTTTTAACGTTTGCGGAAGCCGTTGAAAACCAATAACCAAACATAACAGTTTGAAAAATGTAAATTACAAGTTCAATGTCTTAATTAATCAAATCCAAAACACTTGAACTGAAATGTATGCATGAGACTCAACATCCTAGTCCCTGCTCTTCCTTACTTGTGCTTTAGTGTCTTGAGAAAACATGCAAATAAAGTCAACACAAAGGTTGGTGCACAAACATGTTTAAAAATGTAATCATAAATATTTGAACAACTGTTTGAAATGAAATGTTTGCAGATAACATAATCACACATTGCATAGTCATGATAGCTAGTCATTGTACTATTTACATAAGCGGTTGACACCGAAGTTGACTGTTAGAATGTTGGTTGCCTTTCCACTATTGTCTAGCACAAACAATAGTAATGTTTGAATTGGCTAGTTAAACACTTGCGTAGACCTACAATCTACCAAGTGAGGTTTTTCAAACCCAATAGATCTATCTTCAACTACCACGCTTTGCATTACGGCAAACTAAACGGTTCGATATGTAACAACATGTAATGCTATGTTCGCACTTATCGTAAATAGCTAACTCATACAAGTGATATGTATCTAAAATTTTTGTTTGCACATGTTTTCTCCCCCAAAACAGTAAAATGTAAAAAGGGGCTGTGTACGCACCTGAGAATGTGAATCGAATTATCAAATGCTCGTGAGTTCGCGTAGATAACTTTCTACGAAGAATCTGTGTTATTACAATAACATTGTGTTATTTGAAATGTTAGGTCGTGTTTGTAATCACATACGTGTCATCACACGTATGTTAGAATGTTTGAAACGTACATACAAAGCATGTACAACTTTGAGTTTGTTTGTTTAAATCGTATGAACATATACGATTTTTTTTAGATACACGTAAATATACACGATCTTGTTTTTGGTCAGAAAATATAATTTTCATTGTTTCATCTTGTTCGGGATTCAATTCCGGTCCCAACGTAACTGGAACGGATTAAATCGGAATTAGAACGAAGGAGTTATGACAAAAATACCAAAAATGGTATTTTTGTATAAAACCAGTGGCCCTCGGATTTGAAGCCGCGACCTCCCCTTCTCAACACACACTCCTTACCAATCCAGCCCGCTTGGGTTTCGAAATTGAATTCCAAAATCAATTGTTTTAACCTTCTTTGATCGGGTTCCCCTATGTTAGCCCAAACCGAACCATATGACCTTCAATTGGACCCCAATTCGTTCACAATCAAACACATAACCATGGGGCTATGTTTCTGGGAATCCAACCAAGCGTAACCATGGTTTTAAATTGAAAATTTATTATTCAAAGAATTCTATTTCAATGGGTATAGGTTCAAACGTGTGTTCCAAAATCCACAATTCGATTTGATCCGATTTGTTTATGTTAATCAGAAAAATCATAGGGTTTTCGTTAGACAAGATATTTCGAAGCTATTAGTACCATTTAATTTGAATAACAAACCCATTTAGGTCGAAACCCCCAAATCATTTTCGTTGTAAAATCATGTAATCGGTTTCTATGCAATTCAGTGTTGTTTGACGAACTTAATATAGGGTTTTTGTTAATCTAGACCGTGCGAAACTCATCGTATACTTTAATTTGATTATAAAACTCATTTGGATCAAAAACCCCAATTTCGTTCTTAGTATGAACCCTAGAACATGAAATCCCTCAAGTCGTAATTGCGATATCAAATTGACATGGGGTTTTCATTCAACATCTTATCACCAAACAGTTGATGTGAATCAATTTGATTTCCGAATTCATTTACATTGAAACCCCCAAATCGTCCCATATGATGAAGCCCTAGAACTAGAATTCGTGTAATTCGATATTGTTTGATGAAATTGAGTTAGGGACTTGCTTAGTCGGCCTATTTAGGTTGTGTAGGAGTGAATCTTTACCTAATTTGATGTCCAATTGTAGTAGTTCGACTTTCGGTTCAAGTTCGGCCACCCTCCAATCGAATTCCTCTCCCCATAGCTTCTTGAGTCGAATTGATGGATGGAAAACCCTCTGATAGTGCCGAATAGTGTGTTGGAATGTTCAATTGTGTGTTTTTCGAATGAATTGTTTGGATTTGATAAATGGTAGTGACAGTTTCAACATTTTATGGTGTTAATAGCTTTAATTCTATCATTATGGTACTAATAACTGATTATAACCGTTTGTAATCATCAATAGGAGTTTTATGAATGATTAATTCGATCCATTATGATGGATTAATGTTAATTTTGAATTCCCCATTGATTTACCACTCAAATTTTGACTTGGAAAGTCAAAATTGAGTATTTTGAGTTATTTCAACATTAACCCTTTTAATTTAAATGTTTATAAACTTATTTTGTTCAAGTTTAATCCTTTTAATTTGGTTTTGTTTAATTTCATATCGATTATGTTAGTTTCCGGTTAACGGTGTTAACCCGAAATGCCGAATTGTCATATTTAAAATAAAACATCATTTCATTCACATAATCATAAGCTCATCACATAACATCATCATCATACATCCACTGTCATTAAAATGAACAGTGGGCTTATGCCGGCACAAGGCTCCATACCCTGTTATAGTCAAGTTGACTATCATACCCAGTTATAGTCTTGGTTGACTCTCATACCCAGTTATAGTCTTGGTTGACTCTCATGCCCACTTATAGTCTTGGTTGACTCTCATACCCAGTTATAGTCTTGATTGACTCTCATACCCAGTTATAGTCTTGGTTGACTATCATACCCAGTTATAGTCTTGGTTGACTTTCATACCCAGTTATAGTCTTGGTTGACTATCATACATACACAGCACAAATACTGGTACCTATCTCATACAAACCCTATAACACGTATAGGAACATCATTCTTTCATCGTATCTGATATACTAGCATTATATCATCTTTCATCATAATCATCAAGACATCATATCATTCATGCTAGCAGCATATCATCATATCATTCATCATTGCATCATAAACACATTATGCTAGCATCTAATCATCATAGCATCATACTTTCATCCTAGCAGCGTAGGATTTCATCATAACATAACATCTATAATTATCATCATAGCATGTCATTATACAGTTCATCATTATAACTTACTATCATGCATTTATCATACTTAGCATACTTTCATGCATAAATCATAGTAACACATTAACATGCATTCATCATCATGGCATAGTCACTTAACATCATAACATATTAACAATTTGTATGCCAGCCCAAAACATAGTGTGACACCTCGCAATTTCCTGGTCATCATTTATTGTATTTTAATAATAATGTTTATTATTATTTCATACGTGGCACTAGAATAAATATATTTAGTGTGACACGTGACACGACAAACAAAACACCTCGATGATTCGAGGAATTATAGCAACAACACTCGCACGTGTCTTGAATAACGAACGTTGGTGAACGGATCAAACCACAGTACACTTTCACTGCACACTAGGTTCCGGGGAACCTAAGTTAGTAGAACAATGCTTATGTGTCGAGAAACGATGACCATAGTCGAGAAATTCACAAAAAATCGCTTCAAACAATGAAATTGGGCTTATTGGGCTCAGCCGAGACCCATCGCGGTGCGCGAAGCCCAGGCGGGAGAATTTGAATTCACCAAAATCCATCTCGGTATGCGACGACCGATCATCTTCCTGCATCGCGGTACGCGGCGTGTTTCGGGAATCAAACGATTATTTTAATCATCGCGCTACGCGATGGTGCTTTTTGGACAGACGTCGCGGTACACGACGACCCTACACACGCAAAATCTTTTTAAAACCAATGTTAATCATTCTGCTAGCCTCTTCACCGATTTCTTCGACTGAAAACACTCTACCTCGACCATAATCACTCTGAAACCATCAGAAAAGCCATCTTGAGCTATTAGGGGGCCATTTTGAAGATCATAGAAGGAGTTGGGACAAAGGAAGAGCATTGGAGGCCAATCTAGCATCACCACCCTCCACATCTCGACTGAGAAGCTTCATCAGCAGACTTTGAAGCTTCAAACCATCAATCTCAGGCCACATTTCACGAGTTTGAAGCCTTGGAGTTAGTTTTCTAGCAGCATTTCCGGTTTTGGCACTTGTACACACACATGCAAGTAGAAATACTCACATGCAATCATCCACACACCTCATGCACGAATTTTAGAATGTTTAGATCTAGGATTTATGTGTTGATTCACTGATTTGAGCATTGGATTCGATTTGTTTATGTTATTTGATGTTATTTAGGGCTTTTGGCCTAGATGATGATTTTTAGCCACATGCATGTGCAATCTATGTAGTTTTACATGATGTTACATGGTGAAATGTTATGATAAATGATATTTGAGATGATTTGAATGATCTAGAAGTATTGTTGAGATCAAGAATATGATTATTTTCAATATTTCTAATTTTAGAAACTTTTATGTTATGAAATGATGATTTTTGATGAAATGGCTATCTTTGTATGACTAGATCCATAGGCTATGTTTAAAATGATGTTTAAAACCTATATTGATGGCCATTTGATGTATTGGAATTGCTAGAATAGTCAAAAGTCATTACTTGCATCATTATTGCTAAAAATAGAAACTTTTTGATATGAAATTGCTAGAGATGATGAATTTATTAAATGTTGTATGTTTGACATGCTTAGTTGAAGTTGTTATGATGATAATAGATGATTTTAGGACTTAAATGAATGAAATATGTGCATTTGTCTAAAGTTACTATAAATAGTAGCTTTATTTTACAAAGTCTATACATGATAACTTATTAGTTGTAACAAATATGATTTAATGGCTATCTAGGACTAAGATGATGATATTATGATGAGATTGGTATCTAGACTTTGTAATATATGCATATTTTTGTAACTTTCTAATTTTAGTAACTTTTACACGCAAAACATGCTAGACCGACTATGTGTAACTAAGTGCTATGTGATAACATGCTCATTTAGGATAAATAAGCATATTGGAATAATCGGATTATGATTTCTTGCACATCTTGCCAAATGTGGAAACTTTCCTAAAATAGGAACTTACTATAAATAGTAAGTTTCCTCACGAAAGTGACTTTGGTATCCGTACACATCACACATCACACAACACTAAACCGCACATCACACGATCACATGATCCAAGGAACATCACCAACGGGTCGTTAGGTTAAACACGGTCAACATGGTCAAACACGATCAACACGACCCACACGAAAACTTAGAGTTGTTAAACACAAACATGGTCCTGTGAGACCCACGTGTATGTAACACCAACTTACAACACCTATGTGATATAGGTAACTACTAGCCGTCGAGCTACTCCGTTCTTGTACGAACGCACTTCACTCAAACTCAAGAGAGTTTACAGCCCCACTTTTACCTTTAACTGTTTTTACTTAACTTTGGGGTGAGAATACTATGCAATTGTTTTAGATATATGACTGGTATGTTGCAAAACCATTTTCGAGTGTAACCATTATCGCTTATAGTCCTCACTTATCCTTAACGTTAGTTGTATAACAAACGAATCGTAATTACGTAGTACTACTGGGTTTGTGTGACACCTCGCAAATTCCAGGTCAGCATTTATATTATCTTAATAATAATGTGTATTATTATTTCATACGTGGCACTAGAATAATTGTATTTAGTGTGACACGTGGCACAACAGACCAAACCCATTGATAACTCGAGGAATTATCGCACAAAACTCGCACGTATCTTGAATGACGAACGTTGGTGAACGGATCAAATCACAGTACACTTTCACTACACATTAGGTACATTAGGTACCGAGGAACCTAATTTAGTTAGAACAACGCTTATGTGTCGAGAAACGATGTTCGTAGTCGATAAATTCGAGAAATTCGCTTCAAAGCAATGAAATTGGGCTTAGTGGGCTCAACCGAGACCCATCGCGGTACGCGATGGGCACCCAAATGGGCTTTCGCGGTACACGTAGCCTGGGCGGGAGAAATTTGAATTCTCCAAAAACCGTCGCGGTATGCGATGACCGATCATCTTCCACCACCGCGGTACGCGACGTGTTTCGGGAACCAGATGATTATTTTAATCATCGCACTACGCGGAGCTACTTTTTGTCAAATGTAGCGCTACGCGACGACCCTTACACGCATAAAATCTTTATATAACCAATGCTAATCATTTCTGTCGCTCCTCTCACCCATTTTCCGAACTACAAGCGATCACACTCCGCCATTAACGCCTTTAACCCATCTTCTAACACCTTAGAAGCCATTTCCATCACAAAGGAAGCACCATTGTAGCTATTGAAGACACGAAGCAAGCTAGGGAGCATCATCTTGTGCCTTGAATGACTTGGGGCTATTGTGGAGACCATTCCAGAGCTGCTCAAGCCTATCTCAGTGATTTAAGAACCTTGGAAGGTAGTATCTACATTCAATCTAGTCTAAAATCATCACTAGGCACACATGCAAGCCATATTGGCCACATGCATTACCATCACCACCTTGAGCACGAAATTTTGTGATGTTAGATCTCTTATTTGATGTTGATACTACTGATTTGATATTACTTAGATAATCTATGTTGATTTTTATGTCAAAAAATGGTTATTTGTTGATTTTATCATGAAATAGGCACTTATGGCTACATGCATGTATGATCCATGATGTTTTATGTGATTTTCAATATTAAAATGTTATGATAAGTGATATTGATGATGGATTACAAGGTGTAGAAGTGTTGATTTTGATCAAGAGCATGATTATTAGCATTATTTCCAAATATAGTAACTTTAATGTTACAAATTGTGCATTCTTGATGAAATGGCCAAATGCATGTGATTAAATCCTTGATTTATGCTTAAAAGTATATTCTATAAAGTTATTTGATGCATTGGGATGTTTAGAATTGCTAAAAGTATGATATTCGTGAATGTTACTATAAATAGTAACTTTTTATCACAAGTTTGCAATTGGATGATAAGAATGATAATGTTTTGGGTCTAACATGCTTATGTGATGATGAAGCGATGATATTGAAGGAATTATGTGGTTGAAAGATTTGATTTTGTGTATTTTTCATAAGTTACTAAATATAGTAACTTTATTTTGCCAAACCGATGATTTGTCACATGCTAGACATAACGGTTATGATTAAATGGCTATTTAGGACTAAAATAGTGATGATAGATGTTATTGGTTGTTAAACGTGATGAAATATGCTTATTTGTGCAAACTTTCTAATTTTAGAAACTTTTACGCGTAAACTGTGCTAAACCGGCTATGTGTAACTATGTGCTTTGTGATAACATGCTCACTTAGGATAAATATGCATGTTAGAATAATCGGATTATGAATTATTGCATGACTTGCCAAATATGGAAACTTTCCTGAAATAGAAACTTACTATTTACGAAAGTGACTTTGGTATCTGTACACATCACACGACACTAAACCGCACGTTACACGAGCACTTGATCCAGAACCATCACCAACGGGTCGTTAGGTCAAACACGGTCAACACGGTCAAACACGGTCAACTCGACCCACATAACAACTTAGAGTTGTTAAACATGAACACAGTCCTGTGAGACCCACATATGCAAACACGAACTCATAGAACCTATGTGATATAGGTAACTACTAGCCGGCGAGCTACACGATTCTTGTTAAGAACTATGACACCCCGTAATTTCCAGGTCAACTTGTTATTTATTTAAATGTTTATTTAAATGCTTTATGTACACGTGGCATTAGAATTAGTTTAATTTAGTGTGACACGTGGCACGACAGTACAAACAATGGCACACAACTAGATAATTCGAGAATTATCGGCAAACAGCACACACGTGTCAAAACACACGAACGTTGGTGAACATCACAACACTTAAGCACAGAAACACCTCACAAGTCAATTATGGCTAGTAATTGACTAATGGAGTCCAAACGACGCTCGAACGATGTTCTATAGTCGAGAAACGGGCGAGAATGGGCCCAGAACAACAAAATAGGCTTTAGGCCTGAAAAATGGGCCAGGCGCAACGCCTGACCCGGGGACATAAATTCTGGCGAGGCGCGCGGATGAGTCAAGTGGGCGTCACATCCGGTGGCCCCGGGCGGTACGCCTGGCACCACTCCCTCTCGTCAGGCGATACGCCTGGGGACACAGAGACGCCAAACAGCTTTTTGAGCCCCCAAGATCATCATCACACCTACTATCATCATTTTACTCGACCACACACGCCACCATTCGACCATAACCGACCCAGAGGCTCTGCTACACCCTTCTTCAATCTCTAGAAAGCTTTTGGAAGCCATAGAAGCCCACCTTGGAAGCTTGGAAGTCCATTAGAAGCTTGAAGGAAGGATTGTAAAGCTTGAGGATCATCATCACCACTCAAACTCGTGGTCCTGGAGCTTGAGAAGCTGTTATCAACATTACTCATCAATTCTTGGAGCATTTGAGGTAGTTCTTGTGGCTAAAACACTCATTTTCACATCACTACACACACATGCAAGTGTTAAAACTCACATGCAAGCACCCTTGATGCTCATAAACGATATTATGTTCTGGGTTTGATGATTTAAATGTGTTTTATGATGATCTATGGTGTTATTATGGTGATTTGTGACGATCCAAGATGTTGCATGCATATTTCTATGCTTGAAATGACGATTTATGACATTATAATGCCATGCATGTATGATCCATGATAGTTAGGATGATTTTGAGCATATAGATTTGCTTCTTGATGATATTGGAAGATGATTTCATGATTAGATAATGTTAAAATGGTTTATTGATGACTATTTCTATTTTTAGTAACTTTTGTTTTACAAAATGGTGATTTGGTTAAGATGATGAGCATGCATGTATTTAGAAATGTTATTTGAATGTATTTAGATGATATTGATGTTTAGAATATGATTTAGAAGTTGATTATGTTCATATTGACATGGTTACTATATTTTGTAACTTTTCGGGTCAAAATCTTGTTAGATGACGTTTTGGACCATGTTCGTATGTTTAAATGATGCTAGATGACTTAATATGATGATTTGTGTTATAAATATTGGTTTAGAAATGTTAGAATGGTTGTTTTTATGAAAAACCACAAAGTTACTATTTATGGTAACTTTATTTTTACAAAAACCGATTTGCAAACATGTTGTATGATTTGGGCATGCTAAATGACTTAGTATGTTACACCATGATGATTAGATGCTAAGTTAGATGGTTTCTGATGTCACGTATGCTATAAATGGAAACTTTCCATTTTAGGAAACTTTTGTGTGCTAACATGATGAAAATGACTTGTGTGAATCCGTATGATGATGTGTTATGTGTTAACATGATCACGTAGGACAAATGAGCATGCTAGAACTTTAAAACTGTTATGCTTTGTGAACTTTCCAAAAATGGAAACTTACTATAAATAGTAAGTTGTCCATAGACGCGACTTGCGCGATTTGCATACGACGAGCACTTACACATTTGTTACACGATTCACAACCGTCACACGGTTCACCAACGGGTCGTTGACTTGACACGGTCAACTTTGGTCAACTCTAGTCAAACACGGTCATTGTGGACCAACACAGTCAAACACGGTCAATGTGGACCAACATGAGCAAACACGGTCTTTGTGGACCGACACGGACAAACATGAACAACCAAGGGTTGTTGGACACAAACACGAGCACAAACACAAACACTAGCACGGTCACATACACGAACTCACGTACGGTGTACGATATAGGTTGCCAGTGACTGACGCGCTACTTTCTCGAGGAGCTTACGCGTACTTTCATTCACATCACTAAGGTGAGTTTACGGCCCCTCTTTACTCTTTTCAAACGCTTTTAAATAGGGGGAGAATACTAGTTACATCGAGTCAAACATTTATTACTGTACGAACATTTTAGTGTATGCTGCTTTATTGGACAAACATTAAGTGTTGAACTCGTAATAAGTCCTCACAAAGTCTTACCGTTAATGTATGAACAACGTGGTAGATTTGGATGGATCCATTAGGGTATGACCAACCCCACGGGGCACAATGTTGACTGGGTGTCATAACCCGTGCAAACTCTGACCTAAATTACTGTGTGTACGAGACAGAGTGGAGGCAAGGACAAACAGATCTAGTTCGGTAGTGACGCACTGACACTTGGAGCCTAGGGCTCGGTACTAACATTTGATAAACATCATGACACACTTATATTACTATATGTATATCAAAACCTGTGAACTCACCAACCATTGTGTTGACACTTTTCTAACTTGTATTCTCAGGTAACTAGCAAGGCTAGCATGAGGACAGGAATGCACATCTTAAGGACGAGCATTAGGGACTTACATGCATTCTGTCATAACTTTTCAAAAAAAATTTAACTTTCATTCTGTTTATGACAATGTTGTATTAAACTTATTTCATTCCGCTGCATGTATCAAACATATTTATTTTCCGCTGCTATGAATTACTTTTCCGCTGCAAACCGTTTTGTTATGTGTATGTGTCAAACATGGGATTTGTAAACGCATATAGAGGTGTTCTATATGACCTTGAGCTGTGATTCTGGCCACGTCACACCCACGTGGAATGACACCACGAGTGGAAATTTGGGGGTGTGACAGACTGGTATCAGAGACCTGGGTTATAGAGAACTAGGTTTGCATGTAGTAAACTTAGACTATAGCCATTGCTCAAACTTTAGACACTACACTTAGAATTTGCACATTGATGATGTTATTGCTTATGTTATTACTATTGATTACTAACTTGAGACTTACAGGATGGCCGACAACAACAACGCTAACAAGAACTCAGACCGACTCCCGACCACTGATGATATGGGTGCAGAGAGCCGTCGACGAGTCCACAACATAGTGGCACAGGTCGATGCCGAGATGGATAGACGGGCTCGACTGGCGGCACGAGCTCAACGTTGGGGATGGCTTCCCACGATGATACAGGAGTGGATTATCGGGGAGCGGGTACCTCCATACCGTTATCCCAGCGATACCTCGCCAGGACATCGACTACCGCCACTTGGGGTGCCACTGGAGCAGGCCTTCGCAGCACATGTGGCTTGCACACGACGGGAGATCTGGAGGAACAGGGAACTGTCGGACGAGGTCCGCGTTCTTCGAGAGAAGAGCGACCGCCTGGAAAGGCATAACGAGAGGTTAGAAGAGCAGGTGGAGGCCTTACGTCTCCAGGTATCCCAGCTGATGAGTCAGCATGGGCAGATGGTGGACATCATGCAGGAGCATGACGGACGTATCACGGAGAATCGAGTCGCCACTGAGGAGACTCAAGCGATGGTCCAGGCCAGCGACGCCATGCTGAATGCATGGGCTGCACAGTTCATTGAGAAACCACCCAGGATGATGGTCCTCAATTCGGTAAGATGAACTGACACACTCCACGGATCGTAGATCCAACAACTAAACTTAACATGCCCAGTATATGTCTGTATACTTTTCAGTATGTCTAAACCTGTGAACTCACCAACTTTTTAGTTGACACTTTTCGCATGTATTCTCAGGTAACTAATGGAGCTTACGCTAGGATGTGCACTTGGAAGCACTAAGGAGTCTGACTGGCATATAGACTCGCGTCTTAGGCTTGTGTGCATATGTTTTACTTTAAAAACAATTTAAACTATGTGTTGTCTTAAAAAATTTACTTTCCGCTGTATTACTCTATAATTCCGCTGCTTTTGATTTGAAATATTCCGCTGCTTTGATTTTGAAAACATGATTGGTTTACAAATTTGTGTGATTGTGTAACTCATATTGAATTCGTTCTATGTGACCATGAGCTGTAATCCTGGCCACGTCACATCCACGTGGACTGACACCACGAGTGGGAATTTGGGGGTGTGACAGACTGGTATCAGAGCCTTGGTTATAGGGAACTATGTTTGCATATAGTAAACTTAGACTATAGCCACTGCTCTACACTAGGCACTACACTTAGAACTTGCACATTGATATTACCATTGTTATTGAACTATTGTTTACTAACTTGAGACTTGCAGGAATGGCCAACAACGACAACACTAACAAGAACCCGGGCAGACGCTCGGAAACAGATGACTTGACCGCAGAGAGTCGACGAAGAGTCGACAACATCGTGGCGCAGGTCGACGCGGAGATGGACAGACGGGCACGAAATGCAGCACGAGCCCGGTACTGGGGATGGCTCCCTATGGTGATACGGGATTGGATCATAGGAGAGAGGGTGCCTTCGCCACGGTACGTTCCTTTTAAATAATGTCTATGCTAGCATATTATTTGATACCGGTGCCGATAGGAGCTTTATATCTAGTGAGTTTAGTAAATTACTAGATATTACACCAACACCACTAGACTACAAGTACACTGTAGAGTAAGCCAACGGCAAACTAATTGAAACACAACACGTCTTTCGAGGATGCGTCATGGTGTTGGCGGATCACGAACTCGAAATAGACTTAATGCCGGTGACACTCGGAAGTTTTGATGTGGTCATTGGAGTGGATTGGTTATCCGCTAACCAAGTCAAGATCGTATGCAACGAGAAGATCGTACGAGTGACTTTGCAGAACGGAGAACAGATTTCGATTCAAGGGGAAAGACGGGGAGTACCACTGAACATCATGTCATGCATAAAGGCGAACAAGTATCTACAAAAGGGATACACTGCAATACTAGCCCTCATCGCAGAGCAACCGAAGAAGGAGATGAAGATCGAGGACATCGCTGTAGTCTGCGATTTTCCCGAAGTATTCCCCGAGGATCTACCTGGACTACCCCCAAAACGACAAGTCGAGTTTCAGATAGACCTCACCCGGGAGCAGCACCGATTGCCTAAGCTCCATACCGACTAGCACCAACTGAGATGCAAGAACTGTCTAACCAGTTGCAGGAACTGTTAGACAAGGGATTTATCAGACCGAGCTTCTCGCCTTGGGGAGCACCGATCTTATTTGTAAAGAAGAAAGACGGATCATTCTGTATGTGCATCGACTATAGAGAGCTGAATAAGGTGACAATCAAGAATCGATACCCATTGCCACGAATAGATGATCTGTTTGACCAGTTGCAAGGGTCAAGCTACTATTCTAATATCGATTTAAGATCGGGTTACCATCAACTAAGGATACAAGAGAATGATATTCCTAAGACAACCTTCAGAACTCGATACGGACACTACGAATTTCTGGTTATGCCCTTTGGACTGACCAATGCACCAGCTGTATTCATGGACCTCATGAATAGAGTGTGCAAACCTTACCTTGACAAATTCATTATAATGTTTATTGACGACATTCTGATTTATTCAAAGAATCGGGAAGAACATGCTGAACACCTGAGGCTAGTCTTGGAATTACTGAAGGAAGAGCAACTATACACGAAGTTCTCAAAGTGCGACTTTTGGATTCGCGAAGTCCAATTTCTCGGACATGTGGTTAACGAACAAGGGATACACGTAGACCCTGCTAAGATTGAAGCCATCAAGAACTGGGAAGCACCCAAAACTCCAACTGAGGTGCGACAATTCTTAGGGTTGGCCGGGTACTACCGAAGATTCATTGAAGGATTCTCAAAGATTGTCCAATCACTGACATCCCTGACCCATAAGGATAAGAAGTTCGATTGGGGCGACAAACAGGAAACTGCTTTCAACTTGTTGAAGCAGAAACTATGTACTGCACCCATCCTATCCCTACCGAAAGGATGCGATGATTTCGTGGTGTACTGCGACGCCTCGAAACAAGGACTCGGTTGTGTGCTGATGCAGCGCGAGAAAGTGATAGCATACGCATCACGACAACTAAAGGTGGATGAGAAGTACACAACCCACAATCTTGAGTTGGGAGCTGTGGTATTCGCTCTAAAGATTTGGAGACACTACTTGTATGGCACGAAATGCACTATCTTTACAGATCATAAAAGCCTACAACACATCTTCGACCAGAAGGAGCTAAACATGAGGCAACGAAGATGGGTCGAACTCATCGGCGATTATGATTGCGCCATCAAGTACCATCCCGGTAAAGCAAACGTAGTGGCTGACGCGTTGAGTCGGAAGGAAACAACCAAACGCGTACGTGCCCTACAACTCACGATTCATTCTGAACTACCAAATCATATTCGAATCTCACAACAGGAAGCCCTGAAAGCTGAAAATCTCACTCTTGAAGCCATGCGTGGTATGGATAAACAGATGAAAGTAAAGGATGACGGAGCTTACTACTTAATGGATCGAATTTGGATTCCACACTACGGTGGACTAAGAGAAGTAGTGATGAACGAAGCTCACAAAAGCCGGTATTCCGTACATCCGGGCTCTGACAAGGATGTATCACGATCTGAAGACAACCTACTGGTGGCCAAACATGAAAGCTGAGATAGCAACTTACGTGAGTAAGTGTCTAACGTGCTCAAAGGTCAAAGTTGAATACCAGAAGCCATCAGGGTTACTTCAACAACCGGAATTACCGATGTGGAAATGGAAATAAATTTCCATGGACTTCATCACTAAACTGCCAAAGACAGCAAGTGGTTGCGATTCCATCTGGGTTATCATAGACCGACTAACAAAGTCTGCACATTTTCTACCCATTAATGAAACTGACAAATTAGACAAACTCACCCGGATTTATCTGAAGGAAGTGGTCACTCGACATGGAGTACCAATCTCGATCATATCTGACCGCGACAGTCGGTTCACGTCGCATTTCTGGAGGTCTTTGCATAAGGCTTTGGGTACGAGATTGGATATGAGTACCGCTTACCACCCACAGGCTGATGGGCAGAGCGAACGCACCATACAGACACTAGAGGACATGCTTCGGGCATGTGTTATTGACTTTGGAAGTAGCTGGGAGACTCACCTACCGTTAGTTGAGTTTTCATATAACAACAGCTACCACACGAGCATCCAAGCTGCACCATTCGAGGAACTTTACGGGCGTAAGTGTCGATCACCCATCTGCTGGGCGGAAGTTGGGGACAGCCAACTGACCGGCCCAGAGCTTGTGCACGAAACGACGGAGAAAATCGTGCAAATATGCAAACGGATGGCAGCAGCTCGAGACAGACAGAAAAGCTACGCCGACAAACGACGCAAACCGTTGGAGTTCCAAGTGGGAGACAGAGTGTTACTCAAGGTCTCGCCCTAGAAGGGAGTCATTCGGTTTGGCAAACGAGGAAAACTGAACCCTCGCTACATTGGATCTTTCGAGATTACCAAACGAATAGGCCCTGTGGCCTACGAGCTGAATCTGCCAGACGAACTGAGCAGCGTTCACAATGTTTTTCACATTTCGAATCTCAAAAAGTGCCTGTCCGATGAGACACTTGTTATTCCTCTCAAGGAAATCCAGATCGACGAGCAATTAAACTTCGTTGAAGAACCGGTTGAAATTATGGACCGGGAAACCAAGAAACTCAAGCTCAGCAAAATACCGATTGTAAAGGTGCGATGGAATTCGCGCCGTGGACCGGAATTCACGTGGGAACGTGAAGATCAGATGAAACAAAAGTACCCACACCTGTTCGCGGAACATACAAACACTGGCAACGTGAGTTGAATTTCGGGACGAAATTCTTTCTAACAAGGGGAGGATGTGACACCCCGTAATTTCCAGGTCAGCTTGTTATTTATTTAAATGTTTATTTAAATGCTTTATGTACACGTGACCATGGTTGCAAAAGTCAGTAGGCGCTCCTAAGTCGGAACAGGTCCTTGGAGCGAGTAATCGGAGAGTACTCGGCCCTAGGCGGGAGTACTCGGGTAATACGCAGGAAGTACTCGGCCTCGGAACAACTCCTTGGAGCGAGTACTCGAAGACTCTCGAGGAAATCCAGATCGACGAGCAATTAAACTTCGTTGAAGAACCGGTTGAAATTATGGACCGGGAAACCAAGAAACTCAAGCTCAGCAAAATACCGATTGTAAAGGTGCGATGGAATTCGCGCCGTGGACCGGAATTCACGTGGGAACGTGAAGATCAGATGAAACAAAAGTACCCACACCTGTTCGCGGAACATACAAACACTGGCAACGTGAGTTGAATTTCGGGACGAAATTCTTTCTAACAAGGGGAGGATGTGACACCCCGTAATTTCCAGGTCAGCTTGTTATTTATTTAAATGTTTATTTAAATGCTTTATGTACACGTGACCATGGTTGCAAAAGTCAGTAGGCGCTCCTAAGTCGGAACAGGTCCTTGGAGCGAGTAATCGGAGAGTACTCGGCCCTAGGCGGGAGTACTCGGGTAATACGCAGGAAGTACTCGGCCTCGGAACAACTCCTTGGAGCGAGTACTCGAAGACTCTCGAGGAAATCCAGATCGACGAGCAATTAAACTTCGTTGAAGAACCGGTTGAAATTATGGACCGGGAAACCAAGAAACTCAAGCTCAGCAAAATACCGATTGTAAAGGTGCGATGGAATTCGCGCCGTGGACCGGAATTATCGTGGGAACGTGAAGATCAGATGAAACAAAAGTACCCACACCTGTTCGCGGAACATACAAACACTGGCAACGTGAGTTGAATTTCGGGACGAAATTCTTTCTAACAAGGGGAGGATGTGACACCCCGTAATTTCCAGGTCAGCTTGTTATTTATTTAAATGTTTATTTAAATGCTTTATGTACACGTGACCATGGTTGCAAAAGTCAGTAGGCGCTCCTAAGTCGGAACAGGTCCTTGGAGCGAGTAATCGGAGAGTACTCGGCCCTAGGCGGGAGTACTCGGGTAATACGCAGGAAGTACTCGGCCTCGGAACAACTCCTTGGAGCGAGTACTCGAAGAGTACTCGGCCTTGGAGACCGACTTTTACAACAGTGCACGTGACACTAGAATTAGTTTAATTTAGTGTGACACGTGGCACGACAGTACAAAACACACGAACGTTGGTGAACATCTCAACACTTAAGCACAGAAACACCTCACAAGTCAATTATGGCTAGTAATTGACTAATGGAGTCCAAACGACGCTCGAACGATGTTCTACAGTCGAGAAACGGGCGAGAATGGGCCCAGAACAAAAAAATAGGCTTTGGGCCTGAAAAATGGGCCAGGCGCAACGCCTGACCCGGGGACATAAATTCTGGCGACGCGCGCGGATGAGTCAAGTGGGCGCCACATCCGGCGGCCCCGGGCGGTACGCCTGGCACCACTCCCTCTCGTCAGGCGATACGCCTGGGGACACAGAGACGCCAAACAACTTTTTAAGCCCCCAAGATCATCATCACACCTACTATCATCATTTTACTCGACCACACACGCCACCATTCGACCATAACCGACCCAGAGGCTCTGCTACACCCTTCTTCAATCTCTAGAAAGCTTTTGGAAGCCATAGAAGCCCACCTTGGAAGCTTGGAAGTCCATTAGAAGCTTGAAGGAAGGATTGTAAAGCTTGAGGATCATCATCACCACTCAAACTCGTGGTCCAGGTGCTTGAGAAGCTGTTATCAACATTACTCATCAATTCTTGGAGCATTTGAGGTAGTTCTTGTGGCTAAAACACTCATTTTCACATCACTACACACACATGCAAGTGTTAAAACTCACATGCAAGCACCCTTGATGCTCATACACGATATTATGTTCTGGGTTTGATGATTTAAATGTGTTTTATGATGATCTATGGTGTTATTATGGTGATTTGTGACGATCCAAGATGTTGCATGCATATTTCTATGCTTGAAATGACGATTTATGACATTATAATGCCATGCATGTATGATCCATGATAGTTAGGATGATTTTGAACATATAGATTTGCTTCTTGATGATATTGGAAGATGATTTCATGATTAGATAATGTTAAAATGGTTTATTGATGACTATTTCTATTTTTAGTAACTTTTGTTTTACAAAATGGTGATTTGGTTAAGATGATGAGCATGCATGTATTTAGAAATGTTATTTGAATGTATTTAGATGATATTGATGTTTAGAATATGATTTAGAAGTTGATTATGTTCATATTGATATGGTTACTATATTTAGTAACTTTTCGGGTCAAAATCTTGTTAGATGACGTTTTGGACCATGTTCGTATGTTTAAATGATGCTAGATGACTTAATATGATGATTTGTGATATAAAAATTGGTTTAGAAATGTTAGAATGGTTGTTTTTATGATAAACCACAAAGTTACTATTTATGGTAACTTTATTTTTACAAAAACCGATTTGCAAACACGTTGTATGATTTGGGCATGCTAAATGACTTAGTATGTTACACCATGATGATTAGATGCTAAGTTAGATGGTTTCCGATGTCACGTATGCTATAAATGGAAACTTTCCATTTTAGGAAACTTTTGTGTGCTAACATGATGAAAACGACTTATGTGAATCCGTATGATGATGTGCTATGTGTTAACATGATCACGTAGGACAAATGAGCATGCTAGAACTTTAAAACTGTTATGCTTTGTGAACTTTCCAAAAATGGAAACTTACTGTAAATAGTAAGTTGTCCATAGACGCGACATGCAAGATTTGCACGCGACGAGCACTTACACATTTGCTACACGATTCACATCCGTCACACGGTTCACCAACGGGTCGTTGACTTGACACGGTCAAATTTGGTCAACTCTAGTCAAACACGGTCAAACACGGTCATTGTGGACCAACACAGTCAAACACGGTCAATGTAGACCAACACGAGCAAACACGGTCTCTGTGGACCGACACGGACAAACATGAACAACCAAGGGTTGTTGGACACAAACACTAGCACAAACACAAACACTGGCACGGTCACATACACGAACTCACGTACAGTGTACGATATAGGTTGCCGGTGACTGACGCGCTACTTTCTCGAGGAGCTTACGCGTACTTTCATTCACATCACTAAGGTGAGTTTACGACCCCTCTTTACTCTTTTCAAACGCTTTTAAATAGGGGGAGAATACTAGTTACATCGAGTCAAACATTTATTACTGTACGAACATTTTAGTGTATGCTGCTTTATTGGACAAACATTAAGTGTTGAACTCGTAACAAGTCCTCACAAAGTCTTACCGTTAATGTACGAACAACGTGGTAGATTTGGATGGATCCATTAGGGTATGACCAACCCCACGGGGCACAATGTTGACTGGGTGTCATAACCCGTGCAAACTCTGACCTAAATTACTGTGTGTACGGGACACAGTGGAGGCAAGGACAAACAGGTCTAGTTCGGTAGTGACGCACTGACACTTGGAGCCTAGGGCTCGGTACTAACATTTGATAAACAGCATGACACACTTATATTACTATATGTATATCAAAACCTGTGAACTCACCAACCATTGTGTTGACACTTTTCTAACTTGTATTCTCAGGTAACTAGCAAGGCTAGCATGAGGACAGGAATGCACATCTTAAGGACGAGCATTAGGGACTTACATGCATTCTGTCATAACTTTTCAAAAACAATTTAACTTTCATTCTGTTTATGACAATGTTGTATTAAACTTATTTCATTCCGCTGTATGTATCAAACATATTTATTTTCCGCTGCTATGAATTACTTTTCCGCTGCAAACCGTTTTGTTATGTGTATGTGTCAAACATGGGATTTGTAAACGCATATAGAGTGTTCTATATGACCTTGAGCTGTGATTCTGGCCACGTCACACCCACGTGGAATGACACCACGAGTGGAAATTTGGGGGTGTGACAGACTGGTATCAGAGACCTGGGTTATAGAGAACTAGGTTTGCATGTAGTAAACTTAGACTATAGCCATTGCTCAAACTTTAGACACTACACTTAGAATTTGCACATTGATGATGTTATTGCTTATGTTATTACTATTGATTACTAACTTGAGACTTACAGGATGGCCGACAACAACAACGCTAACAAGAACTCAGACCGACTCCCGACCAATGATGATATGGTGCAAAGAGCCGTCGACGAGTCCACAACATAGTGGCACAGGTCTTTGCCGAGATGGATAGACGGGCTAGACTGGCGGCACGAGCTCAACATTGGGGATGGCTTCCCACGATGATACAGGAGTGGATTATCGGGGAGCGGGTACCTCCATACCATTATCCCGGCGATACCTCGCCAGGACATCGACTACCGCCACTTGGGGTGCCACTGGAGCAGGCCTTCGCAGCACATGTGGCTTGCACACGACGGGAGATCTGGAGGAACAGGGAACTGTCGGACGAGGTCCGCGTTCTTCGAGAGAAGAGCGACCGCCTGGAAAGGCATAACGAGACGTTAGAAGAGCAGGTGGAGGCCCTACGTCTCCAAGTATCCAAGCTGATGAGTCAGCATGGGCAGATGGTGGACATCATGCAGGAGCATGACGGATGTATCACGGAGAATCGAGTCGCCACTGAGGAGACTCAAGCGATGGTCCAGGCCAGCGACACCATGCTGAACGCATGGGCTGCACAGTTCATTGAGAAACCACCACAGGATGATGGTCCTCAATTCGGTAAGATGAACTGACACACTCCACGGATCGTAGATCCAACAACTAAACTTAACATGCCCAGTATATGTCTGTATACTTTTCAGTCTGTCTAAACATGTGAACTCACCAACTTTTTAGTTGACACTTTTCGCATGTATTCTCAGGTAACTAATGGAGCTTACGCTAGGATGTGCACTTGGAAGCACTAAGGAGTCTGACTGGCATATAGACTCGCGTCTTAGGCTTGTGTGCATATGTTTTACTTTAAAAACAATTTAAACTATGTGTTGTCTTAAAAAATTTACTTTCCGCTGTATTACTCTATAATTCCGCTGCTTTTGATTTGAACTATTCCGCTGCTTTGATTTTGAAAACATGATTGGTTTACAAATTTGTGTGATTGTGTAACTCATATAGAATTCGTTCTATGTGACCATGAGCTGTGATCCTGGCCACATCACATCCACGTGGACTGACACCACGAGTGGGAATTTGGGGGTGTGACAGACTGGTATCAGAGCCTTGGTTATAGGGAACTATGTTTGGATATTGTAAACTTAGACTATAGCCACTGCTCTACACTAGGCACTACACTTAGAACTTGCACACTGATAATACCATTGTTATTGAACTATTGTTTACTAACTTGAGACTTGCAGGAATGGCCAACAATGACAACACTAACAGGAACCTGGGCAGATGCTCGGAAACAGATGACTTGACCGCAGAGAGTCAACGAAGAGTCGACAACATCGTGGCACAGGTCGACGCGGAGATGGACAGACGGGCACGAAATGCAGCACGAGCCCGGTACTGGGGATGGCTCCCTATGGTGATACGGGATTGGATCATAGGAGAGAGGGTGCCTTCGCCACGGCATCCTGGCGACGCACCGACCGACCATAGACTACCACCACTTGGAGTGCCGATAGAGCAGGCATTCGCGGCTCACGTGGCTTTCTCCTGACGTGAGGCCATGAGGAGCGGCGAGCTATCGGACGAGGTCCGAGTTCTTCGAGAGAAGAACGATCGCCTCGAAAGGAAAAATGACAGGTTAGAGGAGCATGTAGAGACTCTACGTCTCCAGGTGTCCCAGCTGATGAGTCAGCATGGGCAGATGGTGGATGTCATGCAGGAGCATGACGGACGCATTACAGAGAATCGAGTCGCCAACGAGGAGACTCAGGCGATGGTCCAGGCTAGCGAGGCCATGCTTAACGCATGGGCCGCGCAGTTTATTGAGGAACCACCTCAGGTTGACGGTCCCCAATTCGAGGCCAATGACCTCGAAGAAGGAGACTTCGATGAGGATCCCAATGAGGATCCAGGGGAGGATGATGATGATGAGGATGCTGATAGTGACATTTCACGCGTCACCATGGACTCATATTAGCCGATTTACTTTCATTTATGTTTCTTTACATTTGCCTAAACGAGCGGGATGTGCTCGTACAAACTTATGTTGCTATCATCTTTTGAAAATCATTTTACTTCAAGTTATTATTATTAATGAAATGATGTTTTGCTTTATTTATTATGTCTTGATTATGGTTGCTTGTTAACATGACATCTAACTTGACTTCTGACATGACAATCGGCTAACACTCTAACTTATGTTAACTAACGTTCTAACCTTTCCATATAGAATCATGTCTGGACGGGGACCCAATGCCCGCAACTTCAAACGTAAGGCCAAAAAGGCAAGGATCAACATGATGGTCGAACGTAAGGTCAACAAAGTACTCGCTGAGTACGAAGCAAACCGACTTGCCAGCGAGACTAGCGGCACCAATAACGGTACTAACATCTGCCTAACCTGACTAACTTAGCATAGGCAACGCTGACACTAACACGTTACATTGAACCCCAATGCACAGGATCCCAAGGGAGCGCAACAAAGGGATGCTCGTTTAAAGCCTTTCTGAGCTGCCACCTTCACAAGTTCCAGGGTACCGAGGGAGCAGTGGGACTGCTTCATTGGATCGAGAAATTGGAGTCGGTATTCTCCATGTCTGAGTGCTCGGAGGAAAACCGAGTAAAGTATGCCACCGGGACTCTGGAGGGACCAGCCCTCACCTGGTGGAACACACACGTCCAGACCCTTGGACTGGAAACGGCAAACTCCATCCCGTGGGAGAACTTCACCCGGATGCTTCACGAGGAATACTGTCCCCGTGATGAAATCAGAAAGCTTGAGGAAGAGTTTTGGGTGCACAAGATGGTGGGATCCGAAATCGAGAAATACTGTACTCGATTTCATGAGCTGTGCAAACTGTGCCCGGCAATGGTGACGCCGGAGTACAAGAAGATTGAGCAAATAATTAGTGGGTTGCCGGAACAAATCCAGAGCACAGTGATAGCTTCTGATCACACCACCATCCAACCACTAATTCGCTTGGCTCACAAATTAGCGGATCAGGCAGTTGCCCAGGGAAAGCTGCCAAAGGGGGGAGAACATCTGAAGCCCCAAGAACCCAAGCGTAAGTGGGAGCCCAGCAACAACCGAACTTTCTCACCTCAGCAACCAACCCAGCAACGGCAAACACCTGCAAAGGTCTTCACTGCCACCCAGTCAAACACTCAAGGCAAGGGAGGATATCAGGGCAACAGCCCAAAATGCAACAGCTGTAACTACCATCACTTCGGCCCATGCAAGAAGGGCAAGTGTACAAACTGTGGCAGAAACGGGCACCTGGCCAAAGAATGCCGATCAAACCCCAACCCCAATCTCAACAAGAATGACACCTTAAAGGGATGCTTCACTTGCGGGAAGCCAGGGAATATGCGCAGAGATTGCCCACAAAACAAGAACACAGGAGGCAACTCGGCAAGGGGCATGGCGTTTGTCATTGGGTCAGGAGAAGCGAAAGATGACCCCAATGTCATTACCGGTACGTTTCTTTTAAATAATGTCTATGCTAGTATATTATTTGACACCGGTGCCGATAGGAGTTTTATCTCTAGTGACTTTAGCAAACTTCTTAATATGACACCAACACCATTAGACCATAAGTACACCGTAGAGTTAGCAGACGGCAAGCTGATAGAAACAAAACATATCATCAAGGGGTGTGTCCTGACGTTAGCAGACCACCAACTGGTGATTGACCTGATGCCGGTAACTCTCGGGAGCTTCGATGTGGTGATTGGAATGGATTGGCTATCTGCAAACCACGCTGAGATTGTGTGCAACGAGAAGATTGTGCGAATTACGTTGCCATGTGGAGAGCAGATCTCAATCCAAGGAGAACGGCGCGGAATACCGTTGAACATCATGTCCTGCATGAAGGCAAGCAAATATCTGAAGAAGGGGTACACGGCTATCCTGGCACTCATCACCGAACAACCAAAGAAGGAACGAAAGATCGAGGACATCGCTGTTGTTCGCGATTATCCAGAAGTCTTTCCTGACGATCTACCGGGACTACCGCCAGCGCGACAAGTGGAGTTTCAGATAGATCTGACACTAGGAGCAGCGCCGATAGCCAAAGCACCATACCGATTGGCTCCTACAGAAATGCAGGAACTATCTAATCAACTACAGGAGTTGTTAGATAAAGGATTTATACGACCGAGCTTCTCACCTTGGGGAGCACCGGTCTTATTCGTAAAGAAGAAAGACGGTTCATTCCGTATGTGTATAGACTACCGAGAACTGAACAAGGTAACGATTAAGAATCGATACCCTCTACCTCGAATCGACGATCTGTTTGAACAATTACAAGGGTCAAGCTACTACTCGAAGAACGATTTAAGATCCGGTTACCATCAACTAAGAATACAAGAGGAGGACATGCCGAAGACAGCCTTCAGGACACGGTACGGACATTATGAGTTTCTGGTTATGCCGTTTGGGCTGACCAACGCACCAACAGTATTCATGGATCTCATAAATCAGGTGTGTAATCCATACCTCGATACGTTCGTAATCGTATATATTGATGATATCCTGATATACTCCAAGACTCAATAAGAACATGCCGATCACTTAGGACGTGTCTTGGAACTACTGAAGAAGGAACAACTATACGCGAAATTTTCCAAATGCGATTTTTGGATTCGCGAAGTTCAGTTTCTTGGACATGTAGTGAACGAGAAAGGAATACACGTAGACCCAGCCAAGATCGAGGCAATCAAGAGCTGGATAGCACCCAAGACACCGACGGAGGTGCGACAGTTTCTGGGATTGGCCGGGTACTACAGGCGATTTATCGAGGGATTCTCGAAGATCGCACAATCATTGACTTCCCTTACGCATAAAGATAAGAAGTTCGAATGGGGAGAAAAACAAGTAGCTGCATTCGAATTATTGAAACAGAAGCTATGCAGCGCACCAATCCTATCACTACCGGACGGGTGCGAAGACTTTGTAGTCTACTGCGACGCATCAAAGCAAGGACTCGGTTGTGTGCTGATGCAACGCGAGAAGGTCATAGCTTATGCATCACGACAACTAAAGGTGCACGAGAAGAATTACACAACTCATGATCTGGAGTTAGGAGCCGTAGTGTTCGCATTGAAGGTCTGGCGACACTATCTGTATGGCACCAAGTGCACTATATTCACCGATCATAAGAGCTTGCAACACATATTCGACCAGAAGGAGTTAAACATGAGACAACGCAGATGGGTCGAGCTGATAGGCGATTATGATTGTGCAATCAAGTATCATCCCGAGAAAGCTAATGTAGTAGCCGACGCACTGAGCCGGAAGGAAACAACCAAACGCGTACGTGCACTACAACTCACCATTCACTCTGAGCTGCCAAATCAGATCCGAGTCGCACAACAAGAAGCTCTGAAGAAGGAAAACCTTACCCTCGAGGCCATGCGGGGTATGGACAAACAGATAAAACAGAAGAATGACGGAGCTTGCTATCTGATGGATCGAATTTGGATTCCACACTACAGAGGATTGAGAGATGTAGTGATGGATGAAGCTCACAAGAGCCGATACTCAGTACATCCAGGCTCTGAAAAGATGTACCACGATTTGAAGACCACTTACTGGTGGCCTAACATGAAATCAGAAATCGTGACCTATGTGAGTAAGTGCCTGACTTGCTCCAAAGTTAAGGTCGAATATCAGAAGCCATCAGGGTTACTCCAACAACCAGAAATTCCAGTATGGAAATGGGAACATATTTCCATGGATTTTATCACCAAACTACCAAAAAAGGCAAGTGGTTGCGATACCATCTGGGTTATCGTAGACTGACTCACTAAATCGGCACACTTCCTACCGATTAAAGAAACTGATAAGTTGGAAAAGCTAACCCGAATGTACTTGAAGGAAGTCGTTTCCAGACACGGAGTCCTAGTCTCAATAATATCTGACCGACACAGCCGTTTCACGGCACATTTTTGGAAGTCCTTACACAAGGCCCTCGGGACGAGGTTGGACATGAGCACTGCTTATCACCCGCAGATGGATGAGCAGAGTGAACGAACCATCCAGACCTTGGAGGACATGCTTCGGGCATGCGTAATCGATTTCGGTAACAGCTGGGAGACTCACTTACCTTTAGTTGAGTTCTCATATAATAACAGTTATCACACCAGCATTGGAGCTGCACCATTTGAAGCACTTTACGGACGTAAGTGCAGATCACCACTTTGTTGGGCGGAAGTTGGTGAAAGCCAATTGACCGGACCCGAACTTGTGCACGAAACAATAGAAAAGATCGTGCAAATACGTAACAGGATGGCAGCAGCTCGGGACCGACAGAAAAGCTATGCCGACAAAAGGCGCAAACCTTTGGAATTCCAAGTGGGAGATCGAGTACTTCTTAAAGTCTTGACTAGGAAGGGAGTGATTCGATTTGGGAAACGGGGAAAGTTAAACCCTCGTTACATCGGACCATTTGAGATCACTAAACGGATAGGCCCCATGGCCTACGAGCTATAGTTACCACAGGAATTGAGTAGCGTACACAATGTGTTTCACGTGTCAAACCTCAAGAAATGCTTATCAGACGAAACGCTCGCAATTCCGTTGGAGGAAATTCAGGTTGATGAACAACTACACTTCGTTGAGGAACCGGTGGAAATTATGGACCGGGAAATCAAGAAGCTTAAACTCAGTAAGATACCGATAGTTAAGATACGATGGAATTCACGGCGTGGACCGGAATACACCTGGGAGCGAGAGGACCAGATGAAAAAGAAATACCCTCACTTATTTTCCGACCAAACTGGAACGAGCAACACGAACTAAATTTCGGGACGAAATTCCTATTAACTGGGGGATGATGTGACACCTCGCAAATTTCAGGTCAGCATTTATATTATCTTAATAATAATGTGTATTATTATTTTATACGAGGCACTAGAATAATTGTATTTAGTGTGACACGTGGCACAACAGACCAAACCCATTGATAATTCGAGGAATTATCGCACAAAACTCGCACGTATCTTGAATGACGAACGTTGGTGAACGGATCAAATCACAGTACACTTTCACTACACATTAGGTACATTAGGTACCGAGGAACCTAATTTAGTTAGAACAACGCTTATGTGTCGAGAAACGATGTTCGTAGTCGATAAATTCGAGAAATTCGCTTCAAAGCAATGAAATTGGGCTCAGTGGGCTCAACCGAGACCCATCGCGGTATGTGATGGGCACCCAAATGGGCTTTCGCGGTATGCGAAGCCTGGGCGGGAGAAATTTGAATTCTCCGAAAACCGTCGCGGTACGCGACGACCGATCATCTTCCACCACCGCGGTACGCGACGTGTTTCGGGAACCAGATGATTATTTTAATCATCGCGCTACGCGGAGCTACTTTTTGACAGATGTCGCGGTACGCGACGACCCTTACACGCATAAAATCTTTATATAACCAATGCTTATCGTTTCTGTCGCTCCTCTCACCCATTTTCCGAACTAGAAGCGATCACACTCCGCCATTAACGCCTGTAACCCATCTTCTAACACCTTAGAAGCCATTTCCATCACAAAGGAAGCACCATTGAAGCTATTGAAGACTCGAAGCAAGCTAGGGAGCATCATCTTGTGCCTTGAACGACTTGGGGCTACTATGGAGACCATTCCAGAGCTGCTCAAGCCTATCTCAGTGATTTAAGAACCTTGGCAGGTAGTATCTACATTCAATCTAGTCTAAAATCATCACTAGGCACACATGCAAGCCATATTGGCCACATGCATTACCATCACCACCTTGAGCACGAAATTTTGTGATGTTAGATCTATTATTTGATGTTGATACTACTGATTTGATATTACTTAGATAATCTATGTTGATTTGTATGTCAAAAAATGGTTATTTGTTGATTTTATCATGAAATAGGCACTTATGGCTACATGCATGTATGATCCATGATGTTTTATGTGATTTTCAATATTAAAATGTTATGATAAGTGATATTGATGATGGATTACAAGGTGTAGAAGTGTTGATTTTGATCAAGAGCATGATTATTAGCATTATTTCCAAATATAGTAACTTTAATGTTACAAATTGTGCATTCTTGATGAAATGGCCAAATGCATGTGATTAAATCCTTGATTTATGCTTAAAAGTATATTCTATAAAGTTATTTGATGCATTGGGATGTTTAGAATTGCTAAAAGTATGATATTCGTGAATGTTACTATAAATAGTAACTTTTTATCACAAGTTTGCAATTGGATGATAAGAATGATAATGTTTTGGGTCTAACATGCTTATGTGATGATGAAGCGATGATATTGAAGGAATTATGTGGTTGAAAGATTTGATTTTGTGTATTTTTCATAAGTTACTAAATATAGTAACTTTATTTTGCCAAACCGATGATTTGTCACATGCTAGACATAACGGTTATGATTAAATGGCTATTTAGGACTAAAATAGTGATGATAGATGTTATTGGTTGTTAAACGTGATGAAATATGCTTATTTGTGCAAACTTTCTAATTTTAGAAACTTTTACGCGTAAACTGTGCTAAACCGGCTATGTGTAACTATGTGCTTTGTGATAACATGCTCACTTAGGATAAATATGCATGTTAGAATAATCGGATTATGAATTATTGCATGACTTGCCAAATATGGAAACTTTCCTGAAATAGAAACTTACTATTTACGAAAGTGACTTTGGTATCTGTACACATCACACGACACTAAACCGCACGTTACACGAGCACTTGATCCAGAACCGTCACCAACGGTTCGTTAGGTCAAACACGGTCAACACGGTCAAACACGGTCAACTCGACCCACATAACAACTTAGAGTTGTTAAACATGAACACGGTCCTGTGAGACCCACATATGCAAACACGAACTCATAGAACCTAAGTGATATAGGTAACTACTAGCCGGCGAGCTACACGATTCTTGTTAAGAACGCTCTACACAAACTCAGGTGAGTTTACAGCCCCACTTTTACTTAACAACTGTTTTACTTAACTTTGGGGTGAGAATACTATGCAACTATTTTAGATATATGACTGGTTTGTTGTGAAAACCATTTTCGAGTGTAACTATTATCGCTTAAAGTCCTCACTTATCCTTACCGTTAGTTTTGTATCAAACGAGTCGTAATTACGTAGTACTACTTGGTTTGACTAACCCCACTCGGCACCAATGTTGACTGGAGGTCATAACGAGTGTAATTTCGATGGGAATGTGGGTCCAGCGATGACCTGCGGAGGCAAACGGGAACAGTCTAGTTTCGGTAAGATGAACTGACACACTCCACGGATCGTAGATCCAACAACTAAACTTAACATACCCAGTATATGTCTGTTTACTTTTCAGTCTGTCTAAACCTGTGAACTCACCAACTTTTTAGTTGACACTTTTCGCATGTATTCTCAGGTAACTAATGGAGCTTACGCTAGGATGCGCACTTGGAAGCACTAAGGAGTCTGACTGGCATATAGACTCGCGTCTTAGGCTTGTGTGCATATGTTTTACTTTAAAAACAATTTAAACTATGTGTTGTCTTAAAAAATTTACTTTCCGCTATATTACTCTATAATTCCGCTGCTTTTGATTTGAACTATTCCGCTACTTTGATTTTGAAAACATGATTGGTTTACAAATTTGTGTGATTGTGTAACTCATATAGAAGTCATTTTATGTGACCATGAGCTGTGATCCTGGCCACGTCACATCCACGTGGACTGACACCACGAGTGGGAATTTGGGGGTGTGACAGTTTGACTAACCCCACTCGGCACCAATGATGACTGGAGGTCATAACGAGTGTAATTTCGATGTTGATGTCGGTTTCAGCGATGACCCGCGGAGGCAAACGGGAACGATCGAGTTTCGGTAAGATGAACTGATACACTCCACGGATCGTAGATCTACAACTAAACTTAACATACCCAGTATATGTCTGTTTACTTTTCAGTCTGTCTAAACCTGTGAACTCACCAACTTTTTAGTTGACACTTTTCGCATGTATTCTCAGGTAACTAATGGAGCTTACGCTAGGATGCGCACTTGGAAGCACTAAGGAGTCTGACTGGCATATAGACTCGCGTCTTAGGCTTGTGTGCATATGTTTTACTTTAAAAACAATTTAAACTATGTGTTGTCTTAAAAAATTTACTTTCCGCTATATTACTCTATAATTTCGCTGCTTTTGATTTGAACTATTCCGCTACTTTGATTTTGAAAACATGATTGGTGTACAAATTTGTGTGATTGTGTAACTCATATAGAAGTCGTTCTATGTGACCATGAGCTGTGATCCTGGCCACGTCACATCCACGTGGACTGACACCACGAGTGGGAATTTGGGGGTGTGACAGTTTGACTAACCCCACTCGGCACCAATGATGACTGGAGGTCATAACGAGTGTAATTTCGATGTTGATGTCGGTTTCAGCGATGACCCGCGGAGGCAAACGGGAACGATCGAGTTTCGGTAAGATGAACTGACATACTCCACGGATCGTAGATCTACAACTAAACTTAACATACCCAGTATATGTCTGTTTACTTTTCAGTCTGTCTAAACCTGTGAACTCACCAAATTTTTAGTTGACACTTTTCGCATGTATTCTCAGGTAACTAATGGAGCTTACGCTAGGATGCGCACTTGGAAGCACTAAGGAGTCTGACTGGCATATAGACTCGCGTCTTAGGCTTGTGTGCATATGTTTTACTTTAAAAACAATTTAAACTATGTGTTGTCTTAAAAAATTTACTTTCCGCTGTATTACTCTATAATTCCGCTGCTTTTGATTTGAACTATTCCGCTGCTTTGATTTTGAAAACATGATTGGTTTAAAAATATGTGTGATTGTGTAACTCATATAGAAGTCATTTTATGTGACCATGAGCTGTGATCCTGGCCACGTCACATCCATGTGGACCGACACCACGAGTGAGAATTTGAGAGTGTGACAGTTTGACTAACCCCACTCGGCACCAATGATGACTGGAGGTCATAACGAGTGTAATTTTGATGTTGATGTCGGTTTCAGCGATGACCCGCAGAGGCAAACGAGAACAGTCGAGTTTCGGTAAGATGAACTGACACATTCCACGGATCGTAGATCCACAACTAAACTTAACATACCCAGCATATGTCTGTTTACTTTTCAGTCTGTCTAAACCTGTGAACTCACCAACTTTCTAGTTGACACTTTTCGCATGTATTCTCAGGTAATTGATGGAGCATACGCTAGGACACACGGGAGGATTACAAGAGAGTCTCATGTATTTAGACTCTGGTCCAAGGCTTTCGTGTGCATTTGTTTATTGTAAACGATTTGAACAATGTTGTGTCTTAAACAATTAACATTCCGCTGTGTATTTTAACTTTTCCGCTGCAACTTAATTTTGTTATGGTATTTTAAACATATTACGCTGCGTATTTATGAAACTTGTATTATTTTACAAAACTGTTTGATTGTGAACTCATATAGAGTCGTTTTATATGACCAATGAGCTGTGATCCTGGCCACGTCACACCCATGTGGACTGAAACCACGAGTGGGAATTTGGGGGTGTGACACATAGTTACTCATAAATTGTTAAAGTAGGGCATCTAGAACTCACCAGACAGTAGTATTCTTGACCGAACTCTTTAGCCAAGACTTAAGAACCTACTTCAGTACATCCTCTAATTACATTACATTACCAAGTGAAGTTCACTAGGTAGAGTACACTAAGTGAAGTTCACTAAGTTGAGTACACTACGTTGAGTACACAAAGTTGAGTACTCTAAGTTGAGTTCATGAAATTAAGTACACTAAGTGAAGTTCACTAAGTCGAGTACACTAAGTTTAGTACACTAAGTTGAGTACTCTAAGTTGAGTACACTAAGTTGAGTACTCTAAGTTGTGTACACGAAATGAAGTTCACGAACTTGAGTACTCGTCTCTTCTTCATAAAATATCTTAGAAATTTATCCAAGACTTTAAGGAGTTAGTTCTAGGTCCCTTATGACCTTAAGTATTGGAACAAAAAAGGAACAAACTTTCTGCATAAAGGCGTGACCTTTATGCATGTTTTCCTTTTTGTCTAAAAATCGAAACTTTCATACATCAAACCCTTACCTGGTGTTAGATGATCCTTTCTGTAGCTTCCCGTGCGTTTCGTCCTTCGGTTGGCCGATCAAAAGTCGTTTCTTGAAATTCTCGAAACTGCTCTCTTCGAGTTCTTGAAAGAGAATGCTTACAACCAAAGGTTATCACGTTTCCTAAGGCACTCATATATATAGGCAAGGTTCATGAAAATGGAGTACATGAAGTGAAGTTCACGAAATTGAGTACCCTAAGTGGAGTTCACGAAATTAAGTACACTAAGTGAAGTTCACTAAGTTGAGTACACAAGTTGGGTACTCTAAGTTGAGTACTCTAAGTGAATTTCACAAAAATGGAGTTAGTGTACTTCCAAATTTCGTGATCTTTTGTTTGGTTGGTTTTTCATCTATTGCCGGCAAGCAGATTATCCGTTACTCATTCGTAAGTTCAAATAATTTGTATAGAAATTTCAGGTTGTTACAGCAGACCACTTATTTAAATATAAGGATTTCTCTCTAAGATTGAGTTTTCACATTATATTAATGTGACAACTAGTACCTGACCGGCCGGCAAGTCCGTACGGTATGTGTACTTTCAACAGTAACTATGTGTAAATACATGTTTGTGAACAGTACTTGTATTAAAAGAATTCAAAATACAAGAAACAGTTGTACGTATATATGTGTAAACTTAAATGCAATAAGTACAACACTCATTGGAAACAATAGTTGTTAGTATTCAGGTGAAAACCTAAGTACAGTTAACACAACAAAAACATTAGAAACAACAGTGTTCATACAAATAACAAGAACAAATCGGTTGCGATCTCAGGAATCAGATGGCCGACAAATCAGTGTGAAAACAATGTGATAACAAGGTGTTTAGTTGAGTCCGACAGTGAGGAAATACAATTTAAAACAACATTTCAGTGTCGTTTCAGAATAACGAATTGACAGTGTGTTTGCGTGAGTGACGATTCACACAAACATATCTGTAAGTTTAACGTTCTGATGTGATGACTGGAAAGTAGAAAACAAAAGTCGGAAAGCAAAACCATCGTCGTGTTCGTTCGGGTGACGATTAGAATGAATACACGCGATGGTGACGCAATCTGACGAAACGAAAAACGAAACACGACACGAACGACAAGTAAATTAATAAAATAAAATAAAATAAATAATATTTTTACAATTTTGAAACTCATCAAAATAATTAAAACAAACTTTTCTTAAATTAAAACATATAAAACGCGCGTTACGTTCCGGAAACGGAACGAAAACGCGAACCGAGCAACCGAAACGAACCCGAATACCCGCGGGGTATAAAAGCACCAAATGAGGTTTTTTTCCTGATTTTTCATCAGCTCTCTCTCTCTAAAAGAGTGATTCCCGAACCCCTCTCTAGAATAATCCCTCTTCAAATCCACATAACTTGCTCGTTTCTTGACGGATTTGGGCGTTCTTGGTGTCCATGCGTAGCTCTCGACCTCCTCTACCTAGAAGTACAATAGATCTAGAGTTTTATCCGGACAAATCCAAGGTATGAGCCAAAGAAGATCATGGGAAATAGGGTTTTCTTTTATCTTATACGACCAAACCCTTTAACTGGCTAATCTCTTACTATTTCGAACCACACGTCCACAAAAAGGTCTTGCTCGCATAAGGGACTTCTCAGGTTCGATGTGTTGATGAAGCTAGTGATGAAGGCGTGGGGTCGTGGAATGGCTACGCAGCCACGAACCTGTAGGTGGCTGGGCCGCTTTGGCCGAACCTTCTACAAGTTCCCGAACCCTTAACTAGTTACCATCACCGAACCTTTTACACACGAACCCTAGCTAGATCTGTGTGATGAACCTACTGACAAACCTGCAATGCTACGAACCAGCCATCGACCGAACCTTATGTCATGAGCCGAACCCTTTCTGCTCACGAATCAAGGAGCCACGAACCCCACCTGCCGAACCTTCATGCTGGCGATCATCCTAGGCGAACCCTGTTGGCAGCCGAACACTCCAGCCAAGCGAACCTTCAGGATGGGACGAATCTATGAACCTAGGAGGGACCATCTCCTACTCAGCTGAACCCTCATTCAAGGGGCGAACCTTAGGGTTCGTGAGGCTTTGATTATGGGGAACCTAGTGTCATAGCCGAACCCAAGGTGGTAGAGGAAAAGGTTCGCTGGCCAAGGATGAGTTTGATGCTACAAAGGGTTGAGCAAGACATGTTATTTTTAAAGGTTGTTAATTTTCAATCTAACACCTAGGTTATACTTAGGATCTCAAATAACATGACATTGAATAAAGTTGTAACTCAAATCAATAATCGAGTATCTTAAATTTAGCCTAAATAGGTTAGGTGGTTTAAAGTCAATAGCAAGTACACAGGGCCGAATGAAGACCAAGACCGAGACTCACGGGTGACATCTAAGTTAAGGTTAACACACACACACACACCAAACAATTATAATCAATACTCATAGGTTACATACAACGTGAAATCAATACAGGATCGTGAAAATAAACTCAAGCCCAATCAAAGAGCACGTGCATTTCCTTGTTTAAGCTAAGTCAACCACTTCAAACACAAGGTGAGTTCATATGCCCCTTTTTCTTTAATCTTAAGTGATTTTAAACTCACGGGGCTGAGAAACATGCTTTACTTTTATTTATTTAAAATTTTTGCTTAACATATTGCTATTACTTTGATTTTGGATAATATTAAATTGTTTGTTATCGCTTATCATTGTATGCATGCTTGTATGATCATGACATGACAGGGATAATCAGATGAACATTATAATATATCTTCATAATTCATCAACACATTAGAATAACATAGTTATAAGATTTTATCTTACAACACTCAGTTATTTTTACATGAGCAACCATTGGGATAATTCATACATAAACAAACATTGGAGACAATTACAGAGAAACATGATGACACAACAAAACATATGAATGATCAGAAGATAATGCATCTTCTAAATGACATTCAACATTATAATTAACTAAGTGTGATAAGTCAAGTACTTATAATGTTTAGTTTACAACTTAAAACATACTATGCGATAGTATGGAGCATTTATCATCCACCACCTGAGCGGATTAAGGGTGGCAAGACTAGTTCTTACCACAGCTTAATGGCAACATGGTGAACATATGGATCATTTAGAATGATAATCATGATAACGTATCTTCATGATAACAATATCATTCTCACATCTGTTGACATAAAGTAATAAGACAAGTTCTTATTCAACTTTATTAACTACATTGAGAACACACGGTGGGATAAAGGTGAATCGGATGCATTGTAATCTGATTACGTGAGGATCACAACGGATTCCTTTTAGGCTCTATACGTTGCATTGAGAATACATTACAAATGGTTAATTAACACTTTTATTGATTAAAAGTGTATCAACAGTTAACCTCACAAGCAATAGAATAATACAAGGAACACATTAAATAAATCTAATGTCCTTAATACATATAATGGTTATCAATACTTCGGTTTGATAACTACAACACTATTATTATATTAATCTATACATGATATCACAGGTGATCAACAATGAGAAGACCATATGAAATGGAGATAGAAATCAATTGTTGTGTTGCAAGTAGTGTGGAGTTCTAGTATTGATGTGGTGGGATGTTGGTTGGGGCTTGTTTCCCTTACATATGCCCTATATATAAGCATCACTACTAGGATGATATATTACTTGTAATTATAACTATTGAGGAGCCATTGGGTGAACGGGTGAATCAAACAATATACAAACAACATGATTAACATTGTGATTGTGCATGTGAATGAATCAAGGTTTTCAATTAACATACTTATGAACTCACCAACCTAGTGTTGACTTTGTTTAAATGCATGTTTTCTCAGGTGACGAACATGTTTAGTCACCAGGATTACAGGGACATAGCTAGTGGACTTTTAGAAGGCCTAGTGTGACAATCCGATAATTTCGGGATGATTCAGTTAACAAAAATCAACAGAAATGATGCAAAATTGAACAAACACAAATTACAAGGGTTAGAATATAACAAAACAAGTGTATAAACACTTGAGTTGTAAGAAATTAACATATAAGTAAAGGAAACACACAATTTTGACTTTTATAAGTCAAAATTCGTGTAAAAATCATACTAAATTTCAAATTAGCATTAAAATTCGGCAAATTATTGAATTAAACGATCACTAATCATCATATTGATGATTATTAACAGTTTCCATATGTTATTGAGCCATTAACTAGCCGAATTAAACCACTAGTGAACTAAAAAAGTCGAAACCGTTGCCATTAGCTATCAATTCTATGTTAATCGACCAAAAAGATCACAATTAAAGCTTCCTAAAACTTATTCGGCATTGTTAGAATCACTACAAACAACCAATCGATTCCAGAAGCTCGAGAAGAAGAAATACGATCGAGGGGTGGTCGAACTTGAAGCACATAGCCGATCTTCGTCAATTTGGCATCAAATCAAGTAAGACTTTATTGCTATATCACCTAAAACACCCGATTAGGCATAACCTTATGCTAATTTGGAGTCCTAACAACGAATTAATTGAATTCGAATGTTAGGGTTCTTCATATTGAGCGATTTGGGGATTTTTAAGAAACTGAAATCTATAATCAAATTGAAACTCATACGTAGTTTCAGAATATCGTCTAAAAGAAAATCCCTATAACAATTGTATCACATTATAACGAATTGATTAAGTTCAAGTTTCTAGGGTTCTTAGAGAAACCGATTTGGGGATTTTGATTCAAACGTGTTTCAAACTCAAATTAAATCATACAGTAGCTTCGTGGGGTTCCATTGAACGAAATCCCTAGGATACTTACATCTAACAATAGCGAATTGATCATGATCGAGTTCTAGGGTTTATCTATAAACATATTTGGGGGATTTAATTCTAATGGGCTCAAAAATCAAATTAAATGGTACCTCAGTTTCAGAATACCCCGATTAAAGTAAATCTTATGTTAATTTTAACAAAAATCATCGAATTGGGTGTTAACCGGTTTCAAGTATTCATGTTATGAACGAGTTAGGGTACTTGGTTAAAAAGAACACAAAAAATTCGATTAATTTGTACAGAGTGAGTCGAAATCACTGGTGTAATGAAAACCCTATGAGTCCAGGAACAATTGATCATTAATTCGATTGATTTGAATTGGGAATCAATGGGTTAGGGTTCGAATGTGTACAAACCCGATTAATCGGGTTATTGTGAATTGTTTTCGAATTAAACCCACCTGTGAACTCGTTGTGATCTATGGAACAATAGCCCCATGGTTTTAGGTTCTATCGGGGTCGAATCGTGGGCCAATTTGGGCTCAATAGGTTCGGTTATAATTTAACAAAGGGAAATAGGCACTTCAAGATTTAAAACAATTGAACTCTGACTTCTTATGTAAATGATTAGTTGGGTTAGATGGTAGGGTGAGTGTGTCTTGTCTGGGAGGTCACAGGTTCGAACCTGTGACCAACTGGTTTTTGAAATTTTAATCATTTTTAGTGTTTTAATCATAACTCACTCGTTTTAACTCCGTTTCGACCCGTTCAAGTTGCGTTGTAACCGTAACGAAATCCCGAACAAAATAAAATAATAAAATTTATATTTTAACCTGAAAACATAATCGCGTATAATTATGTTTATTTAAATAAAATCATATATGGTTATATGATTTTATTTAAACGATTTTAAAGGCACGCGTACTTATAGATGCACAATTCTAACACTCTAACATACGTGTGTCGACATGTATGTGATTTCAAGCACAAAACGACATCCCGAATTCACGTGTGTTGATCATTCTATTCACTATCAAAGGTGCGTACACGGCCCCTTTTCTTATTTTAACTGTTTTGGGGGAGAAAACATGTGCAACAAACACTTTAGATACATATCACTTGCATGAGTTAGCTGTTTACATTAAGTGCAAACATAGCATTACAAGTCCTTACATATCGAACCGTTTAGTTTGCTGTAATGCAAAGCGTGGTAGTTGGAAATAGATCTATTAGGTTTGACAAACCTCACTTGGTAGATGGGATCTACGCAAGTGTTTGACTAGCCAATTCACATTGCTATTGTTTGTGCTAGGTAATAGTGGAAAGGCAACCAGCATTCAAACAGTCAGCTTCGGTGTCGACCGCTTATGTAAATAGTACAAATGACTAGCTATCATGACTATGCATGTGTGAATATGTTATCTGCAAACATTTCATTTCAAACAGTTATTTCAAACATTTTTGATTAACAAACCTGTGTATGCACCAACCTTTGTGTTGACTTGATTTGCGTGTTTTCTCAGGACGTTAAGGTACAAGATCAAGCAAACATGGACTAGGAGATCGAGTCGCATGCATATTTTACGGTCCTATGGTTTTGGATTTAAACATTTGAGACTTTGCTTTGTAATTTACAGTTTTCAAACCGTTATGTTTGTTATTATTTTAAAAACGCTTCCGCAACTTAGAACTTTGATATTACAGTTTTAGACCAATGTATGTTTGAAAATCATATAGAGGTCTTCGTTATGTCTAATGATCTGAGATACTGGTTTGTCACGTCCCAAACGGTATGATTCCGTTAGTTGAAAATTGGGGGTGTGACATATTGGTATCAGAGCCAGGTTTGGTTATAGCGAACTAGGTTTGCATTAGTAGACTTAGACTATAATTGTTAGACATTAGACACTTGTTTACACAACTGCTTTTGCCTGGTATTTACATATGGTCTTATGTAACAGATATGGCAGCACCATCACCACCGCACGTGATCGTACTTGATGACGAGGAGCCGATAGCTCCAGCATTTCAGGATCATGAGGAGGATCCGGAGGAGGACTCGGATGAGGATCCGGAGGAGGATCCTGAAGAGGACGACCCAGAGGAGGATCCGGAAGAGGATCCACAGGATGATCCTGACGAGGATCCTGAGGAGGCACCGCAGGGGAACCCACAGAAGGCTCATGAGGAGGATCCCACCGAGGAGTCTTCTTACTGTATGCCACCTAGATTTCATGCCTGTAAGAGGCCACGATTTGAGTCGGATGATGTCGCCCGATTGACCTGGGAGTCAAAGTGGGCTAATGATCGGATCGAGCACATGGCGCAGGAGCTCCGGGATGTAAACGCCCGATACGCAGAGCTTCGCAGTGTAGTTCAGGGGATGGAGTCTCACATTGTACATCTGACTACACGAGTGCAAGAGGAGGAACATCGAGCCGACATTGCTGAGGGGAGGTTGATTGCATTGGAGGAGCAGTTTGTATCTGAAGCAGAGGAGGAAGAGGAAGAGGAGGAGATACCAGCACAGGATGTTGTTTCTGATGCTGATTCTACTATTGAGGACGCCCGATTTTTCTTTATTTTGTTTAAACTTATAAGGGGCGGGTTGTGTCCCTACATTAGATGTTTGAGAACCTATGTTTTGATTTTGAAAGTATTGTAATCAAATCAGATTATTATCTATTGAAAAACTATTATTTATTGCCAACAATTGTGTTCAATCATACAGTTGCATGTTTGTTGATTGTTGTATTGTTTACACGTTTCACATTGGACTTTGATAACACTCTAACATTTATTCTAATCAGGTTGAGAATGGCCGGTGAAAACGTCAATATGACAGTTACAGAACTCAATGAGCTGATCAACAACAGGATCGCGGAGGCAATCGCGAACTACACCCAGACACGCACGACAGGACCACATGGTCTAGCAGGGGGATTGGTGAACCCACCGGTATGCACATTCAACACGTTTCTGGATTGCAAGCCTCACAATTTTAAAGGGTCAGATGGGGCTATTGGACTCCTACGATGGATTGAAAAGGCGGAATCAGTGTTCGAAATGTGCAACTGTCCTGAAGAAAACAAAGTCAAATATGCCACGGCTACGTTGGAGGGTCCAGCGTTGACCTGCTGGAACTCTAATGTTCAAACTCTGGGATTGGGAGAAGCTAATGCATTAACCTGGAATGGGTTCAAAACATTACTGCAAGAGGAGTACTGTCCTCGCAGTGAAATGCAGAAGCTGGAAGAGGAGTATTGGCATCTCAAGATGGAGGGGTCTAACATCGAGGAGTACGCTACTCGATCTCATGAACTAGCCAGACTCCTACCTCACATGGCTACTCCAGCAAGCAAGTGGATAGAGAGGTACATTGGGGGATTAGTGCCTTAGATTCAGGGATTGGTAACTTCTGCAAATCCCACGACGATTCAACAAGCTGTTCGGTTGGCGCACCAATTGACTGATCAGGCAGTGTTACAAGGAACTCTGCCTAAACGAACAACAGCTACTAAGGTGGGAGACCACAAGAGGAAATGGGAAGACAGCAATTCCAAGAATTTCAGCCAAAAGTCATTTCAGCAGAACCGCATGCAGGATTCGAACAAGACTTATCACAATTCGAACAGTGGTCCGCAATCATCAGGAGGGTATGTCGGTAAATACCCAAAGTGCAATAAGTGTGGATTCCATCACGTCGGGAATCAGTGTGATAAGTACCGGTGCCAACGGTGCGGTAAAGGAGGGCATGCAGCTAAGGATTGCAGCGGAGAACTGCAAAACTACTCCAACAATCAGAACAACAACCAGAACAACACTCAGAAGGGGTGCTTTGAGTGTGGTAAGCCGGGGCACTTCAAAAAGGATTGCCCAGAACTCAAGAAAGGCGGGACTAATGATGCAAATGGCAACGGCAACGGTAATGGTACCAATAACAACAATAACAACAACAATGGTGCTAGAGGCAGGGCGTTTGTGATTGGAGGATGTCAAGCACGGGAGGATCCCGACATTTTTACGGGTACGTTCCTCTTGAATAATCACTATACCTCTATGCTATTTGACACTGGTGCAGACCGGAGTTTTGTATCTAGTACATTCTCTAAGTTGCTAAATGTTAGTCCCACTGCCTTAGAAAACCCATACACTATAGAACTAGCTGATGGCAAGTTAATTGTAGTTGAACAAATTCTTAAAGGATGTATCCTTGATTTGATGGGTCAAACACTGGAAATTGATCTTATGCCTATCACTTTAGGCAGTTTTGATGTAGTCATTGGCATGGACTGGTTGTCCAAACACCAGGCTGAAATAGTATGCCATCAAAAGATAGTTCGTATACCTCTTTCACATGGAGAGACACTGTATGTACAAGGTGAGAAGAGCAGTACGCCACTGTGTCTCATATCTTGAAAGAAAGCACACAAATGTCTGCGTAAAGGTCATACAACAATTATAGCACTTACAATTGAGAAGCCGGTAGCGGAGAAGAAGATCGAAGACATCCTAGTGGTTTGTGAATTTCCTGAAGTATTTCCAGAAGACATACCGGGATTACCGCCTATCAGACAGGTGGAATTTCGAATCGACCTTACACCAGACGCAGCACCGATAGCTAGGGCGCCTTATCGACTTGCACCATTAGAGATGCAAGAGTTATCTACACAACTGGAAGAGTTGTTGGATAAGGGCTTTATACGACCTAGTTTTTCACCATGGGGAGCACCAGTCTTATTTGTCAAGAAAAAGGATGGGACTTTCCGTATGTGTATCGATTACTGGGAACTTAACAAGGTTACCATAAAAAACCGGTATCCGTTACCTAGAATTGATGATTTGTTCGATCAGTTACAAGGTTCGAGTTACTACTCGAAGATTGATCTCAGATCGGGTTACCATCAACTCAGAGTCCAGGAGGAGGATATTCCAAAGACAGCATTCAAAACGCGCTATGGCCATTACGAATTTTTGGTCATGCCATTTGGGTTGACAAATGCTCCAGCAGTATTCATGGATCTCATGAATCGAGTCTGCAAACCTTATCTTGATAAGTTTGTCATTGTTTTCATTGATGACATTCTCATCTATTCTCAGACTGAGGAGGAGCATCCTGAACATCTTCGATTGCTGTTGGAATTACTGAAACAAGAACAATTGTACGCTAAATTCTCGAAATATGCTTCTGAATGCGAGAAGTTCAATTCTTGGGTCATATAGTCAATGAAAAGGGCATACATGTTGATCCAGCGAAAATTGAAGCGATTAAAAATTGGGAAGCACCAAAGCCCCCTACTGAGGTACGACAATTCCTAGGTTTGGCGGGTTACTACCGAAGGTTCATTGAGGGTTTCTCAAGGATCGCTCAACCACTTACAGCTCTTACTCACAAAGGAACGAAGTATAACTGGACGGATAAACAGGAAGCTGCATTCCAGTTACTGAAACAGAAACTCTGTAGTGCACCGATTCTGTCCTTACCGGAAGGCACGGAAGACTTTGTGGTGTACTGTGATGCATCTGCACAGGGTTCGGGATGTGTGTTGATGCAACGTGATAAAGTGATTGCTTACGCTTCACAACAACTTCGACCACACGAAAAGAATTACACTACTCATGACTTGGAGTTAGGAGCAGTGGTATTTGCTCTGAAAATTTGGAGACACTATTTATATGGAACCAAGTGTGCCATTTACACTGATCATAAGAGTTTGCAACATATCTTTGATCAGAAGGAGCTTAATATGAGACAGCGACGGTGGGTCGAGCTGTTGAATGACTACGAATGCGCAATCAAGTACCATCTGGGAAAAGGTAACGTGGTAGATGATGCTTTAAGCAGAAAAGACACATCAACAAGACGGGTTCGCGCACTTATTATGACAATACATACTGACTTACCTGACAAGGTACGCAGTGCTCAGCTTGCAGCCTTAGAAAAGGATAACTTGGAACAGGAATCCTTACGGGGAATGGAAAAACAATAGGATGTTAAGTCTGATGGAACTCGCTAATTCATTAATCGACTTTGGATACCTTTGTATGGGGGTTTAAGGGAACTCGTGATGGATGAAGCACACAAGTCTAGATATTCAGTCCATCCGGGATCAGACAAGATGTATCATGACTTAAAGACACTGTATTGGTGGCCTCACATGAAAGCTGATATTGCTAAGTACGTTAGCAAATGTTTGAGATGCTCGAAAGTCAAAGTTGAATAGCAGAAGCCATCTGGTTTACTGCAACAACCAGAAATACCGATGTGGAAATGGGAACAGATTTCGATGGATTTCATTACTAAATTACCCCGTACACCAAGTGGTTGTGATACGATATGGGTAATCGTTGACCGGTTAACGAAATCCGCACACTTCTTGGCAATTAAAGAAACTGATAAAATGGAGAAACTGACTTGTATTTACATCAAGGAAGTGGTAGCAGGACATGGCGTGCCAATCTCTATCATATTAGATCGGTATGCCCAATTCACTTCAAACTTTTGGAAATCACTCCATAAGTCATTGGGAACTCGTTTAGACATGAGTACCGCTTATCATCCACAAACCGACGGTCAGAGTGAACGTACGATTCAAACGCTCGAAGACATGTTACGAGCTTGTGTTATTGATTTTGGTGATAGCTGGGAAAACCACTTACCGTTAGTGGAATTCTCTTACAACAACAGTTATCATACAAGCATTCAGGCACCACCATTTGAAGCTTTATACGGTCGCAAATGTCGTTCACCGGTTTGTTGGGCTGAAATTGGTGATAGCCAAATAACAGGACCTGAACTAGTGCATGAAACGACTGAGAAGATTGTACAAATCCGGAACCGTATGGCAGCGGCTCGGGATCGACAGAAGAGTTATGCTGACAAACGTCGCAAGCCATTGTAATTTCAAGTAGGAGACAGAGTTCTTCTAAAGGTATCACCTTGGAAAGGTGTGATACGATTCGGTAAGCGTGGGAAGCTTAGCCCACGGTACGTAGGACCTTTTGAAATCCTGAAAAGGATTGGTCCGGTTGCGTATCAACTCAAATTACCGGATGGACTCACTGGAGTTCATGACGTCTTTCATGTTTCAAACTTGAAGAAATGTGTTTCTTACGAGACATTGATTGTACCGTTGGAAGAAGTACAAGTGGACGAACAATTACGGTTCATTGAAGAACCAGCAGAAATCATGGACCGAGAGGTCAAACAACTCAAACAAAGCAAGATTCCGATAGTCAAAGTCCGATGGAATTCAAGACGTGATCCTGAATTCACATGGGAAGAGAAGATCAAATGATGAAGAAGTATCCTTATCTGTTCAAAACAACAACTGCAAACACTGTGAAGACACGTTAAATTTCGGGACGAAATTTCCTTCAACAAGGGGATGACGTGATGCTTCACACATCAACATTTCAGATTTCAAACTGTAAGCACAAACACTTTATGCAACTGGTTTTATTACAAACATTGTGCTGCATTACATTTTATGTGCTACATTTCATATGTTACATGTTATGGTAGTACATACATGATTAGTTTCAAACATTTGCTATGTACGAGGTTACATAGTACAAACAGTTGCGAACATTCACTAATGTGCAAGGTTACACAGAACAGTATGATCAAACACAAACAGTCACAGTTAGGTGTACTAACTGGTGTGTATGCAAACAATTACATAGAACGATCACTTAGGTGTGATGTTGCAAACATTGGGTTTTGTGTGTGAGTACACACAAGCGCACAGAATGATCAGACATCACACTAACACGCACAATCTGAACTCACAAGTAGTTTCCTAACTACTCCTAACATTTACTAATTTTCGGGACAAAAATTCCTTCAACAAGGGGATGATGTCACAATCCGATAATTTCGGGATGATTCCGTTAACAAAAATCAACAGAAATGATGCAAAATTGAACAAACACAAATTACAAGGGTTAGAATATAACAAAACAAGTGTATAAACACTTGAATTGTAAGAAATTAACATACAAGTAAAGGAAACACACAATTTTGACTTTTATAAGTCAAAATTCGTGTAAAAATCATACTAAATTTCAAATTAGCATTATAATTCGGCAAATTATTGAATTAAACGATCACTAATCATCATATTGATGATTATTAACAGTTTCGATACGTTATTGAGCCATTAACTAGCTGAATTAAACCACTAGTGAACTAAAAACTCGAAACCGTTGCCATTAGCTATCAATTCCAAGTTAATCGACCAAAAAGATCACAATTAAAGCTTCCTAAAACTTATTCGGCACTGTTAGAATCATTACAAACAACCAATCGTTTCCAGAAGCTCGAGAAGAAGAAATACGATCGAGGGGTGGTCGAACTTGAAGCACATAGCCGATCTTCGTCAATTTGGCATCAAATCAAGTAAGACTTTATTCCTACATCAACCTAAAACACCCGATTAGGCATAACCTTATGCTAATTTGGAGTCCTAACAACGAATTAATTGAATTCGAATGTTAGGGTTCTTCATATTGAGCGATTTGGGGATTTTTAAGAAACTGAAATTTATAATCAAATTGAAACTCATACACAGTTTCAGAATATCATCTTAAAGAAAATCCCTATAACAATTGTATCACATTATAACGAATTGATTAAGTTCAAGTTTCTAGGGTTCTTAGAGAAACCGATTTGGGGATTTTGATTCAAACGTGTTTCAAACTCAAATTAAATCATACAGTAGCTTCGTGGGGTTCCATTGAACGAAATCCCTAGGTTGAGTACATCTAACAATAGCGAATTGATCATGATCGAGTTATAGGGTTTATCTATAAACGTATTTGGGGGATTTAATTCTAATGGGCTCAAAAATCAAATTAAATGGTACCTCAGTTTCAGAATACCTCGATTAAAATAAATCTTATATTAATTTTAACAAAAATCATCGAATTGGGTGTTAACCGGTTTCAAGTATTCATGTTATGAACGAGTTAGGGTTCTTTGTTAAAAAGAACACAAAAAATTCGATTAATTTGTACAGAGTGAGTTGAAATCAATGATGTAATGAAAACCCTATGAGTCCAGGAACAATTGATCATTAATTCAATTGATTTGAATTGGGAATCAATGGGTTAGGGTTCGAATGTGTACAAACCCGATTAATCGGGTTATTGTGAATTGTTTTCGAATTAAACCCACCTGTGAACTCGTTGTGATCTATGGAACAATAGCCCCATGGTTTTAGGTTCTATCGGGGTCGAATCGTGAGACAATTTGGGCTCAAGAGGTTCGGTTATAATTAAACAAAGGGAAATAGGCACTTCAAGATTTAAAACAATTGAACTCTGATTTCTAATGTAAATGATTAGTTGGGTCAGATGGTAGGGTGAGTGTGTCTTGTCTGGGAGGTCACAGGTTCGAACCTGTGACCAATTGGTTTTTGAAATTTTAATCATTTTTAGTGTTTTAATCATAACTCACTCGTTTTAACTCCATTTCGACCCGTTCAAGTTGCGTTGGAACCGTAACGAAATCCCGAACAAAATAAAATAATAAAATTTATATTTTAACCCGAAAACGTAATCGCGTATAATTATGTTTATTTAAATAAAATCATATATGGTTATATGATTTTATTAAAACGATTTTAAAGGCACGCGTACTTATAGATGCACAGTTCTAACACTCTAACATACGTGTGTCGACATGTATGTGATATCAAGCACAAAACGACATCCCAAATAACATTAAGTTATTTTTAAAACATAGGTTCTTCGTAGAGGATTTTCTACGCGTATTCACGTGTGTTGATCATTCTGTTCACTATCAAAGGTGCGTACACGACCCCTTTTCTTATTTTAACTGTTTTGGGGGAGAAAACATGTGCAACAAACACTTTAGATACATATCACTTGCATGAGTTAGCTGTTTACATTAAGTGCAAACATAGCATTACAAGTCCTTACATATCGAACCGTTTAGTTTGCCGTAGTGCAAAGCGTGGTAGTCGGAAATAGATCTATTAGGTTTGACAAACCTCGCTTGGTAGATGGGATCTACGCAAGTGTTTGACTAGCCAATTCACATTGCTATTGTTTGTGCTAGGCAATAGTGGAAAGGCAACCAGCATTCAAACAGTCAGCTTCGGTGTCGACCGCTTATGTAAATAGTACAAATGACTAGCTATCATGACTATGCATGTGTGAATATGTTATCTGCAAACATTTCATTTCAAACAGTTATTTCAAACATTTTTGATTAACAAACCTGTGTATGCACCAACCTTTGTGTTGACTTGATTTGCGTGTTTTCTCAGGACGTTAAGGTACAAGATCAAGCAAGCATGGACTAGGAGATCGAGTCGCATGCATATTTTACAGTCCTATTGTTTTGGATTTAAACATTTGAGACTTTGCTTTGTAATTTACAGTTTTCAAACCGTTATGTTTGTTATTGTTTTAAAAACGCTTCCGCAACGTTACAACTTTGATATTACAGTTTTAGACCAAAGTATGTTTGAAAATCATATAGAGGTCTTCGTTATGTCTAATGATCTGAGATCCTGGTTTGTCACGTCCCAAACGGTATGATTCCGTTAGTTGAAAATTGGGGGTGTGACACCTACCTACTTTTGGTGTTGCATACTTTTGATTGACAATACAGCGAATCACCTTTTCTATATCTTGTATAGTGAAAAGATATAAACTCATTGATTCTTTTGGATAGATTTACTTGGTTAAATTATGAACGATACATTGTAATTTAATCTTGTAATTCTATATCATTGTCGTGTTAGCATTTCTCATTTATTTATCATGCGCTATGTAAACAATTTGATCATTTCGATTATCACACGATATCGCGCCCCGGGAATCTTCCGCCAGGCAGAAAAGTCGATCCAGCCCGCCGGCTCGGGGTGTGACAGATTGGTATCAGAGCCATGGTTATAGAGAAATATAGGTCATATTACTTAAACAGTTTGGCCTAGACTATAACCTAGGGACCCTCATGTAAAGATCATATGACATAGGACTCTATTTGCATGTGTCTTCTGCATCTGATCACTGCACTAACCGATTTTCCTTCGGTTATGATCAGAATGCCGCCGAGAAGACGACCACCTGCTATACTGCCACCACCACCACAAGACTTGGCCCCACGCTCATCTACACCTTCACCTGCTGATTCTCCTACACAACCACCTCCTCCTCCGCCACCGCCTGCACATCAGTTAGATCCTCCTACCATAGCACTGGCCACTCTGCTGACCAGTCAACTGAGGGATGTGATTCCCGAGATGATGAACATGATCAACACCAACAACAACAACAACATTGCCAACTCTTCGGGAGAAGGCAGCGGAAACACCTGAAACCATCAAGACTACTCCTACAAGAACTTTGTGGGATGTAAGCCACCTAGTTTCAGTGGCAGCGAAGGAGCTGTCGGATTGATCCAATGGATCGAAAAGATGGAGACAACCCTGGAGATCAGCAACTGTCCGGAACAGTATAGGGTGAAGTATGCTGCGGGTTCATTCCACAAGCGAGTGTTAACTTGGTGGAACACTCAAGTTCATACTAGAGGCATGGATGAGGCTCTGTCAATGCCTTGGGATGACTTCAACGCCATACTGCGGGCAGAGTTTTGCCCAAGGAACGAAATCAAGAAGGTTGAGACTGAATTACTCAATTTTGTTATGATTGGTGCTGGGCATCTAGCCTATACCACAAGATTTCATGAGCTGGAATCATTGGCACTGGATATAGTGTCAACACTGGAAAAGAGAATTGAACGGTATATCGGGGGATTACCGGCTTGTATGCAAGGTTTTATCCTTGCTGCTCATCCAATATCTATGGAAATGGCTGGTACTCTGTCATCAACAATGATAGATGTGATGGTTGCCTCTGGGGCAATCAAGAAAGAGGCATACTCAGCCAAAGCTGAAACTTCAAGGAAGCCGGATAAAAGGCCGGCTAAGAAACAAAAAGTGGTCAGGAACTTCGCTGCGACCACTCAGACACCGATGCTCAATCAACCACCACCACTGCAAATCAGGAAGCCCTACACTGGCACTGCACCTTTGTGCAACACATGCCAGTATCATCATCTACCAAACATCCCGTGCATACACTGCACCAACTGTGGGAGGTTTGGTCATCTGGTATCCCAATGCAGGAGCCCGAGGACGAGCCTTTTAGATAGGAGCTGCTAATGCTCGACATGACCCAAATGTGATCACGGGTACATTTCTCTTATCTGACTAATATGCATCCATATTATTTGACACTGGTGCGGATCAGAGTTTTATCTCATCCGATTTTGCATGCCATCTTAAATATGTTGAGGAATTGTTTGACTCCCCTTACACTATTGAGATAACAAACGGCAAACAGATCACAGTAGACACAATACTTAGGAATTGCCCACTAACACTTGGCGATCACACATTTTCCATCGACTTGATACCGATGGAGCTGGGCAGTTTCAACATCATCATCGGAATGGATTGGCTATCTCTTAACCGAGTTGAGTTCATTTGTTTTGATAAGCTACTACGCATTCCAGTGGAGGACAATAAGATTTTGGAGATTCGTGGAGACCAAGCGAAAGGCAGTGTCAAGATAATATCGTGCATGAAGGCTCGCAAGTACCTCTGAAAATAATGCGTTGCATTCCTAGCTCACGTGATCGAGAAAGACAAGAAAGCAATCAAGATTCAAGACGTACTGGTTGTGAAAGACTACACGGACGTGTTTCCGAATGATTTACCAGGACTGCCACCCGAGAGATCAGTACAGTTCCGAATCGATTTGATTCCGGGAGCGACTCCTGTAGCTAAGTCTCCTTACAGACTTGCTCCATAAGAAATGCTGGAGTTGTCCAATCAGTTACAAGAGCTACTCGATAAAGGATTCATCCGACCGAGCTTTTCCCCATGGGGAGCTCCGGTTCTTTTTGTTAAGAAGAAAGATGGATCTTTCAGGATGTGCATTGATTACAAAGAGCTCAATAAACTCACCATAAAGAATCGGTACCTGTTACCGAGGATTGATGATCTGTTTGATCAATTACAGGGAGCACAATACTTTTCAAAGATAGAACTGAGATCAGGTTATCATCAGCTCCGGATTCAAGAGGAGGACATACCAAAGACGGTATTTCGTAGACGATACGGTCACTATGAATTCATGGTGATGCCATTCGGACTAACGAACGCACCAGCAGTGTTCATGGATTTAATGAACCGGGTGTGTAAGCCATACTTAGATCAGTTTGTTATCGTTTTCATCGATGATATACTGATTTATTCGAAGAACGAGAAGGAACATGAACAACACCTCAAAACAGTCCTGGAACTCCTGAAAGAAGAACGACTCTATGCCAAATTCTCCAAGTGTGAATTCTGGTTAAGAGAAGTTCGATTCTTGGGTCACGTGATTAACAGTGATGGTATTCACGTGGATCCTACCAATATTGAAGCAATAAAGAACTGGGATGTGCCTACAACACCAACCGAGATCGGATCATTTTTGGGATTGGCAGGTAATTACAGGAGATTCATTTCGAATTTCTCTAAGATAGCCTTGTCTCTCACCAAACTCACATAGAAGAGTGAACCTTTTGTGTGGACACAGAAACAGGAAGAGGCATTCCAGACATTGAAACAAAGATTGTGCAATGCTCCTATCTTAACACTCCCAGAAGGCAATGACGATTTTGTAGTATACTGTGATGCTTCCCATCAGGGACTCGGATGTGTTTTGATGCAACGAGACAAAGTCATTGCTTATGCCTCACGACAGCTGAAGATACACGAGAAGAATTACACGACACATGACTTAGAACTGGGAGCTGTTGTCTTTGCTTTAAAGATTTGGACACACTACCTGTATGGTACCAAGTGCACTATCTTCACAGATCACAAGAGTTTACAGCACATATTTGATCAGAAGGTGCTTAACATGAGACAGAGACGTTGGGTTGAGCTTCTAAATGATTACGATTGTGTGATCAAATACCATCCAGGCAAAGCGAATGTAGTTGCAGACGCTTTGAGTCGGAAGGAAAGAGTCAAACCCTTGCGCGTTCGAGCAATGGGAATGGCCGTGCAAACAAGTTTGGGAGAACAAATCATACAAGCACAACAAGAAGCAGTGGCTAGAGACAACCTGAAACGTGAGCTCGATTGTGGAGCCGAGAAACATTTGAAGACAAAACAAGATGGAGTTATCTACTATCTGGATCGTGATTGGATTCCAGCAGTAGATGAACTCTGAACACTTGTTCTTGACGAGGCACACAAGACACGCTATTCAGTTCATCCTGGTGCCGATAAGATGTACCAAGATCTTCAGTCGTTTTATTGGTGGCCGGGTATGAAGAAATATATTGCCCCTTATGTTGGCAAATGCATCACATGTGCCAGAGTCAAAGCTGAACACCAGAAACCTTCGGGTTTGCTGGAGCAACCAGAGATACCACAATGGAAGTGGGAACAAATAGCTATGGATTTCATTACCAAGCTACCCCGCACTTCCAGCGGACACGATTCGATTTGGGTCATCATTGATAGACTGACCAAGTCAGCACATTTCTTGCCAATCAGAGAAACTTACAAGATGGAGAAGCTCGCGAGACTATACGTTGATGAAATAGTAGTAAGGCACGGTGTGCCATTGTCTATTATCTCAGACCAGGATAGTCGATTTACTTCGCGGTTCTGGCAATCATTGCAACAATCCTTAGGGACAAGTATTAACTTGAGCACCGCTTATCATCCACAAACGGATGGACAAAGCGAGCGAAGTATTCAAACCTTAGAGGATATGTTGAGGACATGCATCCTAGACTTCGGTGGAAGTTGGGATACACATTTACCACTCACTGAGTTCTCCTACAACAACAGCTACCACAACAACATTGGATGTGCTCCTTTTGAAGCACTTTATGGTAGAAAATGTCGGTCTCCAATTTGTTAGACCGAAGTGGGAGACAACAGAATCACTGGGCCTGAAGATACAATAGCGATTACAAGCAACACGTAGCCGCCAAAAGAGTTACGCAGACAAACAGCGCAAGCCTTTGGAATTCGATGTAGGTGACCGAGTCATGTTGAAAGTGTCCCCATGGAAAGGTGTAGTTCGTTTTGGGGCTAAAGGCAAAATAGCACCAAGATATGTCGGACCGTTTGAGATAACTCAACGCATAGGTCCTGTGGCATACAGACTCAGACTCCCTGATGAGCTCAGCGGAGTACACGATGTGTTTCATGTATCAAATCTCAAGAGGTGCTTAGCAGACGAAACATTGATCATACCATTGGAAGAGATACAAATTGATGAGCAACTACCTTTCAATGAAGAACTTGTAGATATTAGGGAACGTGAAGTCAAGAGACTGAAACGAAGCCGTATCCCTATTGTAAAGGTTCGATGGAACTCCAAGCATGGACTAGAAACTACCTGGGAGCGCGAGGACAACATGAAGACAAAGTATCCCCACCTGTTCGAGAATTAAAGCCCGGCCTTTATGCTTAAATTTCGGGACGAAAATTTCATTAACAAGGGGAGACTGTGACAGTCAGTATCTGACCGGCCAGCAAGTTCGTATGGTATGTGTACTTTCAACAGTAACTATGTGTAAATACATGTTTGTGAACAGTATTTGTATTAACAGAATTCAAAATACAAGAAACTGTTGTACGTATATATGTGTAAACTTAAATGCAATAAGTACAACACTCATTGGAAACAATAGTTGTTAGTATTCAGGTGAAAACCTAAGTACAGTTAACACAACAAATCATGAGAAACAACAGTGTTCATACAAATAACAAGAACAAATCGGTTGCGATCTGATATCCATAGATAACAGGAATCAGATGGCCGACAAATCAGTGTGAAAACAATGTGATAACAAGGTGTTTAGTTGAGTCCGATAGTGAGGAAATACAATTTAAAACAACATTTCATGGTCGTTTCAGAATAACGAACTAACAGTGTGTTCGTGTGAGTGACGATTCACACAAACATATCTGTAAGTTTAACGTTCTGAAGTGATGGCTGGAAAGTAGAAAACAAAAGTTGGAAAGCAAAACCATCGTCGTGTTCGTTCGGGTGACGATTCGAACGAATACGCGCGATGGTGACGCGATCTGACGAAACGAAAAACGAAACACGACACGAACGACAAGTAAATTAATAAAATAAAATAAACAGTATTTTTACAATTTTGAAACTCATCAAAATAATTAAACAAACTTTTCTTAAATTAAAACATATAAAACGCGCGTTACGTTCCGGAAACGCAACGAAAACACGAACCGAGCAACTGAAACGAACACGAATACCCGCAGGGTATAAAAGCACCAAATGCGGTGTTTTTCCCTCATTTTTCATCAGCTCTCTCTCTCTAAAAGAGTGATTCCCGAACCCCTCTCTCTAGAATAATCCCTCTTCAAATCCACATAACTTGCTCGTTTATTGACGGATTTGGGCATTCTTGGTGTCCACGCGTAGCTCTCGACCTCCTCTACCTAAAAGTACAACAGATCTAGAGTTTTATCCTGCCAAATCCAAGGTATGAGCCAAAGAAGATCACGGGAAATAGGGTTTTCTTTTATCTTATACGACCAAACCCTTTAACCGGCTAATCTCTTACTATTTCGAACCACACGTCCACAAAAAGGTCTTGCTCGCATAAGGGACAGCTCAGGTTCGATGTGTTGATGAAGCTAGTGATGAAGGCGTGGGGTCGTGGAATGGCTACGCAGCCATGAACCTGTAGGTGGCAGGGTCGCTTTGGCCGAACCTTCTACAAGTTCCCGAACCCTTAACTGTTACCATCATCGAACCTTTTACACACGAACCCTAGCCAGATCTGTGTGACGAACCTACTGACAAACCTGCAATGCTACGAACCAGCCATCGACCGAACCTTATGTCATGAGCTGAATCCTTTCTGCTCACAAATCAAGGAGCCACGAACCCCACCTGCCGAACCTTCATGTTGGCGATCATCCTAGGCGAACCCTGTTGGCAGCCGAACACTCCAGCCAAGCGAACCTTCAGGATGGGACGAATCTATGAACCTAGGAGGGACCATCTCCTACTCAGCTGAACCGTCATTCAAGGGGCGAACCTTAGGGTCGTGAGGCTGTGATTATGGGCGAACCTAGTGTCATAGCCGAACCCAAGGTGGTAGAGGAAAAGGTTCGCTGGCCAAGGATGAGTTTGATGCTACAAAGTGTTGAGCAAGATAATTCAATGGAGTCAGTGCCATAACTCGGTCAATCTAAGTGTTTCATGATGAGGGTTAGCCCAAAAGACTTATGAGTGGGCCTATAATACTTCCCTTGATCATGGGCCTCTTTCAGCCCACATAATTCATCCATATAGTTAGTCGGTTATGTAATGGGGAATACAAACTATAATATCGAAACAACTAGACTAGGGTAAATTGAATGGGAATTATGGTTTGGATAATGCAAAGGTGGTGGGTTTAACACCAGGAATCTCATAAGACTTAAAAACATAGACTTTGAATAAGTTACAAAGCTTTTATCAAGTCAAGGTGTGGAAATATCATGAAAAAGTTAAAGGGTATAACATGTTATTTTTAAAGGTTGTTAATTTTCAATCTAACACCTAGGTTATACTTAGGATCTCAAATAACATGACATTGAATAAAGTTGAAACTCAAATCAATAATCGAGCATCTTAAATGTAGCCTAAATAGGTAAGTGGTTTAAAGTCAATAGCAAGTACACAGGGCCGAATGAAGACCGAGACCGAGACTCACGGGTGACATCTAAGTTAAGGTTAACACACACACACACACCAAACAATTACAATCAATACTCATAGGTTACATACAACGTGAAATCAATACAGGATCGTGAAAATAAACTCAATCCCAATCAAAGAGCGCGTGCATTTCCTTGTTTAAGCTGAGTCAACCACTTCAAGCACAAGGTGAGTTCATATGCCCCTTTTTCTTTAATCTTAACTGATTTTAAACTCACGGGGCTGAGAAACATGCTTTACTTTTATTTATTTAAAAGTTTTTCTTAACATATTGCTATTACTTTGATTTTGGATAATATTAAGTTGTTTATTATCGCTTATCGTTGTATGCATGCTTGTATGATCATGACATGACAGGGATAATCAGATGAACATGATAATATATCTTCATAATTCATCAACACATTAGAATAACATAGTTATAACATTTTATCTTACAACACTCAGTTATTCTTACATGAGCAACCATTGGGATAATTCATACATAAACAAACATTGGAGACAATTACAGAGAAACATGATGACGTAACAAAACATATGAATGATCAGAAGATAATGCATCTTCTAAATACCATTCAACATTATAATTAACTAAGTGTGATAAGTCAAGTACCTAAAATGTTTAGTTTACAACTTAAAACATACTATGCGATAGTATGGAGCATTTATCATCCACCACCTGAGCGGATTAAGGGTGGCAAGACTAGTTCTTACCACGGCTTAATGGCAACATGGTGAACATATGGATCATTTAGAATGATAATCATGATAACGTATCTTCATGATAACAATATCATTCTCACATCTGTTGACATAAAGTAATAAGACAAGTTCTTATTCAACTTTGTTAACTACATTGAGAACACACGACGGGATAGAGGTGAATTGGATGCATTGTAATCTGATTACATGAGGATCACAATGGATTCCTTTTAGGCTTTATACGTTGCATTGAGAATACATTACAATTGGTTAATTAACACTTTTATTGATTAAAAGTTTATCAACAGTTAACCCCACAAGCAATAGAATAATACAAGGAACAGATTAAATAAATCTAATGTCCTTAATACATATAATGGTTATCAATACTTCGGTTTGATAACTACAACACTATTATTATATTAATCTATACATGATATCACAGGTGATCAACAATGAGAAGAACATATGAAATGGAGATGTAAATCAATTGTTGTGTTGCAAGTAGTGTGGAGTTCTGGTAGTGATGTGGTGGGATTTTGGCTAGGGCTTGGTTCCCATACATATGCCCTATATATAAGCATCACTACTAGGATGATATATTACTTGTAATTATAACTATTGAGGAGCCATTGGGTGAACGGGTGAATCAAACAATATACTAGCAACATGATTAACATTGTGATTGTGCATGTGAATGAATCAAGGTTTTCAATTAACATACTTATGAACTCACAAACCTAGTGTTGACTTTGTTTAAATGCATGTTTTCTCAGGTGACGAACAGGTTTAGTCACAGGGACATAGCTAGTGGACTTTTAGAAGGCCTAGTTACTTTTGGTGTTGCATACTTTTGATTGACAATACAGCGAATCATCTTTTTTTATATCTTGTATAGTGACAAGATATAAACTCATTGATTCTTTTCGATAGATTACTTGGTTAAATTATGAACGATACATTTTAATTTAATCTTGTAATTCTATATCATTGTCGTGTTAGCATTTCTCATTTATTTATCATGTGCTATGTAAACAATCTGATCATTTCGATTATCACACGATATCACGCCCTGGGAACCTTCCGCCCGGCGGGAAAGTCGATCCAGCCCGCCGGCTCGGGGTGTGAAAATTAATCATATATATGTGTGTGTGTATATACGCACACAATTGAAAACGAAAATTACCTATACATGGGTACGCCACTATTTATAACTAAATAGTTAAAAAAAATTCATATTTGCATTAGATATAAAAGATATCAAACCTAAAACAAATGTTTATGGATAAGAAAAAATAAAAATATATCATAATATTAATTCACTTCTTCTCAGGTTCTCATATCATTGGTTCTTCATCACCTGCAAAATTTAAATTCATGCTGGAGTGTTAAACATCTTTAGTGTAGATACATTCTTTCCCCTCTCTGACACACACAAATAATGATCAAGAAATGGAAGAGCCAGTTTCAAAGCAGAAGAATGCATTCAATTTCAGATTGCAGAAGGGGAATCAAAACAGTACCATGGCGCGAGAAATGAGTGTACAACAAGAACCACAGGGGCAAATCCTTTAGGTGATTTTGGTTGGAGAAATCAAGGGAAATTGCAGGGAGATGGTCTGAAGGATCAAAAGGGTTCGAGTATGGAGAACTTGTGCACTAGGGTTGGTAATTTTCAGATTCGGGATTAAGAGGCGACTGATTCGACTTCCTTGAACGCAAAAAAGAAGATGGCTGCCGAAAAATTCAGGGGTTTATTGCACAATAGGAACAAATCAAAAACCTTCAAACATCATTCATGCAAATATTTCAATCAATCGGGTATGTCTAGGAACATTTGCAAAAATCGTATACTTAGGTCTGAATTCATGGTTTCGGATACTCCAGGAAAGGGTTGGAGACATACCTGGTTTGTGAGTTTGGATCGAAATTTGCACACTTTTGGAAACAAAATTTGTTCAAAACATTAAAGGAATCACATGGAATTGAGACCTTTTAAATAAAAATTTCAGAAGTCGTATTTACATGGAAATGGCTCGATTGAACTAGCATAAAACAATACTACTCACATATTAGACTCTGTATTTTCTCAACCAAAACTTGGCTGAAACGTTTTAAGTTTAAAGATCTTAATAAACCAAGGGTTTGAAGTAACATTTGAAGGAAGGTGTGTTATTACAAAACCATATATGGTTTGTGTTGAACACAAAGTGAAGGAAGATGAGAGGGCTTCAAAAGAATACGTATAAGAAGAAAGAAAATCCAACATCAAATGGAATGATGTTGATCACTTGGATGACATTTCGGTCATGTGGAATCATTTCGAAAAAATTGAGATTGAGGACCGAAAGGAAGAAATTAAAAGGGAAAATGGCAAAGAAAAAGAAATGGAACCATAAACAAAAACTGAAAAGATTACAACTTTAGAGGAAATGGTAGTTTTCTTGGATCTCCTTGGTTCCATTGATATTAACCGATTAAACATATGGACTTTAAGGAAGAAATTTTAAGAAATGGTCAAATGGTTCATCAAAGATGTTGTTAAACAGCAAAGCTTGTGGCCTCCTGTAGTAGAAAATCAGACTGTGAGCCTATATGATCTATACATAAGTGTACATATCAATGGTGGAAAGGAAAAGGTAAATGAACACAACTTCTGGGTATTAATTGCTGTTGATATGGGGCTGAACTCAAGGATATCATACAATTTTATGTTAATTTACGATGAATACGTTGATATATTGGTTTGGTTCTACAAAATGTTTAAGGGAAGAAAAGAGCAGCCATGCATGTATAACTTTGAAGAAGGAGAATCAAATGCAAACAAGGAAGTCAAACTCAAAACAAGAACCAGAGATGATAACAACTTACCATTTAAGAAAAGAAGAGTGCAAGCAGTTCGAGATTGGCCATCCGGATGTGGACCAGCCATATGAAGCTTAGTATGTTAAGATGTCAAAATTAGGGAGGATATTGTTGGAATTGTATGTTTGACATCTTAACGGATCAAAAACTAATTATGTAATTATTTATATTTAGAAGGGTAAAAGAGTCAAGATAAGTTAGTTATTGGTAATTACAGTTATTTGGTAGTTAAATAAATGTGGGTTAACTGTCATGTAATATGGCTATAAATAGCCACATATGTTGGAATATAAGAACTGATGAGCAAAACCACTAAAGCCAGAAATCTGAATAAAACCGCGGAAAGACTTGCCGCGGATACTTCTCTTCCGATTGAAGAACTGATTAAACATCGGAAGACTCTCAGCGGAAGCTTTGCCAAAAAGAAGTATCTCTGAATCCATTTCCCTTAAAAGACAAAGGCTAATCATCGAAAGGCAACCTATTCATCGGAAGAAGTCAAATGACTCGAAAGACAATCTTCTCCTCCAAATTAACTGATTATTTAATCAGCTTCCGATGAACAAACGTTCGAAGGAATAAACACTGTACTTCAGCACATGTACATCAACATCGGAAGACTTGAAGATTCTTGTTTTTGTTGACTTTGTATTTGTACTAGTCTGATTGTATCAGTGTCGGTAATAATGTCAGCTGTTTGTCTTATTATTTCTTGTCTTGTATTGCAGAATGTTTGGGTATTTAAGTCCCAACATTCTCTGAATAATCAGGGATTTCTTCTCCCATATTTCCTTGTGCTTTTTATCTCTTATCATCTCTCTTCTCTAGGCAAGAAAACTAAAACAACGAAAATAACTTGTGCAAAACTTTAGAGGGAACTGAAACCCAAGCTTTGACTAAGTGTCTAAAGCATTGTTTCTGGTTAAAACAGCTACTACTCGAGGTTCTTGTAGTTCAACAATTGGTATCAGAGCCTTGTCCTTAGTCTTGGTTTAACCATCAAGACTAAAACACAAAGCTCTAATTGATATCTTGTTGTTTTAGTTTTCTGCACTCTATCTCTTCTGTCTTTCTTGTTTTCTTTAAATCTGTAGGATTTTGATTTTTGAACTCATCTGTGTTCAAAAGACATTCTAAAAAATTACCTTGAGTTCTCATCACTAGTTGAGTTGTTCATAATCATTTGTGAACCAATGGCAGAGAAATTCTCTATCGATCCCCACAACACCGGTTCTGCCACGAAGCCGCCAATCTTGGTTAGGCATCAGTATAACATTTGGAAGAGGCGGATGTTACACTTCCTGTCTAATAACCACATATGATGTTGGAAGTCTGTCATGTTCGGACCACACAAACCAACGGTCCTGGACACGGAGACTGGAAATAATGTCCCGAAAAATCCTCGGAACTACACCGAAGAGGATTACCAGAAGTTGGAGTACTCCCGAAAAAACCAACGGTACACTTCCCTCTTAACTGAATTAAAACTTGCTGGTCAAGAGTACTCCCCTGTCTCGGTCTTGAACCGATTCCTGAGATCTCTACCTGAGAAATGGGAGACCTATTCCATCGTCATGAGATCTTCTCCAGACTTTGGCAAGCTCATGCTCACTCAACTTCATGGCAAGTTGCTTACATTTGAGCGAGAGATTGACCAGAAGAGAAAACTCATTAAGTCTGGTAAATCAACGGAAGAGTATGTGCAGGGAAACACAGCTCTTCTGAGTCATAACTCTGAATCAAATGATCAGGGTTATGATGAATATATTGACATAACTACTGTCATCACTTCTTCTTCCTATGATGACCAGTCTCCTACCTCCGATCATCTGTGTTTCATCATGGATGATCTCCATCAAGTTCCAAGCGATGATTTGGAAGAGATGGATATTCTGCACCAACTGGCCCTCTTGAGTATTAGAACGAACAAGTTCTATAAGAGGACTGGAAGGAAATTCCCTGGTATTCAAGGGAAAACCAGGTTCAGTCTACATAAGGCTAAGGTCCAATGCTACAGATGCCATGGCACTGGACATTTCTCCAGGGAGTGTAAAAATTCTCCCCACTCAAATTCTTCTCCGTATGTGACTTTTTCCAACTCACAATCATATACTTCCTCTACACCTTCTTCTTCTTCTTCTTCTTCTTCTTCTTCTTCTTCTTCTTCTTCTTCTTCTTCTTCTTCTTCTTCTTCTTCTTCTTTTCTTTTTCCTTTAGAAGGCACAACAATCCCCAGGAGTCAGCACATTTTGTACAAACCCCCTCTTCTACTAATGTACAATATGTACAAGCTGCCAATGGTAGCATGTATCAACTGACTCCTGCAACTCTTCAAATTGTTGCACCATCTTCTTCTCAAATAAACATATCAGGCCCTACTGCTCAATCTTCTTCTTCCGGTCAACAAGCTCTCTTTACCCAAGAGTATGTCGACTGGGGCAGCTTGTCTGAAGATGTAGGTTATGCCCTCATCGCCTCCGAACCAACAGATTTCGCTCTTATGGCTGTTGGTGATGATTCTTCTCCTTCTGAACAACCTGCTGCAGACACTCCTGATGCACATGTATCTTCTTCCACTTTAGAAAAACTATGTACTGAGGAGTGCATATAACCTTTTACAAAAATAAAGAAGGCCAATGTGTTGCTTCAACAACAAAATCAGGAGTTTGAGCAACTGCTAGACAATAAAAATTTTGAAATGGAAAAACTAATAAAGAATAAAGACAGTCAAATATATGTCCTAATGACTGAAAAGTCAAACCTACAAGCTCTATTTGATTTGCAAAATGAAAAATATGCAGCTTGTGGAGATGAATTATCTCAGACCAAGGTTAGCTGCGACAAGTGGGTCGAATCCTGCAAATGGTTGAAAATGATTTTAAGTAAGCAAGTTCATAGCAAAGCCAAGTTTGGAATCGGGTTTAATCATACTAGTCCCCATGAGGACTACACCCTAATTGACAATAAAATAAATGAGACTGATTTAGAGCCCATTTCCCCCACCTTTCTTCCGGATGAAATTCCATCCATCACAATCACACCTCCAAGAGTATACCAACCTCCACAGTTTCCCAAGTTTGTTTATCGCACTGAAACAAATGATGAGAAACAGGAGGATGTACCCTTGGAAAGTGATGAAAATAAAAGTGCTTCTGAACAAACTGAGACAGCTCCTACTACGAGTTTTACTCAAAGTTCAGAAGATACAAGTATTCATAAGACTTCTGATAGTCATGCTGCCCGCCTTGACAAAGGAAAGATGCCCATGTTTGACATCAGATTTACTCCTTCTCATCCTCATCCCCACATCCAATAATGAAGGCAAATAAGCCTATCATCCCAAACTACTCTGCTTTGTCTCCTACTTGTCTAAAATGTTTTAAGTATAATCATACTACTGAAAATTGTTGGATAAAAACTCCTCTGGAGAAAGCAAGAGTAAAACTAAATGTTGAAAAATTGAAAGCCGAACTGGGTTCTTCAACTAAAGGAAACTTTCCTAATAAAACGAAGGATTCAAAGAAGGCAAATAGATCTTCAGCACCTTCTCATTCATCACCACATTTTTATTCTCCTTCATTTGCTTCACCTGGGCCTTGTATCCTTGGAACACCAACTTCTCATCCCATGGTGATTCCTGGGGCCCAATCTCCTGCTAAAGTGAACCCACCTTCCGTGGATTCACAAATCAATATATTGCATCAAAATCAGCAACAACTGATATTGATGATGCATAAATTGATGAATAACTCTCAGCAAAATAAATAAACATCCTCTTTCTCTTCTAAAATAAAATAAGATCCATGTCTAACCTATTGCAAATAATTTGTTATATGCAGAGACCTTCTTCAAAACAAAGTCATATATGGTATGTGGACAGTGGAGGCTCTAGGCACATGACTCGATGCAGATCCATTTTAAACAACTTCCTTCCAAAGAATGGAGGATCTGTTTCCTTTGGGAATAATGCAAAAGGTTGGATAGTTGGGTCTGGTTCTATCCAGGGTGGAAAATTGCACTTTAAGGATGTTAGCTTAGTTGAAAATATCAAGTTTAATCTCTTGAGTGTTTCTCAACTAGCTGACAAAAACTTCAGTTCATTTTTCACCAAGGACAGTTGTAAAATTCTCTCCCCTGAAATAAATTCAAAAATAAAGATCTTAATTGATCAACACACCTTGCTTACGGCTAAAAGAAGTGGAAATGTCTACGTTGTAGACATAACCACTGATTCTCAAACATCTTCTCCTACTTGTTTGATAGCCAAAGCATTATCTTCTGAAACCGCACTTTGGCACCAAAGATTCAGTCACCTCAATCACCAATCTCTTCGTAAGCTTTCTACCCTTTCATTAGTAAGAGGATTACCTTCCAAAGAATTTCACTTTGAAGGGCAATGTGAATCTTGCTTAAAGGAAAAGCAACATAAAACATTACATAAGTCTATTGAGGAGTCTAAAACAACTAACTGTCTCAATCTACTTCACATGGATCTCTTTGGTCCAGTGAAGGTAGCCAATTTGGCCAAAAAAGAGATACTGTCTAATTGTTGTGGATGATTACTCAAGATTTTGCTGGATCTTCTTTCTCTTCAGCAAAGATGAGACTTCTGGGAAAATAATTGCACTTATCACTCAACTTGAAAGACAATTTGGTCTTCCAGTTAAAACAATAAGGAGTAATAATGGAACTAAATTCAAGAACCAGAATCTTGATAAGTTCTGCATTTCTAAAGGAATCCTTAGAAAATATAGTGTTCCTAGAACTCCAGCTCAAAATGGAGTTGTTGAAAGGAAAAATAGGACACTTATTGAAGCTGCAAGAACTATGCTTGCAGATTCAGGTTTACCTTTATCCTTCTGGGCTGAGGCAGTAAACATTGCTTGCTATGTCTTGAACAGAGTTCAAATTGTGAAAAGACATAACAAGACTGCCTATGAAGTCCTTCATACCATAAAGCCACTCATTTCTTTCTTCAAAGTTTTTGGGTGTCCGTGCTTCATCTTCAACACAAAAGACTCTTTATCCAAGTTTGATGCTAAAGTAGATTCTGGATATTTTGTTGGATACTCTCAGACTTATAAGGCTTACCGAGCTTTCAATCTCTGGAAAAAAATTGTTGAAGAAATTATTGATGTCAAATTCAATGAATCTGCTTCGACCTCATCTTTCCCCTATGCTCCTGATGATCTCTTTGATCTTGAAAGCTTCACCTACATCTCTTCTGCACCTTCTTCCTCTTCCTCTTTAGAATCTTGTCAAACTTCTGAAGATCTGTCCTCTCTTGAAGAGTGTTCAGTCTCTAAATTCTTTTCTTCTCTTCCTCCTCTTCAAATAAATTCTCAAGATCAAAGTGGACAGATATCTACTCCTTTATCTCTAGTCTTAAATAACACACATGAAGATGTTCCTGAAAATGGTCATGCTTCCCCTCCAGAAAAGTCCCAAGTTTCTGCTCTATCCCAAGTTTGTAATGGCCTGCCTCTTTGCTGACCTTAATAATGCTTGTCATATTGCTCCTCTTTCCACTATCAAGAGCATTGACAAACAAGTGTTCACTCGATTGAACACTGATCCAAAACAAACGGATGACACTGAGGACACACCCATCCTTGGTGAACCCACATCCACCTCCTCTTCCACACCTGTAAAGGTACCGACCAAAAGAAAGCTTCTACCAAAGCCACTAAGCCTAAGAAGCCCAAAAAGGCTGTTCAGGAAGATGAGATCCCTGAACATGTCTCTGTCCCCACTGGACAGTTGGATACATCTGTTCCATCATCACAGATGCAACAAGGATCTCCATCCCACCTAGCTCCTCATCAAGCCTCTCAACAGGATGATGTTGTACTTCAAAGGGAACCCTCTCTAGCCCCTGAAGTGTCATATGACACTCAGTCAGCAGTCCACTCTCCCAAGGACATTTCTGCTTCTTCGCCACATGCAGCCCTTAACTCTCCTACCCATGTTCTCCATGAGATTGATGATGTGATTGAGCATCTTGGTTCTCCTCCCCCTTCTCCAACAGAGGAGCTGCTCCATCAAACCCTTGCTCAAACCAATCAATCTCTTACCCATGGAGGAGAGGATGAGATCAGGATGACCAGTCCATCTAGACATTCTGATCATATATCTAGAGCATCCATCTCACATGAGATTCCACTAGAATTTCATTTGAATGGATCAGGCAATAAGTCTCCTGATATGGCAACAGCTGATAAAGTTCTTGAAACTGAAGCTGGAAATCCCCAGAACCAAGAAAAAGGGGTCTATGAAATTTCTGAGATGGACTCAGGTCATGATAAAACTGACTCCTTAGTCAAGGATTCGGATGATATCCTTAAAGGGATGGACGAATCAGATTCTAAAATAAAGGAATTCGGATTCCGTGGCTCACATTCAGGCTGATGTAACTAATCTCACTGAGCTTGTTTCAACAGTCTTGAGCAATCAAGCCCTACAACCCCAATCCATCCCCATGCAGGCACCTTCACTTGAAGGTTCTTCCACAACACCACCCACTTCCATTGCCACCAGCTTCTCACCTCAGCTCCTTCAAGAAGTATTAAACCCATTTCTTACTACCCACCTTACTTCCCTACTTCATTCTTCACTACTCAATTTCTAACCACCCAAAAGATTCAATTGGATCTGCTGAAGATTTCAGTCGATACCAAAGTCTCATCCTTACAACATGAAATCTCTAATCACACCAGATTTCTTGAGTCCCTTACTGGGATTGCTCCTCATTCTCCCTGGTTCAAAGAACAGGCTGATTAAGCAAAAAGTGGGAGAATGAACGACTCTTGGCTACTGCCCATGCTGCTAAAAGGGCAGAAGACAGGACTGAGCAAAGGAGGATGAAACAAATAAGGCTGCAAAACCAAGAGGCACTTCCCAAAGCAACATTGGATCAACAATTCCAATCTCAAGCTGCCAAGGCTAGCTCAGAATAGAAGCAAAAGGATGCAGAAGCTCAAATAAACACTGGGACATATGGAGTATCCAGAAAACCCAGACCTTCCAAATCTGCTCCCACTGAGCAAACCAAGCCAATAACCACTACCCCATCTTCCTCCACACAGCCAAATAAAGAAAGTTCACCCACTCTCTCTCCAGACTCTGCTTCTCAAACCCTTCTTGAACTTTCTTGTCTTCCTGTCACCCTTAATGCCTCCAACATTAGCCAAAAGCCAACCTCAATAATCAGTCAGTCTTTCTCAATAAGACAAAAAAGTGTGGTTAGAAAAACCAAAATTCTCAACAACCCACCTCAAAAACCTTCTACAGACTCAAATGATGATCAGCCTATTGCCTCTCGTATCTCAAGAAAGAGAAGGTTGCTATTGGCTGATATTGATGAGTCTGAACCTTCAAAAACCACCAAAATTTCCTCTCCAATAAGATCAGCAGATGCTGAAAAACCACAAACTTCTCCCGAAAAGGAATCTTACTCACCTGTTAGGACCTTCCTTTTCGATGAAGACCTTCGGAAGATAAAGAATAAAGAAAAGGAGGAAGAAAACCTGATTCTGGCTAGTCTTGAAGCCTCTGGTCTCTCAGGAGATGAACTAATAAGGAACTATCAAGAAAATATAGCCATATTGGATCAGTAGCAAAATAAAGCCTATCAGGCTGAGAGGGAGCAGCTGATCAAGTACCTGCTGGATGAAGGGAAGTACAAGGTTGAAAACTTCAGCAACTGGGATATCACTAGCCTTAGAAGTGAAGTTAAAGTTTTATCCTAAAGAATAAAAGCTGAAGTAAGGAAGAAAAGAATCCTTGACCAAAGGAAAAAAATAAAGCACATACTCATCCAAAATCAATGGGGACCAAAGAATAAAATAACAAGATGGAAAGATGAAGTGCTGTTCGATGAATGGTGTAAGTTCAAAAGAGAGAACAAAGACCACCCTGAGCTTTGGAAAGATGTCATTCCCTATCCTTCCACAGTGACTCAGCTCAAGGATGCTAACCCAAGCACAGTGTCTAATCACTTGCTAAATGCACCTTTGGAAACTCCAGGTGCTAGGTGTGCCGAACCTCCATCTGCCAAGTCTTAGGCTCCTCAGATCATAAACTCAAGAATAAAAATAAAGAGATGGTTCTATGACTCTCTTTCTAAGAGTTTAGCCATAGAAAGATTCAATGGTTCAAGAACCCTCTTCTCTAATTGGGATGAGATCCTCACCCTTCCAATTGATGATCTGAAGGAACTACAGCACAAAACTCCGGATAATGCTGATACAGAGTATGAGGTTCTGAACTATGTTCGAACTCTCAGAAATAAATTTGGTCTGGCTTTAAAACAAAATAAGTAGGTTTTGGCTTCATCAGTCCAGAGGGAGATTGTTGGAATATAAGGACTGATGAGCAAAACCACTGAAGCCAGACATCTGAATAAAACCGTGGAAAGACTTGCCACGGATACTTCTCTTCCGATTGAAGAACTGATTCAACATCGGAAGATTCTCAGCGGAAGTTAGCCGAAAAGAAGTATCGCTGAATCCATGTCCCTCAGAAGACAAAGGTTGATCATCGGAAGACAACCTATTCATCGGAAGAAGTCAAATGAATCGAAAGACAATCTTCTCTTCCAGATTAACTGATTATTTAATCAGCTTCCGATAAACAAACTTTCGAAGGAATAAACACTGAACTTCAGCGCATCTACATCAACATCGAAAGACTTGAAGATTCTTGTTTTTATTGACTTTGTATTTGTACTAGTCTGATTGTATCAGTGTCTGTAATAATGTCAGTTGTTTGTCTTATTATTTCTTGTCTTGTATTGCAAAATGTTTGGGTATTTAAGTCCCAACATTCTCTTAATAATCAGGGATTTCTTCCCCCATATTTCCTTGTGCTTTCTATCTCTTATCCTCTCTATTCTCTAGGCAAGAAAACTAAAACAACGAAAGTAACTTGTGCAAAACTTTAGAGGGAGCTGAAACCCAAGCTTTGACTAAGTGTCTAAAGCATTGTTCCTGTTTAGAATAGCTACTACTCGAGGTTCTTGTAGTTCAACAACATATGTTGTAAATATAAGATCGTACGTGAAGTCAAAATTAGATTGCTTTTGTCTCTGACTTTCATAAACACAAACATATACAGTTATATACCAGTTATATACAATCTTGGGCTCCAATAGTCACTACCACTGGTGACACCATACACACTCTACTGGCAATATCTTACAGCCATGAAGCACATTCACAACAATGAATTCCTTCCCCAACTACTCCTTCCTTTAAGTGTTGCTCGGTGGTGGCGATGACAACAATATCACTACCAGCCAGTGACTCAGATGATATCACAAACAGCCAATGACTTAGATGATAGTCACAAGTGGCGTACCTACCTTATATGGTGGTCGTGGTGGGGTGGGGTACCGCCCTCCTAAAAAAATTTCAATAGTATATGTACATTAAAATATTCATGACCGACCCCCTTAATATTTTACAATCGCCCCCCCTTAAATTTGCATAATAGGACTTGTGATGAGAATATAAGTTATAATTATACTTTTTTTTGGTTAAAAATGTCACCATAGATGTTGTTTTGAATATATTTTAAAAAATAAAACCCGTAAAAAACAATTAGGCTAACAATTTTAATTCATAACAAGATAAATGTGTAGATTGGGAAAAAATTATGGTTTTTTGGGTTGAAATAGTAACATTATAACATAGAATGAGTTGACATGTGTAACACCTTAACACAATGGGGGTTAAAATGGGTACGTAACTTAAAAAGTATGTGAATATAATAGATTCAAATGGATAAGAATAATAAATAACATATTTGATGAGAAATAACTAGAAATTATTCAAATTAACTATTTGTTTAGTTACAATTAATTTTAACTTGAACGAAATTTATGTTTTTTAAGGTGACTCAATTAAACCCAAACTGATTATGCTTAAAAATCATCCTAATTATCTGCACCCGTTCTGCGTTGCACAACCCAACCTAACCCATTCATTTTACCAGACATAAGAACAAATTTAGATGTATTATATTATTAGTATGTTTTTCTATATGAAATTAAGTTTGATTGTTTTTTTTACATGATCCGACGAAATTCGACCTAACCCAATATGAACATAATGGAAAAAATTATTATATAACGATCCTCAAATAACCTTAAAAATTTTCGTCCTCATGAAAAAAATTTATGGGTCCATCCCTGATGGTCACAATGGCTTGATGAGGGGTTCTGTCTAAACATTGCCACCAACGCACCACTACATCATCGCATTATCACCTCGCCACCCTCGATCTAGTATATATCATCACATCATTGTTTTTTTTCTTTCTTTTTTATGATTTTGGCCGTGTTTGTGGGGAAGGGTTAAGCTTCAACAGCCAACATACAGACTGATTGATGATAATGATTGTAACAACTAGCACAAATTCAGGTTCTCTTTTAGCCAAATAATTGTATACACGTTATTCTTAACCTATGACTCGAGTGGAGGATAAAAATAAATAAATTCGGACCAATTAACTCAAGAATTATCTATAGAATTAGATACGGCAATATTATTATTTTGCAAAGGAACTCACATGTTAATCCCAGAGAACAAATTTTATGGATGTATAACTACAAATAAACCACCACCACGATCTTCATGAAAATAATATATATATATATATATAACAACAAAAGAAAAAGAAAAACGTGACACCTTTTAAGGAATAATCTAACAAAGCCATATTAACATGAAGTGTGTGTGTATCCATATATATATGTATGTATGTATGTATGTATGTATGTATGTATGTATGTATGTATGTATGTATGTATGTATGTATGTATGTATGTATGTATGTATGTATGTATGTATGTATGTATGTATGTATGTATGTATGTATGTATGTATGTATGTATGTATGTATGTATGTATGTATGTATGTATGTATGTATGTATGTATGTATGTATGTACGTATGTATGTATGTATGTATGTATGTATGTATGTATGTATGTATGTATGTATGTATGTATGTATGTATGTATGTATGTATGTATGTATGTATGTATGTATGTATGTATGTATGTATGTATGTATGTATGTATGTATGTATGTATGTATGTATGTATGTATGTATGTATGTATGTAGGTATGTAGGTATGTATGTATGTATGTATGTATGTATGTATGTATGTATGTATGTATGTATGTATGTATGTATGTATGTATGTATGTATGTATGTATGTATGTATGTATGTATGTGTGTATGTGTATGTATGTATGTATGTATGCGTATGAAGAGGAGAAGAAAAAAAAGAACACCCTATCCCTCCTTTCTATCCTAAATGACGGTTAATATGGGGTCAAAAAGAAGATCACCAAACAACATGGTATAATGTGACATCCATCAACACAAGTACTATGATATGGGGGTCACCATCAAGCCATCCTCGTACACCAAACTTGCGACCAGCCACTCTAAAATCTAGGAACTATCTTGTCTTGAGTAACTAAGCCTCAAACATCCTTCCTAAACCAACTTAACCGGTTTCCCCCCATTACCATCCCCAAACCCTGAAAAATCCTCTATAAATACAATATGTTGCAGCCATGAAACACACACCAAATTCACCATTTCTTACCTTCCTAACTCCTTGTTCTTCTCGGTGGAACTTCCCTCAAACCCACCTGGACAATCGCAGACGAGCAGCCTCCAACCATCCACCCCCTTATCTAGCAGCAGCAGTTGAGAAACCTTTGGCCAAGCAACCTAACCCAGTAGCAGTGCATGATCCAGCAGCACTCGAGCAATCCACGGTGATCCAGCATAGCAGCCTCCACTCAGCAGACCTTCCCGCCTTCTTCCCTGCTTGCTATACGAAAGTCCCTCCCTGTAGATATGTATAAACAGCACACACATCGTATATATATGCATATTAGAACACATGCAAGGGCTAAAACAAATTATCGAGCACGTAAAGTTAAACTCACCATCCTTGGTTACTCTGTGAAAGGCAACCAACAATAAAAGCTGGCCAAGCTTCACCCCACCACCCAAACTCAACCCCCATCTCTTTGGCTGACCAGCTACCTGCCCCACTATTTACCCAATAACCCCTTTAGCCACCTTGAAATTTACCAGATTGCCGACTTCCAAGATCATCTTATGCTTTCTACCAATGACAAGCTAGTCACCATTAATCCTTGCCCAAGACAAGTCATTCTTGCCACCGGCAATCCTTGCTTGCGTAAAGTAAGTTCATATGAAAGTCATGTTCATCAAAAATTATTCACTTACTAGAATCTTTAAGCAAAAATTTTTCACAAACAAACACTTGTAAAATCTGGACAGAAACTGGGTCGGCTTTAACAACCCATAACTCAGTCATAACAACTCGAAACTTAACAAAATCCAACACCGTAGTTTAGTTCGTTGAATTAGCTTTCCAAGCACTACTTATACGCCTTCTAACTCAGCCAAATGATCCCCCAAACAGCCTCTACAAAGTCAGGGCGCAGAATTGGATCTTCTGAATTATATGGTTGTTTCGACCCATTTGCTAGCCAAATCACGTAAAGATAACTAAATGAAAGTGGTTCGGGATATATTAAAGTACCGGAATCTAGAGTCTCATAATTTTTTATAAACTTTCTCTATTTTAAAAGTTTACTCTAAGATGTTAAGCAGAATTCGTACAAAAAAATAATAAGAATAATAATAATAAAATAAAACAAACATCACTTTTTGGGGAATTAAACACGCAGAAAGTTTTGGAAACATCTTTACAAATATATATATATATAAATATATATGAATACCTAAAAATAAATAAACTTAAATTTTCTAAGTAATTACTGGTTAAATACATTTAAAAATCGAGAATTTGACATTGTAATATTGACTTATCTATCGTAATTCCCCTATTTAAATTTGGGCAAATAAGTAAGACCCCACAATTTATAAATAAATCGAACACTAAAAAATTAACGAACATTTAGATAAAAGTGTATTTCAATATCATAAGGGTTATTTCATGAATCTCATAAAGCGCCATACTTTTGTAGGGTCCGAGAAGAACACAGAACCCTAAACTCACAGTTACTCGGAACCCCCCGATCACTACTCAAAGTGAGTTTTGTAGCCACCTTGTAACACCCCGACCGATGGCGGAAACGTCGGGATGCCACGAGGGATGTGTAGATTGTTCATAAGCTCGTGGGCATCTAATTAATTCATCACATATCAATTAATCAACCAAATTAATTACATCAAAAATCATGTTCAGCATGAATTAGTTACATCAAATACGCAAAAGATTTAGCTAAACTAACTAAACTCTAATCGCCATAATTTCAGTTATTTTAGCTAAGTCCAAAAATCCTATGTGATGATGTCCAAAAGATGTTGAGCTATCCTGCCCTACTTACTTATCCACGTTCCCTGAAACATGTAGAAAAATCAAGTGTCAACTACAAAGTAGTTGGTGAGTAATCATAACTTTTTATATTTAAAAATATTTTACAAAATGATTATAAAAGTTTATAGTTTCCTGAGAAAATCCATATGAGCACCTGCGAGATAGTACAACACATATCCAACACACAATCACAAACACACAGTCACATATTTCAAATAATCATAGATAATCAATCACATCTACATTCAACCAATCTCAATCATCAATATTCTTAATTAGTATAAGTGACAATACATGCATCATTGTGAATGACCAAGGTCAATGACAACGACACACGAAGTTGTGGCAATCCACGTGACAACACATGCAATCATTGCGGATGACCGAAGCCAACAACAACGACCCATGGAATAGTGACAATACATGCAATCATTGCAGATGACCGAAGCCAACAACAACAACCCATGGAATAGTGACAATAGATGAAATCATTGTAGATGACCAAAGTCAACAACAACGATCCATGGAATAGTGACAATACATGCAATCATTGTAGATGACCGAAGTCAACAACAACGACTCATGGAGTTATGATAATCCAATAATCCGAATATCTTAACAATAAACAGGTGTCATCCATATGTTATTAAAATAATGTGCAAATCTGGTATACATTTTTCCACCTTTGACTTTAAAACTAAATAGTTAAAAGGAGGTTATGAGAACTCACCTGAGTCCTTTGGATTAGTATTTTCGTGGAATTCTTGCTCGCGTATACAAAATCGAAAGCAACTCATAAATCTGTAATTATCGTGGATTTCATAATCAAGAGTGTATGTATTTCAGTGAAGTTAAGTATTTGTGAGTGTTCACTTTAAATCGTAAGGTGTTTCATTAACTTAGTTTATTTGACCTAAATTAAAGCGATTTACCAAATATTTTTCTAAATACTCATGATTATGATGTAGTTTAGACTTGTTAATCTTAACTATTTAACTATACTAACTATTTATGATGTCCCATATATGTCCCCATAGATATGTGTATGTAAAATGTGATAACCATTATCATACACATAAATACACATGCATGCATAACTCCATATATTGACCACCACATCCTTAGTTATTTAAATCAACATTTTGTGTTTACTAGATCATACTTAATTCATTTACATAAAAGTGTTTTTTTTTCAATACTCAATACCCATAATGTCTATAACTTATAGTTTAGAGAGAGAAAAGGTGGTGGTTGTTATAATTCTTCATGCATGCATAATTATTTATGATTTCCCATGGTCGTTGGAACCCCATTTATTCCTAGTTCCACAATTTGGTTTTGTCAACCATGGTTCCAGCGAACCTTTTGCTTTGAAACCCTCTAGGTTCGGCTAACACTAGAGGTTCGCCCCTAGGTTCGTTCAAGGAGGAGGTTCGGTCCTCTAGATTGGTGATAGCAGGTAGGTTCGGCCCATCTGGGTTCGGTGATCAAGGGTTCGCTCCAAGATGGTCCGTGGCTGCATATGGTTCGTTTGGCAGTAAAGGTTCGTTGGAACAAGGGAGGTTCGCGGCTGAGGAATGTTCGTCTGGCTCCCAGGTTCGCTGTTTGCGGGTTCCGGGTTTGTTCCAGGTTGGGTTCGTGACACTTTTGGTTTGACGAATTAGGGTTCAGCCACCCTTAGGTTCGGCCAACCCCAGCCCCTCATGAACCTGTTGTTTTTGGGCTGTTCATCGTCATCATCATCAAGTTCCTACAGATTCAAGTCTATATATGGCTTCTACATGTTCCTTTTAACTCGTTTTAAGATTTTTAGAGGGTGGAACGTGTTTAAAGCGCATGGATGCAAACCGGTTGTTTCAAAGTAAGAAAACAAAAGAAAAATGACTCGATTTACCTTCCAATCGTGCTCAAATGTGAGATTTCTTTGTATCTTCTCGTTCCTCTCGGTCACACGGTTGCTTAGGCTCCAAGAACTCTTGAATCGGTAGAGAGATGAGTGAGAGAAGTTAGAGAGAGAGAGTAGGGACGAATTGGGTGTTTTAGTGAGAGAGTATAAGATAGAAAATGCGAAAGAAGAAGGAGGTTTTCCTTCTTTTATTGCGTATCGTCACCACGTGCTTGGTCTCGTCTTTATCGCGATAACAATTATAAAAATGCTCGGTTTCCTCGAAATTTATATTTAAAATGAAACCCGTTTAAATAATTATGTTTTTATAATAATAGAACGCTTTTAATTAAATTGTTTCGTAATAACGATTCCATTTATCTCGTTAATTAATTTATTTAATAAACTGATTTATTCGTATACGTCTTAGGTTGTAATTCCTAATAAACATTTTAAATTTCATTTATTAATTTCATATCGTTAAATTATTATTCCCTTATCTCGTCAAAATGTGTTACTCACGTACGTATTCGTAAAGATCGTCACCTTTCCGAATCCAACGCTCGTATCGTATTTCGATTCGATTTACGAATAAAGGAATATCGTTTCAGAATATTATTGCTAATAATTATATTCGTGTGAATCGTCACCCATGTAAATACATTATCAAGTTAATATTTCTGAAATAATATTCGTGTTTAATTAATAATCGTAACCTCACCATCGCGTAATTATCCCAATAAAGCTTTCATTATTTTATCATATTGAATATTTTAGTTTCCCAATCCAATCCCACTAAACCATATCACTGACACATCCATAATAGAACGAAATATGCATATGTATAGGGCATATGCAGGGGTAGGTCGCAACCTCCCCACCGCTATTTCGATAAACCATGACCATGTGTCCTTGACTATGTTTAGCAACCAAACAATAACTAACTCATAATTCCTTTCCATTCCAAACCAATAGTCCATATCATCTGAAATGTATTTGCAATAAACTCTCTGGTTCTGTTTAGTTGTGTTTCAACTAAACTTCCCATGGTTTATGCATATAATAATATGTTCTCAATATGTATACCAACATTGATAATATCATCCAATAATTCATTATCATTAATAATTATCATATCAGGTCGTAAAAGTACAGTCGTACATGTACGGACAACCTGAAATACAGTGATGTTACAGTCTCCCCTAGTTAAGGGAATTTCGTCCCGAAATTCAACTTGGAGTAACTGTAATGAATAAATGTGGGTACTTAAGCTTCATCTGATCTTCCCATTCCCAAGTGAATTCTGGACCACGCTTCGACTCCCATCGTACTTTGACAATTGGAATTCTACTGTGTTTGAGATTTTTAACCTCACGATCCATTATCTCAACCGGTTTTTCAACAAAGTGCATGGTATCATCGATGCGAATGTCATCGAGTGTTACCCTAAGACCCTGATCAGCAAAGCAGTTTCTTAAATTGGACACGTGAAACGTTGGGTGTTCATTGCTAAGTTCAGGAGGAAGTTACAACTTGTAGGCAACCTTTCCGATCTGTTCAAGAATCTTAAAAGGGCCAACATAACGTGGAGCAAGCTTACCCTTCTTCCTGAATCGTACCACTCCTTTCCAAGGTGATACTTTGAGTAGTACCATATCATCAACTTCAAACTCTAAAGGTTTTCGTCGTTTATCCGCGTAGCTTTTCTATCGACTGTGTGCAGCTAACAGATTGTCACGGATTTGGCGGATCTTGTCTGCCGTTTCTTAAATAATCTCGGGACCAATAATCTGCGATTCGCCGACCTTGGTCCAACAAATAGGTGACCGACATTTTCTACCATAAAGAGCTTCGAACGGCGCCATACCAATTCTCGCGTGATAATTGTTGTTATACGAGAACTCAACTAATGGTAAGTGGTAGTCCCAGTTGCCATCGAAATCGATGACACAAGCTCTTAACATATCTTCCAATGTCTGAATCGTTCACTCCGTCTGTCCATCCGTTTTAGGATGATAGGCAGTGCTAAGATCCAATCTTGTTCCAAAAGCTTCATGAAGTGATTCCTAAAATCGTGCCATGAAACGAGCATCACGATCCGATATTATGCTCAAGGGAATTCCATGTCGGCTAACGATCTCATCAACGTATATACGAGCTAATTTCCGCACAGGGTACGTCTCGCGTATCGGTAGGAAATGAGCCGCTTGTTAATCTATCAACTATCACCCAAATACTATCCTTACCACTTGCGGTTCATGGGAGTTTGGTAATAAAATCCATGGATATACTCTCCCACTTCCACATGGGTATTTCTGGTTGTATTAACAATCCTGAAGGTCGCTGGTGTTCTGCCTTGACTTTAGCACAGTTAAGGCACTTGGATACATACTCAGCAATATCCTTCTTCATTCCAGGCCACCAGTATAAGGCTCTAAGGTCTTGATACATTTTATCAGCACCCGGATGGATTAAGTAACGAGACTTATGATCTTTATCCATAATCATCATCCTAAGATCATCCCGGTTCGGTATCCACAATTGATTCAAATAATACATTAAACCATCATCCTTAGTTTCCAATAATAACTCGGCCCCGCAAAACATCTCATTTTTCAAGCTATCTTGAGCCACTGAGTGTTGTTGGGCTGTGAGAACATCATTATGGAGATTAGTGTGCACTCGGACACTATGGATTTGACAGTGACTTTTGCGGCTAAGCGCATCTGCTACTACATTCGCTTTCCCAGAATGGTAGCGAATTTCACAGTCATAATCATTTAATAGTTTAACCCATCTCCGTTGTCTCATATTAAGTTCTTTCTGATTGAGGATATGTTGCAAACTCTTGTGATCTGTAAAGACTACACACTTTGTGCCATAAAGATAATGTCTCCATATCTTCAAGGCAAACACAACTGCACCAAGTTCCAAGTCGTGCGTAGTGTAGTTCTTCTCGTGAATTTTCAGCTGTCTCGATGCATATGCCACAACCTTTCCCCATTGCATGAGAACATAACCGAGATCTAGTTGGATGCATCACAGTAAACCACAAAATCATCATTTCCCTCGGGCAGTGTGAAGACAGGAGCATCACAGAGTTTTTGCTTCAATGTCAGAAATGCCTCTTCTTGCTTTGGTCCCCACTCATAAGGCTTATCCTTTTGAGTCAAAGAAGTGAGAGGGACAACAATCCTGGAGAAATTCGAAATAAACTGCCGATAATAACCGGCAAGTCCAAGAAATGATCGAATCTCCGCTGGTGTCTTCGGTGTACTCCAATTCTTCACCGCATCAATCTTCGCAGGATCCACGTGAACACCCTTTTCATTAACTATGTGTCCCAAGAATTCAACTTCCTTAAGCCAGAATTCACACTTGGAGAATTTGGCATACAGTCGCTCCCCTCTTAGGATCTCCAAAACCAACTTAAGGTGTTGCTCGTGTTCTTCTTTGGTCTTTGAGTATATCAAAATATCCTCAATGAACACAATTACAAATTTATCCAAGTATGGCCTGAAAACTGCTGGTACATTGGTAAGGCCAAAAGGCATTACCAGAAATTCATAATGGCCATATCTTGTTCTGAAAGCCCTCTTGGGAATATCATCGTCATGTACACAAAGCTGATGATACCTAGACCTCAGATCGATCTTCGAAAACCATGCCGAGCCTTGCAGCTGATCGAAAAGATCGTCAATGCGTGGCAAGGGATATCGATTCTTAAGAGTCAGCTTGTTCAACTCACGGTAGTCGATGCACATTCGGAATGACCCTTCCTTCTTCTTGACAAACAGGGCCGGTGCATCCCATGGCGAATGGCTCGGGCGAATAAATCCCTTATCAGTCAATTCTTGTAGTTGGCTCGCCATTTCTTGCAACTCTGAAGGCGCAAGTCTGTAAGGAGCTTTGGCGACTGGGTTCGCTCCAAGTACTAAGTCAATTCGAAATTCTACTTGACGTTCTGGTGGAAGACCCGGCAAATCGTCTGGAAATACTTGAGGAAAATCTCTTATCACAGGAACGTCTTCAATGCTCTTTCATTTCTCTTTCTTTTCCACAACGTGTGCTAAAAATGCTATACACTTCTTCCTAAAGTACTTGTGTGATTTAGTGCATGACATCAGCTTAAGACCTTTACTAGAAGTTTCGCCAAAAACTCTTAAAGTTTCACCCGAAGGTAAGGGAATACAAATGTATTTTTCATGACAAACAATCTCCGCTTTGTGGGTGGCTAACAAATACATGCCTATGATAACATCAAAGCTACCAAGGTGCATAGGTATAAGATCAATTGGGAAAATGTGATCACCTAAGTTCACAGTACATCCAATAATAACAGTGTCAATATCAATAGTGTTTCCGTCAGCCACCTCCACGTTAAACGGTTTATCTAAGTGTGTACGTGTTCTACCAAGCATGCATTCAAAATCATATGAAACGAAACTCCTATCAGCACCAGAATCAAATAAGACAGATGCATAAGAGTTGTTGATCAGAAATATACCGTTGACCACATCCTGGTTGGCTTGAGCAACTGGAGCATTCAGCTGGAACGATCTGCCTCTTGCCACCCTTTGATATTTTCCCATCAGTCTTGGGCATTGATTCCTGAAATGACCCACTTCGCCACACTTATAACAGGATCTTGCCTGTGCAGGCACTTGGTGAACAGGTGCAGCTTGTATTGGTTGAGCTTGCGGAGCTGGCAGTGCAAGCGGAGCAGGTTGCATCCTTTGTACTTGCGGTGCACTCCAACAGACATTTGCAAAATGGCCATACTTGCCACAGTTTTTGCAGACACGACAAGGAAAGTTAGGCATGTGATGATATCTGTAGGTATTACATTGGGGAGTATTCCCAATATAATTCCTAGAAGTGGTGTTGTTGGATGATTGATGCGTAGACTTAGCAGCAGGAGTAGTAACCACAAAGTTCCTGGTCTTTCTCTTCTTGTTGTTGCTTTTTGAAGAGCTGCCTTGTTCAGTCTTGACTTCAATTGAAGCCTCCTTTGCAGATGATTTTGTATCAACTTTCTTGGACCCCTTCCGTGTGAGTGTTCCAGCCTTCACATGATTATCGGTTAGTGTAGCAGAAAGACGTATTGCAGCCTTCAATGTTTTAGGGTTGCTTCCGTAGACAGTGTCTTGAATCTGCATAGGTAGCCCGCCTATGTACTTCTCGATTGCTCTCTCAAGTGGTGTCACTAGATGAGGTACCAATAGACTATACTCATGGAAGCGAGTATTGTAGATTACATTCTCCCCACTATCCTGTTTGAGCTCCCAGAACTCAGTCTCCAGTTTCCTCATCTCACTACAAGGACAGAATTAAGTGGTCATCAAGTCCTTGACCTCAGTCCATGAGTGCCAGGGCAGCATCAACTCCCCTAGTTCGCTTCTCGCCATTCCACCAAGTCAGTGCTCTCTTTTGGAAAACACTGGTGGCATAGCGCACCTTCAAATTTTCTGGACAGACACTGTTAATGAAGGTGTTTTCCATGCTCTCAAACCACTGCAGCTGACCAGTGGCTGTTTCAGAACCCGTAAACTTCAGTGGATTACATGAGTTGAAGTGTTTAAACGTGTAGGCTGGTGGGTTTGCACCACCTCTATTCTGGTTGAGAGTCTGATTGGCTTGAGTCAGTTGATTCACCAATCCAGTAATAAGTGTTGCTAACTCTTGCATGCCCGAATTGGCATTAGTGGTGTTAGCATCTCCATTGTTCGTATCATCTTCATTGTGACGGCGCGACGGCATGTTTCTGAGAGTTAGAAACATGTTACTACCGTTTACAACGTAAGTTATACAAACTATGGTCAAATGAGTTCATTTCAACAGTTAGGATTACATATAGGAACTATATTTCTCTCCTATGTGTCATTAAAGTCATAACAATGACGTAATTTCCTAATATTACACTAACGCATCCTAGTTGGTCATATCTAATATAAACTAGCTAATCCTAAGTTTCAAACATTGTTCCGCCCTATACCAAGACTGACAACCTCCCAATGCAATGCAACAAGCTTATATATAGGGCATACGTAGACTTGACCGCAATCGCATCATTGCCGTCCCACCACCGTTGCATTGCACCACGATTATGCCCTTGCTATAATTTAGGGTGTATCATGCATCTTACCATTATCTCACTTCACAAACCTTATCCTAGGTAGGATAATTTCAGTGAAGTGATCTCTAGTTCCCTTGGACAATTAGGTTCGCCTAATGTCTAAGTTCACCTGACATGTAGGTTTGGCTATTTCTAAGTTCACCTAATGTCTAAGTTCACCTGACATTAAAATTCCCCTAATGTCTAAGTTCACTAAAAATCCATACTAACTCTCAATGTTCATAATTATCAATGAGGGTTCATATCATCACTAAGTGCTCTTATTGTCACTAAGTGTTCATATCATCCCTATAATTTACTCTCATCAAGTGTTCATACCATCACCAAGTGTTAGTATCGTCACTATGTGTTCATATTTTCACAAGGTGTCTATATTATCATCCAAGTCTTCAATCTATCACTAAGTGTTTTTATCATTCGTTGATCCCATACACCCCACGTGTCCAATAAGTGTGTTTTATAAGTGAATTTATATGTGTCCATCAATATCATTATCCAATAAGTCAATCCCAACAAAATCCAAACAACATTCCATCAACAACTTTCCCAGCACTTCCTAATAATATCATAAGTTCCTGACACTGACAGACCCCCTATATACTACAAATGGTATATGTATAGGGCATATGTAAGGGTAGGTCGCAACCTCCCAAATCACCGTCCCACCACCTTTGTAGTATACCACAAGTGTGTCCTTGTTTGGAGATCAAAGATCAAACAAGTAGTTTCATTCTAGGGTATCATACGGTTATAGAATAGGTCAACCATTTTGTGACAATTGCAAGTAAACATTACGTCATCAATAACACGAGCACGTTTGGTCGTTCTAGGAATCTGTGTTAAATTGATGATTTTAATCATTACAGGTTTAAAGTATGCGAGAAATTGGGAACATGGGAGAAAACCGTGCGTGAAACCGAGTTACGGATTGTCCGGAATCGCGAAACGAAGAAAAATCTTGAAATTGGATCCCTCGCGTTACGCGACGACTCCTTGGAGTCTTGTCGCGGTACGCGACAAGTTAAAAATATTAAAAATTCATCCGGAATCTTTCGCGATACGCGACGACAGGTAGGCCACTCGTCGCGGTACGCGACGAGTAGGTCGGTTCAGAATGCAACTTGTTTAAATCGCAGAATCATGCAGAACCTTCATAATTCTTCTTCCTTCGACCAAAAACCTCCTGCAACTCCAGAGCTCGATCGTATAATCACCAAAACTCATATTTGACACCACCAGAACGTCCAGCTCGAACCGGTGAACGTGTATACGCGTCCTGATCGTGATTTTGTCCGTAGAATCGTCTGATTTGGGTAACTATCCTTTTTAACCTTCTGACTTGATCTTCATTGATTAGATCGTGTTTTTGAACGTAATGATATAGTTAGGGTTGTTGATTATTGCTTAGATGATAGCTAGGAATGATTTTTGACGGATAACTTGTCTTGTTAACGGGTAAATGCCTGTTTTGATCCGTTATAATGCCCGGTTTTCACCAAACCATAACAATACTTCTAATGGTTTAAACCATTAGATTATGACAATGTAAGTGATTATTTTGGTTAATCTTTGAAATGCAAGGTTAATCCCAAGTGTTTCAAACTAATCACAGTTATTACCCTACCAATTGGAATAACTGTCTGATTTTATGATAACAGTCGGATTAATATGTTAAACACGATTGTTTAACCTATTCAAATGTCATATTGTTATGTTTTGTGATACATGGACGATTAGTGACAAGAATTAATCATTCCTAAACCGAGATTTCATCTAGGGACTGTTTAAGTAATATAATCAACAGCATTACCTAACTAATTAGTCGGAGATTATCCCGGCTAATCCAATGAGTCATCAACTTAACACAAGGTACCTAAACGAGTATAGGTACCTACATTATAGTACATTGTATGATATTAGACTAAATAATTAATTAAACATTTAATGTTAGTTCGATGACTTTTCATTACAATGTCGGTGACATTGAACGTTCAAAAGATCTAATCAGCAACTGGAACATAAATAATTATTAAATATAACTAAATGCAGAGATCACCCTTTACTATCAAGTCTTGTGATTTTCTGCTACATTTGTATTTCAGGTGAGTTTCATACAACCCCTTTTCTTTTACTGTTTTCTTAACATCGGGGTGACTATTATGAAATCTTTATCAAACGTGTGATATGTTTAGTAACAATTGCAATACCGGCTTGCATGTGGGTGTCATGGGATTATGACTATTTTCTGTGTACAACAAAAGTCCTCAAAACTAACTGTATCTGGTTAACCCACGTGGGGCCGAATGTGTGAACAAAGATAGTACTATCGGGCTGACAACCCCATTCATGGATAGATAGCGTCTACCCTTGTGTGAATGCTTGTCACCATTCCTGGTATCGACTTGATGTAGTGAGACATTGAGTTAGAGGCACGGAGTTTAACTTCGGTTATTTTCTAGACTGGACTGTCAGAAAGGATCTGGATACGGGTCACATGATTATTCACTTATGTTAATGTGTACCATTGACTTTACTATCATATCATATTGTATCGAGTCTTATTTATGAACTCACCAGTTTTATACTGATATTTTTAAACTTTAAATCTTTTACAGGTAATCAGTACCAACGGTGAGGAAACAACTGTGCACGCACCATGTAATTAGGACTTGGGATGTAATAGAAGGAACTTAAGTTGTGAACGGATATTCAGGACATGTAATAAATAATTGTCGTGATTTGTAATTAGTGCTTTTCTTAACTATGTGTGTTATGATACCGGATCAAGTAAGTCACCCCTCACCTTCGAGACTTCGCCGCTATGCTTCCGCTACCTTTACAAATGACGTCGTCTGGTGACGCGGAGGTGGGGGTGTGACAGGGTGGTATCAGAGCCACAGGTTATAGAATTTAGGCGGACTTAGAAACCTAGATTATAACCATAGGCTCGAATAGTTACACTGAGAGCACCGAACATAGTTAACAAATATAAACACTCAAATAAATGTTGTTGTTATTTATTTATTTTACGTTACTAATACGAACTTGTGTGTCGATACAGCAATGTCAGACTCAGAAAGTGATTCATTTGGCACGGAAACAAGTTCAGGATCAACACAGACAGTGCCGTCATCTCAAATGTCCCACCAGACTTTACCATCAATACCACCTACATCACCTATACCTCAGCATCTGTTAGATGCTGACTCACCAGCTATCAGGAGGGCACAAAGCCCTACACCACCACAGCAAGTACCAGTATTTACAGGGTTTGGAGGAAGGCGGGGACGAGCCCGCATCTCGACAGGTCCTGTTCCGAGAGGACCACTAGCACCTCGGGATGTACCTCATTCTATACATGAGGAAGGCGAGTCATCTCAGCAAGCTGAGATGAGAGTTCAGCTGCAACGGGTTACATTGGATCTTCAGTTATCGCGTGTTTCATTGCAGGAAACACGTGACACTCTGTGGGAAACTCGCACGGCCTATGAGAGTTTAGCTGAACATGTTGCTGTCCTGGAGGCAGGTGCCAGGGCATGGAGGGAAGTGATTGAGGGTAGACTTCAGTGGACTTTAGGTGGTATGTGTAGGAGTGGGGTAGAGAGAGTTAGGGGATGGATGGTAGGGTTAGGCAATATGAGGATGGAGCTACGACTGTTGGACGCAGCAATAGTGATGGCAGCGGTGGCCATCATTATCACATGTTTACTGTATTTACTACGGTAAAGGAATCGAATAGGCTGGACTGTACTACTCCGAGGAAGTTTTGACTTGTAAAATAGGCCTCGGACGGTTAGGTTGTAATAGTGGGTACAACTGCATTAGGATATTTTCTTGTATATGTACTAATCCTAATGTACAACTGTGACAGTTATAATAAAAGTTTTCTTTTAACATTGTATGTGCAACATTGTGTCTTTACATTATAGCCGGTGCTAACTTTTCAAGTCATATAAAAAGAAAACTTGTGCGAAAACATAACAATATCGGTGTTACATTGCGGTGAAATAATGTAATACTAGTACATAACAAGACTCATGTGGAGTCATAACAATATCGGTGTTACATTACGGTGAAGTAATGTAATACTAGTACATAACAAGACTCGTGGAGTCATAACAATATCGGTGTTACATTGCGGTGAAGTAATGTAATACTAGTACGTAACAAAATTGTGATAAGGTCATATCAATATCGGTGTTACATTATAGTGAAATAATGTAATACTAGTACATAACAAACACGTGTAGAAACATATTAATATCGGTACTACATTATAGTGAAATAATGTAATACTAGTACATATCAGTGTAGTAACATGTCTAAATCGGTGTCATTTTGGTAGACTATAAAATGATACTAGTATACGCTTGGCAAGACAAACAGACGTACTAGTATAACTGCAACTATGAACATGACTTAGTGGTGTACAATATAACTGTGAAAAACTCGAAGTAGTTATACAACATTTGTCTTTATTACGACTATGGATTCTTGTTCTGACTTTACTTTATCTGTGTGTGATCAGACTATGGCCCCTAGAAGAGGTCGTTCTGCTAAAAATCCTCAAACTCAAGAATCCATTCAGGATCCACCTGTGAGTGGACCCAGTCTAAATGAAGCGGACGTTGCTCGTATAGCAGGTGACCAATTATCCGCTGTTCTTACGGGCATGTTGGCCCAATATCAAACAAATCGTGCTCCTGGCTCGGGTAGAGTCCATACGGAGCATAATGCTACAGGCGGACATGTTGAAACCCGCCATACGACTAGTACCAACACAATCAATCCGGATCCTCCACAACGAGGATGCACTTATAAGTACTTCGCTTCTTGCAATCCCCCTACTTTTACGGGGAAGGAAGGAGCGTCAGGACTTTTGAAATGGATTGAGAGCATGGAGACTAAGCTCAAGATCAGCCAGTGTTTGGCTGAACACAAAGTGTCTTATGCAGCTTGTTCACTGACAGACTCAGCATTGACCTGGTGGAATACCCAGGCAAAAACCTTGACCACGGCTGTTGTGGATGCTATGACTTGGGACGAGTTTAAAACTTTGATTCTGTCAGAATATTGTCCCATCACTGAAATCCAAAAGCTCCAAGAGGAATTTTGGAACCATTCTATGATCGGTGCTGATTGTTTGAAATATACCGATCGATTTCACGAATTAACATGTCTGCTGCCAAACATGTTTCCAACTGAGCAGGCTTTGATAGAAAAATATATCAAAGGTCTGGTACCTCAAATCAAGGGAATGGTCACGGCAGCTGAACCACGTACTTTGAAACATGCTATCACCTTAACCACCAGGCTTACCGATGTTGCAGTAAGAAGTGGTACATTGACAGTGAAAGGTGAGTCAAGCAGCAGTCTGGCAACTACTACCCCCAGCACTGTTAAAGGGGTGAAACGAAAATGGGTTGGGAAAGGCAAACCAGGGGCTCCGGTGGAACCCAGCCGGAATGTGCAAATGGCAAAGGGATACATTGCCACAACTTTGGAGAGAAAAGCCTATGTAGGGCAAGCACCTAAATGTCCTAAGTGCCCATTTCATCATGTGGGACCCTGCCCTGTTTGTAACAATTGTAACAAGGTCGGGCATTTCTCCAAATATTGCAATCTCCCTGTTCGCCGATCAAACCAAGGAACTCAACAACAACAACCACAACCAATCAACCGGTCGTGTTTCAGATGTGGAAGCCCGGATCACTTCATGAAAAACTGCCCTACCAACAACACCAACCAGGGCAATGAAGCAAGAGGAAGAGCCTTCCAGATAGGGGCGGAAGAGGCTCGACGTGATAACAACACCGTTACCGGTACGTTTCTTCTTAACAATCACTATGTATCTGTTCTTTTTGACACCGGAGCGGACAAAAGTTTTATTTCCTCTGATTTTGCTTCACTACTCGGATTGGCCGTTGATAACCTAACAAACCCTTACATCATTGAACTTGCTAATGGCAAGTCAATTATGACTAACAATGTGATTCAAGGGTGTTTATTGAATCTAAACGATCATCTTTTTAATATTGATCTTCTTCCTATTGAATTGGGAAGCTTTGATGTTGTTATTGGTATGGACTGGCTTTCAGAAAATCGAGTGGAAGTCATATGTCAAAATAAGATGATTCGTATTTCATTACCAAATGGTGATACACTTATGATACAAGGTGAAAGGGCTGGCAGGAAACTGAGTATCATATCATGTATGCAAGCTCGAAAGTGCTTAAGAAAGGGCTGTCAAGCCTTTTTAGCTTACGTGACTGAAAACAAACCACATCAAAAACGTATTGAAGACATTCCTGTAGTTCGAGAATATCCTGAAGTTTTTCCTGACGATATATCAGGATTACCCCCAGTGAGACAAGTTGAGTTTCGTATTGACTTAGTACCAGGAGCAGCACCTATAGCTAAAGCTCCTTACCGATTGGCTCCATCGGAAATGCAAGAACTATCGAGTCAATTACAGGAACTTTTAGACAAAGGTTTCATTAGACCGAGTTACTCACCTTGGGGCGCACCTATCCTTTTTGTGAAAAAAAGGACGGTACTCTCAGGATGTGTATCGACTATCGGGAACTCAATAAATTGACAATCAAAAATCGTTATCCACTACCCCGTATAGATGATCTATTCGATCAATTGCAAGGTGCTATCTATTTTTCAAAAATCGATCTCAGATCTGGATATCATCAACTACGAATCCATGATGATGATGTTTCTAAAACAGCTTTTCGAACTCGATACGGGCATTATGAGTTTTTAGTAATGCCCTTCGGCTGACTAATGCGCCTGCAGTGTTTATGGATCTGATGAATCGTGTGTGTAGACCTTACTTGGATAAATTCGTGATTGTTTTTATTGATGACATTCTCATTTACTCCCGCAGCCAACAAGAACATATGCAACACTTAAAACTGATCTTGGAACTTTTAGCACATGAGAAACTTTATGCCAAATTTTCCAAATGTGAGTTCTGGTTACGGGAAGTCCAGTTTCTTGGGCATGTAGTAAATGAAAATGGTATACAAGTGGATCCCAGCAAGATTGAAGCGGTAAAGCAATGGGAGACACCGAAAACCCCAACAGAGATTCGTCAATTCTTAGGGTTAGCGGGCTATTACAGAAGATTCATCAAGAACTTTTCAAAGATAGCCTTGCCTTTAACTACTCTAACCCAGAAAGATCAAAAGTTCATATGGGACTCTCAACAGGAGGAGGCATTTCAACTGTTGAAGCATAAACTCTGCAATGCACCTATTCTGGCACTACCAGAAGGCACAGAGAATTTCATAGTTTTCTGTGATGCCTCACGTCAAGGACTGGGTGTGTGCTGATGCAGAACAACAAGGTGATTGCCTATGCTTCTCGGCAGCTAAAAGTGCACGAGAAGAATTACACCACTCATGATCTAGAACTTGGTGCAGTAGTGTTTGCACTCAAGATATGGAGACATTACTTGTACGGGACGAAGTGTACGGTCTATACAGATCACAAAAGTCTTCAACACATTCTAGATCAGAAAATGCTAAATATGCGACAAAGGCGATGGGTGGAACTTCTGAACGACTATGACTGCGAAATCCGTTACCACCCAGGTAAAGCAAATGTCGTAGCCGATGCTTTAAGTCGCAAAGAGAGAGTCAAACCCATACGTGTGAAAGCGCTGGAAATGACGATTCAAACTAGTCTAAACCCTCAAATACGTGAAACTCAACGGCAGGCCTTGCAAACAACAAATTACACTGATGAGAAATTACGAGGGTTAGATAAACAACTTAAAACCAAAACGGATGGAATATTATATTTAAAAACCGAGCATGGATCCCAGTACTTGGTAATATCAGACCAATTATCTTGGACGAAGCTCACAAATCCAAATATTCTATTCATCCAGGTGCTGACAAGATGTATAAAGATCTCAAAGACTTCTACTGGTGGCCTGGTATGAAGAAACAAATAGCAGAATATGTGAATAAATGCTTAACGTGCCTTAAGGTTAAGGCAGAACATCAAAGACCATCTGGGCTATTGCAACAACCAGAAATCCCTATGTGGAAATGGGAACAAATTTCCATGGATTTCATCACTAAATTACCCAGAACGGCGCATAACCATGATGCTATTTGGGTCATCGTAGATCGCCTTACCAAATCAGCACATTTCTTACCAATTCGGGAAGACTATTCCATGGACCGTTTAGCTAAACTTTACATCAACGAAATTGTAATGCGACATGGAGTGCCAATCTCTATTATTTCTGATAGAGATAGTCGATTTATGTCACGTTTTTGGCAAACTCTTCAACATGCCTTGGGTACGCAGATCAACATGAGCACAGCTTATCATCCACAAACGGATGGGCAGACTGAACGTACAAATCAAACATTAGAAGACATGCTTCGAAGCTGTGTAATTGATTTTGGAGGTAGCTGGGATACTCATCTGCCATTGGTTGAATTTTCTTATAATAACAGCTATCATACTAGTATCCAATGTGCTCCATTTGAAGCTTTGTACGGGCGTAAATGTCGATCTCCTGTGTGTTGGTCAGAAGTAGGGGAAAGTCAGATTATTGGCCCGGAACTGATCCAGGAAACGACTGATAAGATCGCGCTCATTCAGGAACGAATTAAAGCAGCATGCGATCGACAGAAGAGTTATGCTGATAATCGACGTAGACCACTCGAATTCCAGATTGGTGATAAAGTGATGCTAAAAGCCTCTCCCTGGAAAGGTATGTTCAGATTCGGAAAACGAGGAAAACTCTCACCAAGATTTGTAGGACCATTTACAATTCTTGAAAGGATTGGAATGGTAGCATACAGATTAGAGTTACCCTCAGAACTTAGTAACATACATGATGTGTTTCATGTCTCGAATCTGAAAAAGTGCCTATTGGACGAGTCACTAGTCATACCTCTTGATGAGATACACATTACCGAAAACCTACAGTTCACGGAAGAACCAGTCGAAATAATGGATCGAGATGAAAAGACCCTCAAACGAAGTCGAATACCAATTGTAAAAGTCAAATGGAATTCTAAACGAGGGCCAGAGTACACTTGGGAACGTGAAGACCGCATGAAACAGAAGTATCCTCATTTGTTTACATAGGCGATCAAACTGTAGAAGTTAAAGCAAATTTCGGGACGAAATTTCTGTAACAGGAGGAGACTGTGACAATTGCAAGTAAACATTACGTCATCAATAACACGAGCACGTTTGGTCGTTCTAGGAATCTGTGTTAAATTGATGATTTTAATCATTACAGGTTTAAAGTATGCGAGAAATTGGGAACATGGGAGAAAACCGTGCGTGAAACCGAGTTACGGATTGTCCGGAATCGCGAAACGAAGAAAAATCTTGAAATTGGATCCCTCGCGTTACGCGACGACTCCTTGGAGTCTTGTCGCGGTACGCGACAAGTTAAAAATATTAAAAATTCATCCGGAATCTTTCGCGATACGCGACGACAGGTAGGCCACTCGTCGCGGTACGCGACGAGTAGGTCGGTTCAGAATGCAACTTGTTTAAATCGCAGAATCATGCAGAACCTTCATAATTCTTCTTCCTTCGACCAAAAACCTCCTGCAACTCCAGAGCTCGATCGTATAATCACCAAAACTCATATTTGACACCACCAGAACGTCCAGCTCGAACCGGTGAACGTGTATACGCGTCCTGATCGTGATTTTGTCCGTAGAATCGTCTGATTTGGGTAACTATCCTTTTTAACCTTCTGACTTGATCTTCATTGATTAGATCGTGTTTTTGAACGTAATGATATAGTTAGGGTTGTTGATTATTGCTTAGATGATAGCTAGGAATGATTTTTGACGGATAACTTGTCTTGTTAACGGGTAAATGCCTGTTTTGATCCGTTATAATGCCCGGTTTTCACCAAACCATAACAATACTTCTAATGGTTTAAACCATTAGATTATGACAATGTAAGTGATTATTTTGGTTAATCTTTGAAATGCAAGGTTAATCCCAAGTGTTTCAAACTAATCACAGTTATTACCCTACCAATTGGAATAACTGTCTGATTTTATGATAACAGTCGGATTAATATGTTAAACACGATTGTTTAACCTATTCAAATGTCATATTGTTATGTTTTGTGATACATGGACGATTAGTGACAAGAATTAATCATTCCTAAACCGAGATTTCATCTAGGGACTGTTTAAGTAATATAATCAACAGCATTACCTAACTAATTAGTCGGAGATTATCCCGGCTAATCCAATGAGTCATCAACTTAACACAAGGTACCTAAACGAGTATAGGTACCTACATTATAGTACATTGTATGATATTAGACTAAATAATTAATTAAACATTTAATGTTAGTTCGATGACTTTTCATTACAATGTCGGTGACATTGAACGTTCAGGAAGATCTAATCAGTAAACTGGAACATAAATAACCTATTAAATATAACTAAATGCAGAATCACCCTTTACTATCAAGTCTTGTGATATTCTGCTACATTTGTATTATCAGGTGAGTTTCATACAACCCCTTTTCTTTTACTGTTTTCTTAACATCGGGGTGACTATTATGAAATCTTTATCAAACGTGTGATATGTTTAGTAACAATTGCAATACCGGCTTGCATGTGGATGTCATGGGATTATGACTATTTTCTGTGTACAACAAAAGTCCTCAAAACTAACTGTATCTGGTTAACCCACGTGGGGCCGAATGTGTGAACAAAGATAGTACTATCGGGTTGACAACCCCATTCATGGATAGATAGCGTCTACCCTTGTGTGAATGCTTGTCACCATTCCTGGTATCGACTTGATGTAGTGAGACATTGAGTTAGAGGCACGGAGTTTAACTTCGGTTATTTTCTAGACTGGACTGTCAGAAAGGATCTGGATACGGGTCACATGATTATTCACTTATGTTAATGTGTACCATTGACTTTACTATCATATCATATTGTATCGAGTCTTATTTATGAACTCACCAGTTTTATACTGATATTTTTAAACTTTAAATCTTTTACAGGTAATCAGTACCAACGGTGAGGAAACAACTATGCACGCACCATGTAATTAGGACTTGGGATGTAATAGAAAGAACTTAAGTTGTGAACGGATATTCAGGACATGTAATAAATAATTGTCGTGATTTGTAATTAGTGCTTTTCTTAACTATGTGTGTTATGATACCGGATCAAGTAAGTCACCCCTCACCTTCGAGACTTCGCCGCTATGCTTCCGCTACCTTTACAAATGACGTCGTCTGGTGACGCGGAGGTGGGGGTGTGACACATTTCTAGTAACCTAATTCCCTATAACCCAGTCTTTGATACCAATCTGTAACACCCCGACCGATGGCGGAAACGTCGGGATGCCGCGAGAGATGTGTAGATTGTTCATAAGCTCGTGGGCATCTAATTAATTCATCACATATCAATTAATCAACCAAATTAATTACATCAAAAATCAAGTTCAGCATGAATTAGTTACATCAAATACACAAAAGATTTAGATAAACTAACTAAACTCTAATCGCCAGAATTTCGGTTATTTTAGCTAAGTCCAAGAATCCTATGTGATGATGTCCAAAAGATGTAGAGCTATCCTGCCCTACTTACTTCTCCTCGTTCCCTGAAACATGTAGAAAAGTGTCAACTACAAAGTAGTTGGTGAGTAATCATAAGTTTTTATATTTAAAAATATTTTACAAAATGATTATAAAAGTTTATAGTTTCCTGAGAAAATCCATATGAGCACCTGCGAGATAGTCCAACACATATCCAACACACAATCACAAACACACAGTCACATATTTTAAATAATCATAGATAATCAATCACATCTACATTCAACCAATCTCAATCATCAATATTCTCAATTAGTATAAGTGACAATACATGCATCATTGTGAATGACCAAGGTCAATGACAACGACACACGGAGTTGTGGCAATCCACATGACAATACATGCAATCATTGTGGATGACCGAAGCCAACAACAACGACCCATGGAATAGTGACAATACATGCAATCATTGCAGATGATCGAAGGCAACAACAACGACCCACAGAATAGTGACAATACATGCAATCATTGTAGATGACCAAAGTCAACAACAACGATCCATGGAATAGTGACAATACATGCAATCATTGCAGATGACCGAAGTCAACAGCAACGACTCATGGAGTTATGATAATCAAATAATCCGAATATCATAACAATAAACAGGTGTAATCCATATGTTATTAAAATAATGTGCAAATCTAGTATACATGTTCCACCTTCGACTTTAAAACAAAATAGTTTAAAAGGAGGTTATGAGAACTCACCTGAGTCCTTAGGATCAGTATTTTCGTGGAATGCGCGCTCGCGTATACAAAATCAGAAGCAACTCATAAATCTGTAATTATCGTGTATTTCATAATCATGAGTGTATGTATTTCAGTGAAGTTAAGTATTCGTGAGTGTTCACTTTAAATCGTAAGGTGTTTCGTTAACTTAGTTTATTTGACCTAATTTAAAGCGATTTACCCAATATTTTTCTAAATACTCATCATTATGATGTAGTTTAGACTTGTTAATCTTAACTATTTAACTATACTAACTATTTATGATGTCCCATGTATGTCCCCATATATATGTGTATGTAAAAAGTGATAACCATTATCATACACATAAATACACATGCATGCATAACACCATATATTGACAACCACATCCTTAGTTATTTAAATCATCTTTTCGTGTTTACAAGATCATACTTAAATCATTTACATAAAAGTGTTTTTTTGTAATACTCAATACCCATAATTTCTATAACTTATAGTTTAGAGAGAGAAAAGGTGGTGGTTGTTATAATTCTTCATGCATTCATAATTATTTATGATTTCCCATGGTCGTTGGAACCCCATTTATTCCTAGTTCCACAATTTGGTTTTGTCAACCATAGTTCCAGCGAACCTTTTGCTTTGTCACCCTCTAGGTTCGGCTAACACTAGAGGTTCACCCCTAGGTTCGTTCAAGGAGGAGGTTCGATCCTCTAGATTGGTGACAACAGGTAGGTTCGGCCCATCTGGGTTCGGTGATCAAGGGTTCGCTCCAAGATGGTTCGTGGCTGCATATGGTTTGTTTGGCTGTAAAGGTTCGTTGGAACAAGGGAGGTTCGCGGCTGAGGAATGTTTGTCTGGCTCCCAGGTTCGCTGCTTGCGGGTTCGAGGTTTGTTACAGGTTGGGTTCGTGACACTTTAGGTTCGACGACTTAGGGTTCGGCCACCCTTAGGTTCGGCCAACACCAGCCCCTCACGAACATGTTGTTTTTGGGCTGTTCATCATCATCATCATCATCAAGTTCCTGCAGATTCAAGTCTATATATGGCTTCTACATGTTCCTGTTAACTCGTGTTAAGATTTTTAGAGGGTGGAACGTGTTTAAAACGCATGGATGCAAACCGGTTGTTTCAAAGTAAGAAAATAAAAGAAAAATGACTCGATTTACCTTCCAATCGTGCTCAAATGTGAGATTTCTTCGTATATTATCGTTCCTCTCGGTCACACGGTTGCTTAGGCACCAAGATCTCTTGAATCGGTTGCGAGATGAGTGAGAGAAGTTAGAGAGAAGTTAGAGAGAAGTTAGAGAGAGAGAGTAGGGACGAATTTAGGTGTTTTAGTGAGAGAGTATAAGATAGAAAATGAGAAAGAAGAAGGAGGTTTCCTTCTTTCATCGCATATCGTCACCACGTGCTCGGTCTCGTCTTTATCGCGATAACAATTATAAAAATGCTCGGTTGCCTCGAAATTTATATTTAAAATGAAACCCGTTTAAATAATTATGTTTTTTATAATAATAGAACGCTTTTAATTAAATTGTTTCGTAAAAACGATTCCATTTATCTCGTTAATTGATTTATTTAATTAAACTGATTTATTCGTATACGTTTTAGGTTGTAATTCCTAATAAACATTATAAATTTCATTTATTAATTTCATATCGTTAAATTATTATTCTGTTATCTTGTCAAAATGCGTTACTCACGTACGTATTCGTAAAGATCGTCACCTTTCCTAATCCAACGCTCGTATCGTATTTCGATTCGATTTACGAATTAAGGAATATCGTTTCAGAATATTATTCCTAATAATTATATTCGTGTGAATCGTCACCCATGCGAATACATTATCAAGTTAATATTTATGAAATAATATTCGTGTTTAATTAATAATCGTAACCTCACCATCACGTAATTATTCCCAATAAAGCTTTCATTATTTTATCATATTGAATATTTTAGTTTCCCAATCCAATCCCACTAAACCATATCACTGACACATCCATGATAAACCGAAATATGCATATGTATACGGCATATGCAGGGGTAGGTCGCAACCTCCCCAACACCGTCCCACCGCTATTTCGATAAACCATGACCATGTGTCCTTGACTATGTTTAGCAACCAAACAATAACTAACTCATAATTCCTTTCCATTCCAAACCAATAGTCCATATCATCTGAAATGTATTTGCAATAAACTCTATGGTTCTGTTTAGTTGTGTTTCAACTAAACTTCCCATGGTTTATGCATATAATAATATGTTCTCAATATGTATACCAACATTAATAATATCATCCAATAATTCATTATCATTAATAATTATCATATCAGGTCGTAAAAGTACATTTGTACATGTACGGACAACCTAAAATACAGTGATGTTAGACCCTTTTTATTTAAATATTTATACTCTTCGGGGTGAAATACTTGCTATCTTACTTATCCATACGTGTTAATTAAAATGATACTTGTTTGAATGTTTATTTCATGACTACTTATTTCAAAGTCCCCATTGATATATACGTATGAATGTATGTATTATATCGGTAATTACACAACTATTTAGCTCAATTGACGAGCCGTGGATTAATATGGATAGTGCTATCGGGCTGACGACCCCATTCATTTTGAGATTTTGGTCGCACCAAATCGTTCAAGTGTCTGGGCTTAAATGAATGTATATTTCCATTTACTATATATCTTGTATAGTTACAAGATAGAAACTTTATGATGTTTATAGTAGATTTACATTGTTAAATTATAAACGATACTGATGTAATTTAACTTTGTAATTCTATTCTATTTAGTATTTTCTCATTTATATCATGTGCAATGTAAACAATCTGATCACCACGATTATCACTCACGATATCGTGCCCCGGGAACCTTCCGCCCGACGGGGAAATCCGATCCAACCCCGCCAGCTCGGGGTGTGACAGATTGGTATCAGAGCCATGGTTATAGAGAAATATAGGTCACGTATTTAAACGGTTTGGCTTAGACTATAACCTAGGGACCTTGCGTGTAGAGAACACAGGACTTAAGACTTTACTTGCATACTGTCTTCTGTATTCGATTATTGCACTAACCAATTACTTTATTGGTTATGATCAGAATGCCGCCGAGAAGACAAACTCCCTCATTACCACCACATGGTTTGGCTCCACACTCTTCGACACCATTACCATCTGATTCACCACCGCCACCTCCTCCACCGCCTCCTCCTCCTCCTCCGCTGCTAATCCAATCATCTGGCCCGAGCACAACACCAATGCTGGATCCTGCCACTATCGCATTGGTGACTTTTATGAGCAGTCAGATGACCAGCCAGATGAAAGAAGCGCTACCAGAAATGTTCAGGCGTTTCCGTAACGAGATCAACAATACTGGCAACTCATCAGGAGAAGTCAGTGGAAACACTGGTGGTGCTTCAAACCACTCCTACAAGTCCTTTATGGGATGTAAACCACCCAGTTTTAGTGGGTCTGAAGGAGCCATTGGATTAATCCAATGGATAGAAAAGATTGAAGCTACTCTGGACCTCTGCAGTTGTCCAGAGCATCACAAGGTTCGCTACTCCGCTGGAACATTCAACAAGCGAGCCTTGACTTGGTGGAATGGCCAAGTTAATACAAGAGGAAGAGATGAAGCTATGGCTATGTCATGGGAAGACTTCAAGACTTTACTGAGGACTGAGTTTTGCCCCAAGAACGAGCTACAAAGATTGGAAGTGGAATTGTCTAACCATGTGATGAAAGGGGCAGACCATATGGGATATACGACTCGTTACCACGAGTTGGTTGCTTTGGTGTCGTATATGGTACCGACTCTGGAGAAGCGGATTGACAGGTATGTATGTGGGTTACCAGTCTGCATACAAGGTTTAGTGGTTGCTGCAAATCCTGTCACGTTGGAGTCTGCGGTGAGTTTGTCTGGGAAGCTCGCGGATATGATGGTAGCCTCCGGAGTTTTAAAGAAAGAGGCTGACTCCGGCAAGAACAAAGCCGAGTCATCGAAGAAACCCCACCAACATCAGAAGAAAAAGCAGAAGACTCTGAAAAATTACACCATGGCTACTCCACTCAATCAAGTAGCTGTGGCACCTCAAAACGTGCACAAGAAACAGTACATTGGCCCACACCCTCTGTGTAACAAGTGCCAGTATCATCATGCTGCAAATAATCCCTGCCGTCACTGCACGGGAGGTGGAAGAAAGGGACATTGGGTCCAGAATTGCAGGATGACTCAAAATCAAGCAGCCAACAATGCTGCTTTAACTCTCCCTCCACCCAACAACCAGAAAAACGGTGGATGCTATAACTGTGGCGAACAGGGCCACTTTGTGAAGAACTGCCCGAAGAAGACACAACCGGCAGCTCAAGCACCCCGTGGAAGAGCTTTTGTCATAGGAGCTCCAGCTGCACGCCAAGACCCGAATGTGGTCACCGGTACATTTCTGTTGCATGACTTTTATGCATCTGTTCTATTTGACACTGGTGCGGATCAGAGTTTTATCTCTGCCGATTTTGCATGCCAACTAGATTCTATAGAGGAACAGTTAGACTCCCCTTACATCATAGAAGTAGCTAACGGAAAACAGATCACAGTTAGTACAGTATACAGATATTGCCCGTTGACACTTAATGGTCATATGTTTGCCATCGATTTGATACCGATGGAATTGGGTAGTTTCGATATCATTGTTGGAATGGATTGGCTTTCCTCTAACCGAGTGGAAGTCATCTGTTCTGAGAAGCTGCTTCGAGTTCCATTGCCGGATGACTGTGTATTGGAAGTCAGAGGGGATCAAGCAAAACAAAGTGTCAAAATCATTTCTTGCATAAAGGCACGTAAGTGTTTACAGAAGTAGTGTGTAGCTTTCCTGGCTCACGTGGTGGAAAAGGAGAAAGACAAGAAAAAGATACAAGACGTACCGGTAGTGAAATAGTATCCAGAAGTATTCCCTGAAGATCTACCAGGTTTGCCACCTGCGCGACCGGTAGAGTTACGAATTGACTTAGTTCCTGGAGCAATTCCTGTTGCTAAATCTCCTTACAGGTTAGCACCTTCGGAGATGCAGGAATTTTCAAACTAGTTACAGGAGTTACTGGATAAAGGATTCATCAGACCGAGCTACTCACCTTGGGGAGCTCCGGTCTTGTTCGTGAAGAAGAAAGACGGATCGTTTAGAATGTGCATCGACTATCGAGAACTGAACAAGTTGACTATCAAGAATCGGTATCCATTGCCGAGGATTGATGACTTGTTTGATCAGTTGCAAGGAGCTCAGTATTTCTCGAAGATCGATCTACGGTCCGGGTATCACCAACTTAGAGTTCAAGACGAAGATATACCGAAGACGGCATTCCGAACCAAATACGGGCATTACGAATTCATGGTGATCCCTTTCGGATTGACAAATGCACCAGCGGTTTTCATGGACCTCATGAACCGAGTGTGCAAGCCGTATTTGGATCAATTTGTCATTGTCTTTATCGATGACATCCTGATTTATTTGAAGAGTAAAGCTAAACACGAGGAACACCTCAGGAAAATCTTGGAGCTGTTGAAGAAGCAGAAACTTTATGTCAAATTCTCTAAGTGTGAATTATGGCTAAGAGAAGTTCAATTTTTGGGTCACGTAGTCAACAGCGAGGGAATACACGTAGATCCCGCCAAGATTGTAGTGATAAAGAACTGGGACACTCCGAGGACACCGACGGAGATACGGTCTTTTTTGGGTTTGGCAGGCTATTAAAGAAGGTTTATCTCAAACCTTTCTAAGATAGCTTTGCCTCTCACTAAATTAACTCAGAAAAGTGAACCGTTTGTCTGGGAACAGAAACAAGAAGATGCTTTTCAAACTTTGAAACAGAAGTTGTGTGATGCTCCAATTCTATCTCTCCCAGAAGGATGTAATGACTTTGTTGTTTATTGTGATGCTTCCCATCAGGGACTTGGTTGCGTACTAATGCAACGGGACAAAGTTATCGCTTATGCATCAAGACAGTTAAAAGTTCATGAGAAGAACTACACTACTCATGATCTTGAACTGGGAGCTGTAATCTTCGCACTGAAGATTTGGAGACATTACCTATATGGCACCAAGTGTACCATATTCACTGATCACAAGAGTCTGCAACACATCTTTGATCAGAAGGAACTCAACATGCGACAACGTCGTTGGGTTGAACTTCTGAATGATTACGATTGTGTGATCAAGTATCATCCGGGAAAGGCGAACGTTGTAGCTGATGCCTTGAGCCGGAAGGAACGGGTCAAACCCTTGCGCGTTAGAGCAACGGGAATGACTGTGCAGACCAGTTTACAAGACAAGATAATTCAAGCACAATAAGAATCAGTTGACAGAGGAAATTTGAAGAAAGAGCTTGACTGCGGAGCGGAGAAACAATTTGAGACTAAGTCCGATGGGATGATCTACTACCAGAATCGTATATGGATTCTGGCGGTAGACGAATTGAGAAGACTTATTTTCAATGAAGCGCACAAGACTAAATACTCTGTTCATTCAGGCACTGATAAAATGTACCAGGACCTGCGTGGATTTTATTGGTGGCCTGGAATGAAGAAGGATATAGCCGAGTATGTCGGTAAATGTCTTACGTGTGCGAAGGTAAAGGCGGAACACCAGAAGCCGTCTGGCTTACTGGAACAGCCTGAGATTCCACTCTGGAAGTGGGAACAAATAGCTATGGATTTCGTTACCAAGCTACCCCGCACTTCCAGTGGTCATGATACGATCTGGGTTATCATTGATCGTTTGACAAAATCTGCTCACTTTTTGCCAATGCGTGAGAACTTCACGATGGATAAACTGGTGAGACTGTATATCAACGAGATAGTGGTACGCCATGGTGTGCCATTGTCTATTATTTGGACAAAGATAGCAGATTCACATCAAGGTTCTGGCAATCGTTGCAGAAATCTCTAGGGACACAGTTAAATCTTAGTACAGCTTACCATCCACAAACGGACGGTCAAAGCGAACGTACAATTCAGACCCTGGAGGACATGTTAAGAACCTGTGTGTTAGATTTCGGTGGGAATTGGGATTCTCATTTGCCACTGATCGAATTCTCCTACAATAACAGTTATCATAGCAGTATCGGATGTGCACCATTCGAGGCTCTTTACGGCCGGAAATGTCGATCACCCATCTGTTGGACTGAAGTGGGAGATAACTGTATAACTGGGCCAGAACTTATTCAGGAAACCACTGACAAGATTGCCCAGATTCAACGAAGACTACAAGCTACTAGGAGCAGACAGAAAAGCTATGCCGACAAACGGCGTAAGCCGTTGGAATTTCAAGTGGGAGACCGTGTCATGTTAAAGGTTTCTCCATGGAAAGGCGTAGTCCGCTTTGGGAAGAAAGGCAAGTTAGCACCGCGATACGTGGGACCGTTTGAGATCATCGAACGTATTGGTCCTGTAGCGTATAGACTGAGACTACCAGATGAACTCAGTGGTGTGCATGACGTGTTTCATGTCTCGAACTTAAAGAAATGCCTTGCTGACGAATCACTCGTCATTCCAATTGAAGAAATTCAAGTTGATGATCAGTTACATTTTATTGAAGAACCTTTAGAAATTATGGATCGCAAAGTTAAACAACTGAGGCAATGCCGTATTCCGATTGTAAAGGTTCGTTCGAACTCAAGGCGCAGACCCGAGTTTACTTGGGAACCTGAAGATCACATGAAGTCAAAGTATCCCCAACTGTTTGAAGAGGAAGCCGTACCTGATAACAATTCTTAAATTTCGGGACGAAATTTCTCTAACAAGGGGAGACTGTAACATCAGTGCCGGAAACGTCACCGTAACAGTGATCTCAACAGTACATGAACAGTAAATCAGGTACATATTTCAGTTATCATTCGTATATTATTGCCATTTCATGTGTCATAGCACAGTTCAGATTCAATTCAGGGAATCAAAGCTCAGAAGTTTGGTTCATCAGTCAGATATTTATCTAACGATACAGAACCTTCATGTGATTATGTGTTAGGATTCTATTATGTATAAACGTATGTGAGGCTTTATTGAACAAAACAATATGGATGTCGTTACGTGAATGCTAAACCGACAGATTATTCGTATAGGTGACGATCTGTACGAATAAATCTGGAAGTTTAACATTCTGAATGATATCCAATAATTAGAAAACAATATTGAAAAGTATGATTATCGTCGTGTTCGTACGGGTGACGATTCGAGCGAATACGTGCGATAACCGTACGATTCAATTTTGAACCGTAAGTTAAATATTTTTGAAAATTTAAAATAAATAAAAGATACTTAGTTAATTTATTAGGAATCACAACCTAAAATAATTTGATAAGCTCTATTTAAAAAACCGAGCCGTTTCGTTACGAAAATAACGAGAAACCGACGCTTCTACGCGAAACCGAACGAACTTGAACATACCCGGGTAAAACTAAGCCATTTATTATGGCATTTAATGCCATAATCACAGCCAACAACCATCCACCAACACCCATTTTCGTCACTTTCTCTCTCAAGCTTTCTCTCTCTAAAATCTTCATCATCTCTCTAAGTTTTCTCCCACAATTCTTCACGAAATCTTGCAGATTTGGTGTCAAAACGACCCTTGCAACACGTAGAACATGAAATTACAACGGATCTAAGAGTTTATCCAACATATTCGAGGTAAAAATCCATTATTTGTTCGGTTTGGGGTTTTGAAAACCCTAATCTCGCATCCCTTCTTTTGAACCGGTTACAACCTCAAAACCTTAGGTAAAACACTCACAAATACCATAGGATAGTGCGGGAACAAGTGGGTAGGACCTGAGGTAGTCATCGAACGAGTTAAGTGGCTGCACACCATGGGAGTCGAGCGTCCGAATGGCACCAGCCTCAGCTCGCCGAATGGCTCCTGGAACTTCATTCGGCCGAATAGGACAGCTCCTTCGCCGGTCTAGCCTTTCACCAGCTATGCTATTTGGTCGGGGTTGTGATTCGGCCAATCTTCCTTCGGCTGTAGTGCCATTCGCTCGACCAGACTCATTCGGTCAAGAGCCATATGGCCGCAACTCATTCGATCAACCCTCTTTCGGCCATAGCCTCATTCGTGGGATCAAACACATTTGGCTGAACTCCCTTGGTCTTTATCCTTAGTCAGCCAAGTAACCTCTTGTATGAACGGATCCATGATGGGATGTTCATGGATTAAGTATGGGTGCGCATGAGAATACTAAGTAGAACCTATGCATGCATGGGAGGGGTATAAACATACACACACCCTTTCATGCATGGTGTGTGAGTGTGTGCATGCATAGTATAAAACCTTGTGTGTGGGTGTGCATGGAATCATTTTAGAGTTTCATGGCACCCTGACAAAAGAGTACTACCCTAAGGATTCACACATAGAGTAACATGAAAGCATGGACCATAGTTTCTTAAGACAAAGAATTCTTAAAGTACACTAACATCTTTTTGGTTCAAAACAAGGGGGAAATTCATAAGAGAAATAGAAACTCTAGCTTAAATATACGGATGTGGACTCGTTATTAACATCCAATACTTAGAATTTTCATTTCATTAGATAGTACAGGAACTATCTAGAATGAATTATACGAAGACTCAAGCAAGAAATCAATTGTTAAACAAAGACTGATAACGGGCCCGAGGTTGGCCCAATGGGCTCAAACTAAGTCCATCATCATATGTTAAACATTCTTTCTGTAAATTAATTATAGTTTTGATAAAAGATAATAAATTAATAAATTCATTAAATCACATTAAATGACGTTTTTCCAAATACTTAACCTAAAAGTGAAATAATTTGTAAACATTACAACTAAAGACTTATAATAATTAATCTGGGTGTAAGGGTTACCAATGAGTAATAAGATAGATTAGTTCAATAAAGTCCTAGAAGCACATTAGTAATTTAGGACACTTAGTTGCACACCGAGACCAAACCCTAGATTCGACGACTACTTTATGTACTTATCGTATTCGAATTCTCTTAAAACAACTCAGGAACCGAAGAAATCTAAGCTACAACAACGAGCGCGCATTTTGTGGTAATACATTTCAGAGCAGCACAAGTGAGTTCATTGCCCCTTTTCTAAACAGTTTTGTTTTAAAACGCGGGGCTGAGAAGCATGCGTAAACTGTTTTAATTAAATTGTTTACTTTAGTGCTTTAATTATTATATGTTGTATATATGAATGTTTGTTCATAATCCTAGACTTATGTTTAGGAAATCTCTATGCCGAATTAACTAACACGTTAATTAAATTACTTTTAGGAGTAATACTTAAATTCTACAACTCTAAAGAAACCCTTAGTCCATCAAGTTCAAATTTCAGAATCTAAATTCAAAGTGAAATCAAAAGAACCAAAGCCAAAGATCAAATGTGAAGGAATCTAATCCAGTGTGTGATCAGAAAACTAAGGATTCTCATCAAAATCTATAATCATTGTGAAATCATGGAATTCTAAAGATCAGAAATCAAGTGAATCATGGGAATCATAACCGTGTGTGAATCATTGAAAAATGAAATCATTATGACCTAATGAAATCATTAATACCTAAAGTAAGGTGAATTGTCAGTTGTATGTAAATCGAGACCACGTGTAACACACGGAAAGTCCCTTCACAGTAGTAGACTCTAGTAGTCAAGCTACATGGGCAATAATTCAAACTATCAGATGAAATCAAGAGAATCAAGAAGATCATAAATCATAGTATATCCTAAAGTCCCGACGCATACAGTAGACCAGTAGGTCAAGCTGATATCGGCATAATCACGAAAGTCTCGACGTGTACAGGTAGACTCCTTGTGAGTCATGCCTGATATGGGCCACGTGTAAGAGGGTACAACTTGGACAACCACCAACAACTAGGTCTAATTGATTGAGTCAAATAAGGCCCAATCATCATGTCCTAGTTGTATTTAAATGCTTATTTATTTATTTAATTAAACATTTAATATCATGTTTCTACAAATGATTTGGGAAATCATGACTTCATGGTAAACTCAAAAGATAATGGTAAATCTATTTGTGGAAATCAAATCTAAATTGAAGGTGAATGGAGTGAAACGCTTAATTATCGTCAATAACAATATGTTATGTGATTGAGTATGTGGTGGGATGTTGGCTGGGGCTTGTTCCCCTACATATGCCCTATATATAAGCATAATTGATTGGATAGCATAGATGGTTGTTGATGAGGTTAAGGTTGTCATTTCGGGGGATCAAGGTAAACATTTTCAGAGTAATCAAATTCTATGAATCAGATGCTATGAAATCAAAGTTATGGGATGAAACGCTTAATTATCACCAGGAACAATATATCATGTGATTTGGTATGTGGTGGGATGTTGGCTGGGGCTTGTTCCCCTACATATGCCCTATATATAAGCATACTGAATTGGATGGTATAGGTGGTTAATGGTGAGGTTAAGGTTGTCATTCAGGTTATTCAAACTCATTTTCTAAAACTATATGAACTCACTAACCATGTGTTGACTTGATCTCCTTTTGCATGACTTCTCAGGTGATGAACAGGTCAACTAAGAAGTTATTACCCTTGGACTAGGACTTCAGATAGAAGACTTAGTATTTTTGGACCTGCATGCTTTTGGAACATCATTATACAATTATTTTGTATATCTTGTATAGTTACAAGATAGAAACTTTATGATGTTTATGGTAGATTTACATTGTTAAATTATAAACGATACTGATTTAATTTAACTTTGTAATTCTATTCTATTTAGTATTTTCTCATTTATATCATGTGCAATGTAAACAATCTGATCATCATGATTATCACTCACGATATCGCGCCCCTAGAACCTTCCGCCCGACGCGAAAATCCGATCAACCCCCGCCGGCTCGGGGTGTGACATGTAATCTAATTATATATATGCAGTTAGGATTGTTAATTGATCTCTCACAAACTACACATAATATCAAACTGGAAAATTGTTATTAATTGTACATATACTCACTACTACAAATTAAAATCACCCTAATGCAATCTTTATATTAAAAAAAAGTTGCAATAGCTGATTGTATTAGATCTAATGCAACTTTTTTGTTACATACCGTGACTTTCTTTTTCCTAATGCAACTTTTTTACATACAACTTTTTAATAAAAAGTTGCATTATGTAATAAAAAAATTGGAATAGGCTAATACAACTTTAGATAATGCAACCTATTTGCATCTTTTTGTGACAAAAAAAATGTTGCATTAGGCTTATTTTGTAGTACTGAAGTTTTAAATATGACTCATGGTCACCTGTATTTATATTGTTTAAACTTATTTTTTGCCCTTAACTTATTTTTTGCCCTTAACATAGAATATTAATAATATTATTTTTATGTGATAAATATACATGTTTCAGTTGAATTCGATATGGACATAAAAAAATAAAAAGAAGCGTAAAAATGACATCTTATAGTTCAATGATTGTACTGCTCTCTTGAAGCTTACATCATCGACCGATTATCTATGCTTTACATTATGCAAATTTGTTCATATATCCAAACAACTGGATTTACTTTTATATAACACTACCACACAAAAATAACACATTTAGGAATAGTGTTTCTCGCGAGAAAATAATTTCTTTTTTTGTGATTTTTCAGAGATTGAATTCATTTTCGTGAGAAATTCATTTTTTGCTTTATTTTTTTCGTGAGAAATTCATTTTCTGTAAGCAAAACATCAGAATTGAGATAATATTTTCTCAAGTTTTTTATTTTAGTTTTAATTTTCTTTTTGTTACTTCTTAACTGATAACAGGTTCGTTTTACATACGTGTTGTAGTTTTTCCTTTATCCTTTATTTGTATGTCTTTTTTTATATTAAATAACTATACTTAATAATAAACACCTCTTCTATAATATTAAATATTAACTGTAACAACCTATTTTGAGAAAAATATTTTAAAATGAACATAATTGATGTGTAATTATGTTTATTTGAATTGGGGGGTGTTTTGTAAGATTTAATTATCTTAAAATTCTTTCGATGGGTGTTTGGTTTATAGCTATTAATTATAACCAATTGGTGGGTGTTTTAATAATAAGTGTTAACTACAACAATATGTTTGTGACAATTGCATTTGAAAATTTCGTCATCAATGACGTGAGCACATTTGGTCGTGCTTGAAATCCACGTTGATTTAGCTATTGTAATTAATACATGTTGATAGTATGCGAGAAATGGTGAACATACGCGAAAACCGTGCGCGAAACGGAGTTCTGGATTGTCCGGAATGACAAAACGAAGAAAAGTACAAAAATGTCAAAGTCAAAGGGTCCAGGCGGTACGTCTAGCATCAGCCTCTCTCGCTAGGCAGTACGCCTGGAGCTCACAAAATATCTGAGAATTTTGAATCCGCGCTCTACGCCCGGGCCAAGCGGCCCCGCGGGGCGATGCGCCTAGCAAAGGTCGGTTTGGTGGATTGGATCAAAACAGCAGATTTCATGCAAATTTCATCATTTTATCATTCTGTCGAGTTCCAGCACCTACCAGATGAACTACTGACCTGCAAATCATCAAAAACTTCATTTTGAAGGTCATTAAACACCTGGATCTTGCTACTGACCTGATCGTTGTTCAACACTTAGAAATCCGTTTGATTAGGTAACGGTTCATTTTAACCTTCTAGTTTGATTTTGGTTGATTAGATCTTGTTTTTGAACGTTATGATATAGTTAGGGTTGTTGATTATTGCCTAGATAATGGTTAGGATTGATTAGAAACGAAGAACTTGATGTTTTAACGAGTAAATCCTTGTTTTGATTCGTTGTAATGCCCGGTTTCATGAAATCATAACAATGGTTATAATGGTTTAAACCATTTGATTGTGACAATGTAGGTGATTAGTTTGATTAATCTTTGAAATGCAAGGTTAAATACAAGTGTTTCAAACTAATCACAATCATTAAGATACTCATTGGAACGATTATCTATTATTTATGATAACAGTCAGATTAGTAAGTTAAATATGGTTATTAAACCTATTACAATATCACATTATGATATTTCATGATATTTGGGTAATCAATAACAAGGATTGATCATTCCTAAGCCATAAATTCATCTAGAAACTGTTTCCGCGCCATAATCAACAACATTAATTATTTGGTTAATCTGAGATTATTCTGATTAATCAAAGGTGTCATCAACCTTATATTAGGAACCTGAACCAGTATAGGTTTCTACATTATCATACATTGTATGATATGACGTTAAAATAATTAATTAAAAACCTAATATCGGTTTGATGACTTTCAAGGCAATGTCTCTGATATTGAACGTTCAGGAAGATCTAATCAGTAAGGTAAAACATAAATGACTCATTAAACATAAACTAATGCAGAATTTAGCTATTATCATCAGTTTGCGTGTGATTTCATTACCTCGAGACTTCAGGTAAGTTTCGTACAACCCCTTTTATTTTTAATGTTTAATAAACATCAGGGTACCTCTGTAAATCCATTTCTGAACATATGATTTGTATCACTGTTATCTTTGTGATTTCATGTGACTCTTGTGTCATTCCATGGGATTTTGCCGTTAGTATCTTTATCACAGTATCAAAAGTCCTCATTCCTCAAAACTGTATCTAGTGAACCCATGTGGGGCCGAACATGCATCAATGATAGTACTATCGGCTAAATGTTTTGCCATTCACTGGGAGGTTTGCATCTCCCCTAGTGTGAATGTTTGTTACCTGTTTCCAAAACATCTTCTTAATGTTAGTGATAAACATTAAAATAATGAGGCATTAACATATTTACCGACGAGTAATATCGTCGTAAAACACATAATTGTCTAAAAGGAACTAGATACAGGTCTCATGGTTATCTGGAACTGAACCTCTTGAGAACTTGTATATCATGTCATATCATATGGTTTATCTTGAACTTTACGAACTCACCAGCTTTGTGCTGATCTTTCCAACTTAAACGTTTTTGCAGGGAGACAGTGATCACGGCGAGGCTGCACTTTCAACCACTTGTAATTCAATAGATTAGTTTGTATAATAAATTTAGTTGTAAACGGTAATGTTGGTTGTAATGACGAAACCATGTAATGTATTTACTTTACGTTAATATATGTGTTGTGATACCAGATCAAGTAAGTCACACCTCATCTCTGAGACATCACCACTATGCTTCCGCAACCTTCTCAGAACAACGAATGACATCCTCTCAGGTGACGAGAGGTGGGAGTGTGACATGTTGTGGGTTTACTAACTTAATTTAGTTAGTCATAATTGGTTAGTTTTAACTAGAACTTGAGGGGCTGAAATTGCCCATATATGAAACTTAAATTAAAAGGGGTTAAATAAGAAATAGTGATCAAAATCAGTCAAAGACTGATTCTTGGGGCTAGGGCGACATGCAATAGGATAAAACTCAAAAACTTCAACTTTTGATCAAATTGAAGGTTGAATGTTGATCAAATCTTAAATGCAAGCATAAATTGGAGTTCTCCTTGCATCAAATTATATTTAGGTATGATTTTTTGGTGTTCTTGATGGGGTTTTTGTGGGTCTCCCATGGTATGTGGGTAGGATGGTTAAAATCCAAAATTGGAAGCTTATATGGTTTTGGTTGTTAATAGTTCTCATATTTATAACATCTAAAAACACATTTTTGATCATTCCATGATTTTTGATATCATGGTGTTGATGGGGTGTTGCAAGGTTCTAGTGGGATAAGAACTTGGGGATTTAATTCAATGTGTAAACATGAAATAGATGTTAATATGAGATTGTGATTGATAAATATGTGATAATGTTGCATCTAAATGATTTTGAATCAAGGTTTTATGGAGTTAATATAAAGGATATATACATGTGCATAAAATTACTACACAAAAGATGTTTGATGGAAAGCCAAGTAAGGTATTTAACTTAAAATTAGTTTAAAGCTAATGGTGATATGAAATTTGTGTGTATTAAATCAACAAGGGTGAGTTGATATGGTTAAGGGCCAATTGGAAGCAAATTAGATTTAAATTGGTGACAATGGGATGAATGGGTGTATTTTGACTGGTAGTAGTCAACCTTTATATTAAACCTATTACTTTTGATAATAGGAATTGATAGTGAAGGTGTGAGTGGAACCAAACGACCCGGGGAGTAAATTGTTATAGAGGATAACTTGTTGAAGCAAGGTAAGTCTCCCAATCTTCTATTTGTTATAGGTAATGGTGTTATGCATGAATGAATATGTTGTGAAAGATTGACCTTATGGTGAATAGGTGATGGAGTGTTTGTTGATAGACAAATGTAAGCAATAAGAGATATATTGCTTGATTATTGTTGTTATGGTGTTTAAATGTTTGTCTATGATTGACTTGGTGTTTAATTACGTGTGTGTTGAATAATTTGAATTAGTTCACAAGGTGTGTGAATTATAATTGAGATTAACTCAAATTGGTGTTTTGAATCACAAGTGGTATGATCATGACATTGGATTATTCACATGGTGTGTGAAAATCCTTTGTTGGTGTAATCATGTTAATAAAACACAAGTGGTGTGCTTTACTTAACTTGAGAAATCTTGTGGAATAAGATTTCAATGGTGTTTTGGATACAAACGACCCGTTAGTAAATCGTTTGACATTAGGACCATGATGGTTATAAATTGGTGAATTAAGGTGTTTAGTATGTTTATATGGTGTTACATAATGTTTATGGGGGTATTGAAATGGTCGGAAATGAGTCGAATGAGTCGAGATGGTATAAAACATCAAAAATAGCCGTGCAGGTGATACCCGGCGTATGATACGCCACCTACAGCTCAAAGTCATAGATTTTTCTGTGATACGTCACCAAATACGCTGACCAATACGTTGGGTGCTTATTTTGACCAAAATTGACTATTTTAGTCATGTAAGCTCTGGTAGGCGGGCACGGTGATCTTACTTAGGTCTAACGAACTAACTGTGACTTAATTATAGTATTTTCAGGTGAACGATAGGGGTGAAAGCGGTTGTGATCGAATTGCTATGCAAGGACTTGGGTTTTGGGGTTTAATTGAACAAAGTTTTTGTGAATAACTTTAAATGAAATTAAGTTGTTGAATGTTTGTTTAACATAAAATATTTTGTAAAGTCTTTGTAAAGTGGGGTGTTCTAAGTGTTTAATTCACTTGTTTGTTTGAAAAATCTGGGACCTATTTTTGAGTTGTTGTTTATAACACGTGTCATGTGTTGGTGGGTTATGGGGCTTACATGAACATCAAGTTGTTATTTTCTTGGTTGATATGTGTTTTATGAATATTTTATTTATATGCTATTTCTGTTTTCAGCTATGTCTTTTATTTTTTTCATTTTAACTAACTATTTAATATATTATTTATAAAATCATATGTAAAACACGGATTTCTAATCTAATATATTGAATAAAATAAAACTATTTTTATCCGTAAAAATTTTCACATAAAATGAAATAGTTTTTTATTAGGTTAAGAACCTCAAAAGAATCCTTGTATTTTGAATTGTAAATGTAAATCTAAATGTCTTAATACGTTAATCTAGTAGCCTTGACACTTGAAATCAACTTATAAACAAATTTATTGAAGGAATAGGGTGTTCATGAAACACAAGGCGTAAAAGAAACCATTAACATCGAGACAAGAAATACACGCATATAGAAAAAATATCTAAAATGATAATTAATATTAATACTTTTTTAGAAATAAATACATGTGATCATGCATGCATATATATACATACGTACTTACATATCTACGTGTGCATATGTAAGGCCTAAACTTCTTACAAATTTTAGAGTTAGATTTACACATTTTAGTAGAGTTCTTAAACAATAACATAACTCTTAATTAAACGCACTTTATTTAATCTTGTATGAGTGAAAATTTTAAAATCATTACAAGCATAATTAACATAAAAGTCTAACTTAATTAAAGTACAACAAATAAATGATGTCAATCTTTAAGTGATGTCGGGTAACTTCTCATTCTATCCCAAGTTACCCTCTTTCCTTTTGATTACTTATTAAACTAAAATACATACACTGTCAGCTTTACTAAGTGAGTTTTAGTTTTATTTATTTTAACAATACTTTATAAATAATACCTTTAAATCCCCTTAAAAGCTTTCCTTTTATGTTTTGAATCATTGTTCAAAATCTTTAATTATTTATGACTTTTTCTTTAATTTTCTTCCTTACTTTAACATTATTATTGACTTTATCTTTTAACTTTTAACTCTAACTTTATCATTTAGCTATGTACTACAAAAGTCTCTTTTATATTGTGACAAAAATATGTCATTGAAAGCCCATAAACCTTGTGTTGCACATTAAAAAAGTGTCATCAAAAGATTTTAGCATCACTACTTCTTGTGCTACTTTTTTTATGTATCACACATTCTTGAAGGAGATTTGTTGTGGCGGTTTTTTATTTTATTTTTATGTCACTTTTAGTGTGTCATTAATTGGAATTTTTTTTTGTAGTGATACTTTAGATTTTAACCTAACTTTAACTTTAACTTTACTTTTACTATCTAATGGGGGTTCATCGTTAGTTTAATTTAAATTAGTTTTACTATAAGACTCTTCTTTGACTCTTTATCTTTAACTCATTAATTCTTTCGTTTGTAACATACATAAGTCATTTGCCCAGCGTAGTCATTTGTGATTCTCATAAACATTCTATCTTATATTTATACAGTGTTCCTAAGTTCGGATAAGTCAATGAACCATATTCGTGAGATTTTGTCAATTTCGAAGGGCTCAAGTTCATATGAGAAAACGTAATTTTGAATGAGACCTTCAAGTTTGAATGTACTAAGTGCTTTCAAGTTCGGATGAACAAAAGTTAGTTCGAATGAACTAAGTATTATTAAGTTGAGTTGAACTAAGTCCTATAAAGTTTGGAAGAACAACTTTAGTTTGAATGGACAACTTTATCATTAGACAAGTTTGGATGAAAAAAAATACAGTTCGAAGAGTCTAAAACCTATCAACTTTGGATGAACAGGTTGACCAACTTCGGATGAAGGAACTAGATCAAGTCCGTGTTATCTAAAGTCAGTCAAGTTCGGATGAACAATTTAACCAAGTTTGAAGGATTTAAACTAACCCAATTAAGTTCGGATAAATGCTTTCAAGTTTAGAAGAAAAAGTTTGATAATCCAACATGAATTAAGTTCGCAACCATTTTTCTCCACACTAATTTAAAAACTTTACGTCTTTTTCTTCTATCCTTATCAAATTTATTTGGTGTAGTGTTATCATAATAATTTTGTCATACATATATGTCTTATATGAACCTTCGTGCATAAACTTTGAAATCTTAACATAAAATGTAAGCTTTAATGTTTAAAAATTGTGGATCAGTTTATATAAAATAATCGATATACATACTAGCCCTAAAAGTTGAAAAAATGGAGGTTTAGAAACTTACATGGTTGTCTTGATTGTACATGAAGTCTAATTTGATTAGGACCAAATATCTGGTAAAGATCTTTTGAATCCCTGCATGATTAGTACTTCACTATGTCTTAATGACTATTAAATGATTTAACAAACCATTCATCTTACTACTTAATTATATCCTTTATTATGCATAAACCGTATTTGAGAACGTCTAAATTAAAAAAACACACAATTTGAGATCTTATGAAAAATATGTAGAATTTTCTATGTTTTTAGTCATATTCAAACAATTTAGATTGCTTTTTTTGTAATCAATATCCCGAATAATTATAATAAACTTGTCACACCCCCGGGTTCCCTTCCCACCGAGGGCGCACCGATTGTTTGAATCCGTAGATTGTGCAGGATCGTAGTCTCCAGTCACACTTGTGAGACCTACATGTCTGTTTACATACGTACGTTCAATAAATTGGATAGAATGGTTTTGATAAATCAGTATTGCGGAAGCTTGAGTTTAAAAGCATTACGTTCGACAAATACAAAATGATAGTGCGAAAGCATTTCAGTTGTTTAAGCATTACATATTAAAATCAAATTAAAATGTTTCAAATGTTCAAGACACAATCATAGATGCATAAGACTTCATCCTAGCATCTTAGCATCCTATCCTAAGCATGTGCATTAGTAACCTGAATAAACATGCAAGCAACGTCAACACAAAGGTGGTGAGAGCACATGCTTTAAATAAATGTTTAACAGTAATGTTTGTAAGAATACATATCATTACAATGCAATATAGATTGATAGTGTCACACCCTGACCGACGGCGGAATACGTCGGGGCGCGAGATCGACTGTTCATTAGCTTATGGTGCTATTAATAAATTTGAATATTTAAGGCATTCATTATTAACATTTAAACAACATTCATTGAATACAAGGCATCACTACACACATTTAAAGAAATACAATCAAATACATTACAACTGAAAATTCAACATTATTTAAAATTGACTAAGTCCACTATGCTTATCCTATTTCTTTGCCATAGTCTTCATATTAACCTGTTACATATGTAAAATAAATTTGGGTCAACTATATGAATAATTGGTGAGTTACCCATAAAGTTAATATATATATGATTTTAAAAGTTTAAATGCAAACAAAGTCTAAATCAATAAGACCTAAACACAAGTATACTACAAGTTTAACATGATTCTTTGGCTCTTTCACCTTTACTATAATGAGACAAGTCATTAAATAAAGACTACTAGTTACAACAATTGAATTTAGGTTCTTTCATCTTTGCAATTTTTCAATAACCAAAGTTATTGTGCAAAGACTACTAGTCACATAGATTTTATGCTTTTTCACCTTTGCAATATATATAATATCCTAAGTTATATTGCAAGGGCTACTAGTATATTGACTACACATAGAATAACATGATAATACCTTGAATATAAACAAGTAGGCATACTAAGCACATAAGTCAAACAACTTAGACTAATAGTTTGCATCTAATTGATTTTGACTCGATAACAAAGTTTAATTGAATAATGACGTATGTAACATCCCAAAAGTACAAAATATAAAAGAGGAAGTATGAGTGAAACTCACATGAAATTGCTTATGTAGTCCAAATGCTTGATTTAGTTCTTAAGTCAAAAGGCACACTTTCAACCTAGAGTTTATAGAAATAACTTAATAAGTTTGATATTCCTAAAAGTTCAAGTCTAATGTCCCAGGACTATGTTATTATATGGAAGTCCTAAATAAGATGTATAAGTTTGAATGGATCAATTTGAATATTTTTTAGAATAGTCCTTTAAAATTATTTTATATAAACTTTATTTTTTTTAAATAGATTTTAGTTTACTAAATAATTTATTTTAATAAAGATTATAATCATTATTTAACAATCATTTAACGTTTAAGTAAAAATATGATGAAAATATTTATATATTTAATCAAGAGTGAGCTAATAAAATTTAAAATATATAAATAAGATTATGAATAAACATTATGATAAATGTTTTTACATATTTAATGTATTTTAATATTTAAATAATATAATACGGGTTTTTAGTTAGATATAAAAATGATGGTCAAAATACCTAATTTAAAAATAACCAAAATTAGAAACTTTATTTAAATAAATATACTTTATTTAAATAAAATTGATTTCTGGCTTCTTAATCTTATACAGAAAGAAAGAAAAAAAATAAAATAAAATCAATAGTTTTTCATAAAATTAATAGAGTTTATATGATGATTTATTATTTGATAAATACATAGCTTTAAAAAATTTTCCAACATTATTATATTAAATTTCAGATATAAAATAATAATAGAACAATTTTCTGAATAGTTATATATATTTGTAAATAATTTTTCATCATTTAAATTAGTTGAAATGATAAATAAAGCTTTCTGAATAGTAATAAAAATTTACGGGAAGTTTAAAAGCTTATTTTATGATTTATAAACTTTTTTTATAATTTTTTTATCAAAAACCTAAGCTGGAAAAACAGGAAAAAAATGGCAAAACCGGTTCGAGGAGCCACGCCCGAGTTTCGAACCCGGATCCCTCAACCCACGCCGGGTGCATGTTACCATTAGGTTGGGTGGGGATTCGCTATTTGGTTCTTGTTTTAGTTACTAATAAGCGCATTCTCAGATCGATCTTAGATCATATGAACCTTAAACCAAAATCAAATCCGATTCGCCACATATGAAGATCGTGAGCTGTGACACCTCGCAATTTCCAGGTCAGCACTAACTTTAAATTAATAATAATGTGTATTAATATTTAATACGTGGCACTAGAACTGTTAATATTTAGTGTGACACGTAGCACAACAGTCCGAACACACCGATAATTCGAGGAATTATCGCAAAATGCTCACACGTGTCTTGAATAACGAACGTTGGTGAAATGCACAAACCACATTACACTTTCACTACACTTAGGTTCTAGGGAACCTAGAATAGGTAGAACAATGCTTATGTGTCGAGAAACGATGTTCGTAATTGTGAAAGACGCGAAAATCGGTTCAAAACAATGAAACTAGGCTTATTGGGCTCAACAAAGACCCATCGTGGTACGCGATGGGCACCCGAATGGGCCTTCGCGGCACGCGACGCATAGGCGGGGAAATTCAAATTCACCGAAAATCATCGCGGTACGCGACGACCGATCATCTTCGCTCTTCACAATACACGGCGTGTTTCGGGAACATAATGATTATTATAATCATAGTGGTACGCGGAGGAGCTTTTTGTCAGACTTCACAGTACGCGACGATGCCTAACATGCAAAAATCTTTATTTAACCAATGTTAATCATTTCTGCTAACCCCTACTCGGTTTCTCTCGACTGAAACCCATCTTCTCGACCAGAAACGCTCTGCAAACACATTGAAGCTATCTCAAGCTCGTTTGGAGACCATTGGAGGATATTAAGCCTTGTAGAACCTCCAAGAACAACGTACCTTCTTTATTTCTTGCATTTGGATCGATCACAACCACATTGGGAGCCATTCCAGTCTGCTCAGGCCTCATCTTGACGATCTAGAGCTTTGTGAGGTAGTTTCCATGTTCAATCTAGTCTAAAATCAATTCAATACACACATGCAAGCCATTTTGGCCACATGCATCACTAGCACCACCTTAATCACGAATTTTTGAGTTTGTAAATCTGTTATTTAGTATAAATGTCACTGATTTGATGATGTTGGGATGATCTATGATGATTGAGATTGAATAAGATGATGATTTATGGATTTTTCGATGAAATGAGTACTTTTAGCAACATGCATGTAAGATCTAGGTTGATTTACATGACTATTGATGATAATATGTTGTTAGTTATGATATTTGGCATGATCTAAGAGATTAGAGATGCTATTGTAGTCACGAAATGTCAAAAATGTGATAATTACTAAAAATAGTAACTTTATTATCTCAAAATGTGTATGGTTGATGATATGGCCACATTTGTATGTTTAGATCCATAAGTTATGTTTCAAATGATGATATGATACTAATGTGATGGTTATTGATACATTGGAATTGTTAGAATTGTCAAAACATGTGATTAGCACCATTATTTCTATAAATAAAAACTTTTTGATATAAAGTTGTTAAGGAATGATGAAATTGATAATGTTGTATGTTTAACCTGCTTAGTTGAAGTTATTATGAGGATAATAAGTGATTTTATGACTTGAATGATGAAATACGAGTATTTGTCATAAGTTACTAAAAATGGTAACTTTATTTTACAAAGTCGATAAATGATAACATGCTAGTTGTAACAAATGTGATTAAATGACTATTTAGAACTAAGATATTGATGTTTAGATGAGGTTGATTATTAAACTTGGTGGAAAATGTCTATTTTTACCACTTTCTAAAAATAGTAACTTTTACGCGCTAAATGTGCTTAACCGACTAAGTGTAACTATGTGCTATGTGATAACATGCTCATTTAGGTTAACTATGCATGATAGAATAATCGGATTATGATTTCTTGCATGACTTGCCTAATTTGGAAACCCTCCCAAAATAGAAACTTACTATAAGTAGTAAGTTTCCTCACGGATGTGAATTTGGTATCCGCACACTCACACGACACTAAACTGCACGTACACGATTACTTGAACTAAAACCGTCATCAACGGGTCGTTAGGTCAAACACGGTCTAACACGGTCAACATGACCCACACGACAACTTACAGTTGTTAACACAAACACGGTTGTGACAATCCGACTTTTTGAGTTAACTTAGCTAACTGAAAATAGTGAGATCACAGGTCAAATAAGGCCAGTGTAGGCCCAATGAGATCAAGCTAGGCCCAATAAGGCCAGTGTAGGTCCAATGAAGTCTAGGAAGGCCCAATAAGGCCAGTGTAGGCCCAATGAAGTCTAGGAAGGCCCAATAAGGTCAAGGTAGGCCCAGGTAGGCCCAATAGTATTTAGGAGGCCCAATTGGGTTAATCTAGCCCAATAATGGTTCAATTGGCTCAATTTATGACAATTCGGCAATTTCGAGTTACCACCGTTAATTCGAAACTAACCGAAACGACTTTGAATCAAGCAAAAACAAATGGCAAGGGTTAAGATTGAATAAAGCAGGTTCATAAGAACTTAAAATACAAGGGTTTGATTTGTATTTACACAATATACTTAATTTTGACTTTAGAAGTCAAAATTCGACCTTGATGATCAATTAAATTCGGAATTCACCACAATTAGGCTTGTAACTGAACATTAACCATCTTTAGTCATCACATTGATGATTATCATCAATGATCATCGGTTATAATGATGATTTATGTCGAATTTAACTCAATTGTAAGCCAAAGAGTTGAAACCGTTACTACTAGCTATCAAAACCATATCATTCTGAGTTATAACATCAAATTGAAGTCTCATATACCATATTCGGCCCTTTTAGCATCTATTCTATATATCAATTCGATCTTAGAAGCCACGAAAGAAGAGGTTGATCAAGAGCTCGGCCGGATATCAAGCTAAAAGTCGATCATCATCAATTCTATATCAATCCAGGTAAAAGATCGCTTCTACACATCCTGAATATGCCGACTAAGCATAGCCCTATGCTATGTTCGGTTGAAAACATCGAATTTTTAGATTTCCAATTCTAGGGTTCATATTTGAAACCGAATTGGGGGATTCCTATCACACGCGTCTAAAAATTCGATCAAATGGTATCCTTAGCTTCAGAACCTACCGATTAACGAAACCCACATGACAATTCCATATAATTATAAGGAATTGTTCATGAACGATAACTAGGGTTCATCTAAGAATCGGTTTTAGGGGTTTTCATACAAGTGAGTTTAAAAATCAAATTAAAGTGCATAGGAAGTTTCAGAGAACTCCGATCAAGCTAAAACACATTTCAATTTCATGAAACATACACGAATATATTGATTTCGAGTTTTAGGGTTCTAAGTCTAAATGGATTTGGGGGTTTCTTGCTTAAACGGGTTAGAAATGAAATTAAATCATACATATAGATTCAGAAGGGTGCGATTGAGATGATACCCATATCAATTTCGTAATATATTATCGAATTGGAAGATGTTAAGTTCTAGGGTTTATTAGTGAAAAATGAATTGGGGTTTTTGAGAAATCGATAATTATAGTTCAATTAAAACATTCAGATGAGTTCGTTTATGGTTAGAGATGAAAAGCCCTATGGTTTTGAGGACTATCGGGTTCGAATTCACGATCAATTGAAGGGTTCAAGCTTAGGCTATAGGAAGACAAAGGGGAACCGGTTAAAATGGGGTTAAAACATTTAATTTGGGGAGTCTGTTGCGAAACCCTAGCGGGCGAGACTGGTAGAGTGCGTGTGTGTGGAGTTGGGGGTCGCAGGTTCGAGCCTTGCTTGGGCCGGTTTTGTGGGGAAATACCATTTTTGGTATTTTTGTAATAACTCCCGCATACGAACTCCGATTTAACTCGTTTCAGTTTCGTTAGAACCAGAATTTTATTCCGAACACATTAGAATAATAAAATTCATATTTTAGATCAGAAACGAAATCGCGTATCATTACAGTTATTTAAATAAAATCATATATGATTTTATTTAAACGATTTCAAAGGACGCGTACTTTCGTATGCATATTTCTAACACTTTAACATACGTGTGTTGACACATATGTGATGTCAAGCACAAAACGATTGTCCGAATAACACAACGTTATTGTTTAAACACAGATCCTTCGTAAGAGGATTTTCTACGCAAGTTCACGTACTTGATCATTCTGCTAAACTCAAAGGTGCGTACACGGCCCCTTTCTTATTTTAAACTGTTTTGGGGGAGAAAACATGTGCAACAAACTGTTTTTAGATACATATCACTTGCATGAGTTAGCTGTTTACATTATGTGAAAACATATCAACTTGAAAGTCCTTACACACCTCGAACCGTTTAGTTTGCTGTAATGCAAAGCGTGGTAGTTGGAAATAGATCTATTAGGTTTGACAAACCTCACCTGGTAGATGGGATCTACGCAGGTGTTTGACTGACCAAACACAATTTTACTATTGTTGTGATAGACAATAGTGGCAAGGCGAAAACATGCTATAGCATGGCAATTCGTCAGCTTCGGTGTCGAACACTTATGTAAATAGTTTATATGACTAGCTATCATGACTGTGCATGTGTGATTATGTTATCTACAATCTTGTTATTCAAACTGTTGTTTTGAACATTGTGAATGCTTAAAACCTGTGTTATGCACCAACCTTTGTGTTGACTTGATTTACATGTTTTCTCAGGACGCTAAGGCGCGCGTTAAAGCTGGCATGGACTAGGAGATAGAGTCTCATGCATTATAAACATTTTGAATATTTGAATTTGAACATTTGAGTATTTTGTTTTGTAATGTTTACTTTACAACTGTTTATGGTTTTTAAACGCTTCCGCAACTTTTATAAACTCTGATGTTATGTTTTAAAGACCAAAGTATGTTCTGAAATTCATATAGAGGTCTTCGCTATGTCTAATGATCTGAGATCCTGGTTTGTCACGTTCCCAAACGGAATGATTCCGTTAGTTGAAAATTGGGGGTGTGACAGATTGGTATCAGAGCCATTGGTTATAGCGAACTAGGTTTGCATTGGTAGACTTGGACTATAACTGTAGACATTAGACACATTTGCTTACACAATAGTTTGCACAGCAATTACATATGGCATTATGTAACGAATATGACATCATCATCCACACCTACTAGTAACATAGAACATTAAGTTGTATCATCACTAGCATCCAAGAAGAGGCGACCTGAGCCAATGGATGACACGGTTCACTACGATGAGGAGGTACACAAACAACCGAGGGAGAACGGCCAGTATTGGCAGTGGATCCCTAATCCCATTCGCAGTTGGATGCGTGAGGAGTGAGTACTTCCGCCACCTACTCCTAGCATTGTCACTAGCAGTTGGACATTACCTACTCTAAGGTACTCACCAGAGAAAGTATTTGCAGCTTTTGTTGCTCGTATGAATCGGGAGATTCAGAACATGCGAGAAGTCAAGGGATGGAATAGGCCCTGTGACTCACTAAAATCAAGTCAAGAGATGAAATAGACTCTATGACTCACTAAAACAAGTCAAGGGATGGAATAGGCCCTGTGACTCACTAAAACAAGTCAAGGGATGAAATAGACCCTACGGCTCACTTGAACAAGTCAGGGGATGAAATAGGCCCTGTGGCTCACTCAACGAGTCAGCGGATGAAATAAACCCAATGACTCAAACAAAACATTCCTTAGATTGGGACTATATCTACTAGTTCCACTAAATTTTTAGTTCTAACAAATGATCTGTCATTCCTTACAACACTGACGACAGCTAATAAGGTTGTGCTTCAGCCTTGAGAGGAAAACATCACTTTTCATTCTAACTCCTCGACAACATTCTTGTAGCTCTTTGTACTTCCACATATACGGTTTACAAGAACCACATTCTGAACTCATCAACTGTAAGATGAGGATTCAAACCTAACGTTTTGGTACACTTGAAGTGCCACCAAGCAGACACTGTCACTCGAGTTAAGAAGAACTAGAGTAATTGTGCGGGAAAGATTTCCGTTACCGGTGCATAAGTAAAGCAAATTACATTATTTGAAAACCTTGATAACCTCAATTTTGAGTCAACTATAAACTTGGGAACTTATGGGAGATACAATGACTGTAAGGTGGTCAACTCCAAACAACTACATTAACACTCACACAATGAGTGTCTCGACATCAGGATACATAAGAAAAACACACTCAAGCCGAATAGCTATTCTTGAAGGATCTATACTAGACCCTATATTAGCATTCAACTCAAGTAACTATCCCTAAGTATTTCTTTGGATAGACTATCTAATCATACATCATGTGACTATTGTCTGAATCTTGATGTCCTGAATAAACTCTGAATTCCACAAAAACCAAATAGCTCAAGGTAGGAGGAACTAGAATCCTTATGTAAGGTAAATTGACGATCATGGTGCGCAACGTAATCGTGAATTTACAGGTACGCATGAATTCTGGCAAATTCTATTATGAGTCTATTTTTCGAAACACATACATATAATATTCACCTATCTTTCATTCTAGTAGTTGAAATGAATTCCGTTAACATGTTGGGATTCTAACATAACGTTCATCAAATTTCCAGCCGTAGTTCTGGTTACTCTGTGTTTGAGAAACACTCATAGTAAGATTTTGCATTTCACCTGGATAACTTCAAATGTATGTCAAAACATCTACTTGCAAACATCTGTAAAGATTCCCTATCAAACGAAGAACGAAATCTGATTTCATGTGTCTACTGAGCAGAGTTCTCAATGACCACAACAACAACAAGAAACACTCAAAGGATGCTTTGGATGCAAGAAGCCAGGGCATTTCAATTGAACTGCACTGGTAGTAACAACAAAAGGAACGAAAACAATGGTCTAAGGGGACAAGCCTTCATGATCATAAGAAGCATAGAGAAAAGCTCGACCTCACTGCAAGTACATATGTGACAAACAAATGTTATGATCTGTGTTGTTGAATACTGGAACATAAATGAGCTTTAGATCTAATGAATATATTTGCCATAACCTTAACACCATTAGAGGTTGAATACACTGTAGAACTAGCTGATGGCAAGTTAATCACAGTAGAACGTATTCCCAAAGGCTATGTCCTAGACTTGATGGGTCAAACATTGGAAATTGATCTTATGCCTATCACTTTAGACAGTTTTGATGTAGTCATTGGCATGGACTGGTTGTCCAAAAACCAGGTGAAATAGTATGCCATGAAAAGATCGTTCGTATACCTCTTTCGCATGGAGAGACATTGTATGTACAAGGCAAGAAGAGCAGTACGCCACTGTGTATCATATCTTGTATGAAAGCACATAAATGTCTGCGTAAAGGTCATACGGCAGTTATAGCACCTATAACTGAAAAGCTGGTAGCTGAGAAGAAGATTGAAGATATACCAGTAGTTTGTGAATTTCCGGAGGTATTTCCAGAAGACTTGCCGGGATTACCGCCTATCAGACAGGTGGAATTCCGAATCGACCTTACACCAGATGCAGCACCGATAGCTAGGGCGCCTTACCGACTTGCACCGTCAGAAATGCAAGAGTTATCCACACAATTGCAAGAGTTGCTGGATAAGGGTTTCATACGACCTAGTTTTTCACCGTGGGGAGCTCCAGTTTTGTTTGTAAAGAAGAAGGACGGGACTTTCCGTATGTGTATCGATTACCGGGAATTGAACAAGGTTACTATCAAGAACCGGTATCCGTTACCCAGGATTGACGATCTGTTCGATCAGTTGCAAGGTTCGAGTTACTACTCGAAGATTGATCTCAGGTCGGGTTATCATCAACAAAGAGTCCAGGAGGAGGATATTCCGAAGACAGCATTCAGGACACGCTATGGCCATTATGAGTTCTTGGTCATGCCATTTGGGTTGACAAACGCTCCAGCTGTATTCATGGATCTCATGAATCGTGTTTGTAAACCTTATCTTGATAAGTTTGTCATTGTTTTCATCGATGACATTCTCATCTATTCACAGTCTGAGGAGGAACACGCTGAACATCTTCGATTACTGCTAGAGCTATTGAAACAAGAACAATTGTACGCTAAATTTTCGAAATGTGATTTCTGGATGCGAGAAGTAAAATTTCTGGGTCATATAGTTAATGAAAAGGGCATACATGTTGATCCAGCGAAGATTGAAGCGATTAAGAATTGGGAAGCGCCAAAGACCCCTACCGAGGTACGACAATTCCTTGGTTTGGCGGGGTATTATCGACGATTCATTGAAGGTTTCTCAAAGATCGCTCAACCACTTACAGCTCTTACGCACAAGGGGACAAAGTATAACTGGACGGATAAACAGGAAACTGCGTTTCAGTTATTGAAACAGAAGCTTTGCAGCGCACCGATTCTGTCCTTACCGGAAGGTACGGAAGATTTTGTGGTGTATTGTGATGCATCTGCACAAGGTTTGGGATGTGTGTTGATGCAACGGGATAAAGTGATTGCTTATGCTTCCAGGCAACTACGAACACACGAAAAGAATTACACTACTCATGACTTGGAGTTAGGAGCAGTGGTTTTTGCTTTGAAGATTTGGAGGCATTACTTGTATGGAACTAAATGTACTATTTACACTGATCATAAGAGTTTGCAACATATCTTTGATCAGAAGGAGCTTAATATGAGGCAACGACGATGGGTTGAGTTGTTGAACGATTATGAGTGTGCGATTAAGTATCACCCGGGAAAGGCTAATGTGGTAGCTGATGCTTTAAGCAGAAAGGATACTTCAACAAGACGGGTTCGTGCATTTATGATGACGATACATACCGACTTACCTGACAAGGTACACAGTGCTCAGATCGAGGCTTTGAAAACGGAAAACTTGGTACAGGAATCTCTACGCGGGATGGAAACACAGTTGGATGTCAAGTCTGATGGAATTCGTTATTTCATAAATCGAATGTGGATACTTTTGTATGGAGGTTTAAGGGAACTCGTGATGGACGAAGCACACAAGTCTAGATATTCAGTCCATCCGGGATCAGACAAGATGTATCATGACTTGAAGGCACTGTATTGGTGGCCTCACATGAAAGCGGATATTGCTAAGTACGTTAGCAAATGTTTGACTTGTTCGAAAGTCAAAGTTGAATATCAGAAGCCATCTGGTTTACTGCAACAACCAGAGATACCAATGTGGAAATGGGAACAGATTTCGATGGATTTCATTACTAAGTTACCCCGTACACCGAGTGGTTGTGATACGATATGGGTAATTGTCGATCGATTAACGAAATCTGCACATTTCTTAGCAATCAAGGAAACTGATAATATGGAGAAACTGACTCGCATTTACATCAAGGAAGTAGTAGCACGGCATGGCGTGCCAATCTCTATCATATCAGATCGGGATGCCCGATTTACTTCCAACTTTTGGAAATCACTTCATAAGTCATTGGGGACTCGCTTGGATATGAGTACCGCCTATCATCCACAGACCGACGGTCAAAGTGAACGAACGATTCAAACGCTCGAGGATATGTTACGAGCTTGTGTAATTGACTTTGGTGATAGCTGGGAGAATCATTTACCGTTGGTGGAATTCTCTTACAATAATAGTTATCATACAAGTATTCAAGCAGCACCGTTTGAAGCTTTGTATGGTCGCAAATGTCGTTCATCAGTTTGTTGGGCTGAGATTGGAGACAGTCAGATAACAGGTCCTGAATTGGTGCACGAGACAACAGAGAAGATAGTTCAAAACCGAAACCGTATGGCAGCGGCCCGGGATCGCCAGAAGAGTTATGCAGACAAACGTCGCAAGCCGTTGGAATTTCAAGTGGGAGACAGAGTTCTTCTAAAGGTATCACCTTGGAAAGGTGTGATACGATTCGGCAAGCGCGGGAAGCTTAGTCCACGCTACGTAGGACCTTTTGAAATCCTGAAAAGGATTGGTCCGGTGGCGTATCAACTCAAGTTACCGGATGAACTCAGTGGAGTTCATGATGTTTTTCACGTATCGAACTTGAAGAAATGTCTTTCTGATGAGACATTGATTGTTCCGTTGGAAGAAATACAAGTAGATGAACAACTACGATTTATTGAAGAACCAGCTGAAATTATGGACCGAGAGGTCAAACAACTGAAGCAAAGCAAGATTCCGATAGTCAAAGTTCGATGGAATTCAAGACGTGGTCCTGAATTCACATGGGAACGGGAAGACCAAATGATGAAGAAATATCCTCATCTATTCAAAACAGCTACTGCTAACACTGAGAGCGCACGTTAAATTTCGGGACGAAATTTCCTTCAACAAGGGGATGACGTGATGCTTTCACACATCAACACTGCAAATTTCAAACTGTAAGCACAAACATTCTATTTATTCAATTGATTTTGTTACAAACATTTGTGCTACATTACATTCTATATATTTTATGTACTACATTTCATATGTTACATGTTATGGTAGTACATACACTATTAGTTGCATACACTTTGCTATGTGCGGGGTTGCATAGTACAAACAGTTATGGACACTCACTATGTGTGAGGTTACACAACACAATATGATCAAACACAAACAGTCACAGTTAGGTGAACTAACTAGTGTACACGCAAACAGTCACATTGAACGATCACATTTGAATTGTGATGTTGCAAGCATTAGACTCTGTGTGTGAGTACACACAAGCACACAGAATGATCAAATCACACTAACACGTATGATATAAACTCGTAAGTAGTTTCCTAACTACTCCTAACACTTACTAAAACCGTCATCAACGGGTCGTTAGGTCAAACACGGTCTAACACGGTCAACATGACCCACACGACAACTTACAGTTGTTAACACAAACACGGTTGTGACAATCCGACTTTTTGAGTTAACTTAGCTAACTGAAAATAGTGAGATCACAGGTCAAATAAGGCCAGTGTAGGCCCAATGAGATCAAGCTAGGCCCAATAAGGCCAGTGTAGGTCCAATGAAGTCTAGGAAGGCCCAATAAGGCCAGTGTAGGCCCAATGAAGTCTAGGAAGGCCCAATAAGGTCAAGGTAGGCCCAGGTAGGCCCAATAGTATTTAGGAGGCCCAATTGGGTTAATCTAGCCCAATAATGGTTCAATTGGCTCAATTTATGACAATTCGGCAATTTCGAGTTACCACCGTTAATTCGAAACTAACCGAAACGACTTTGAATCAAGCAAAAACAAATGGCAAGGGTTAAGATTGAATAAAGCAGGTTCATAAGAACTTAAAATACAAGGGTTTGATTTGTATTTACACAATATACTTAATTTTGACTTTAGAAGTCAAAATTCGACCTTGATGATCAATTAAATTCGGAATTCACCACAATTAGGCTTGTAACTGAACATTAACCATCTTTAGTCATCACATTGATGATTATCATCAATGATCATCTGTTATAATGATGATTTATGTCGAATTTAACTCAATTGTAAGCCAAAGAGTTGAAACCGTTACTACTAGCTATCAAAACCATATCATTCTGAGTTATAACATCAAATTGAAGTCTCATATACCATATTCGGCCCTTTTAGCATCTATTCTATATATCAATTCGATCTTAGAAGCCACGAAAGAAGAGGTTGATCAAGAGCTCGGCCGGATATCAAGCTAAAAGTCGATCATCATCAATTCTATATCAATCCAGGTAAAAGATCGCTTCTACACATCCTGAATATGCCGACTAAGCATAGCCCTATGCTATGTTCGGTTGAAAACATCGAATTTTTAGATTTCCAATTCTAGGGTTCATATTTGAAACCGAATTGGGGGATTCCTATCAAACGCGTCTAAAAATTCGATCAAATGGTATCCTTAGCTTCAGAACCTACCGATTAACGAAACCCACATGACAATTCCATATAATTATAAGGAATTGTTCATGAACGATAACTAGGGTTCATCTAAGAATCGGTTTTAGGGGTTTTCATACAAGTGAGTTTAAAAATCAAATTAAAGTGCATAGGAAGTTTCAGAGAACTCCGATCAAGCTAAAACACATTTCAATTTCATGAAACATACACGAATATATTGATTTCGAGTTTTAGGGTTCTAAGTCTAAATGGATTTGGGGGTTTCTTGCTTAAACGGGTTAGAAATGAAATTAAATCATACATATAGATTCAGAAGGGTGCGATTGAGATGATACCCATATCAATTTCGTAATATATTATCGAATTGGAAGATGTTAAGTTCTAGGGTTTATTAGTGAAAAATGAATTGGGGTTTTTGAGAAATCGATAATTATAGTTCAATTAAAACATTCAGATGAGTTCGTTTATGGTTAGAGATGAAAAGCCCTATGGTTTTGAGGACTATCGGGTTCGAATTCACGATCAATTGAAGGGTTCAAGCTTAGGCTATAGGAAGACAAAGGGGAACCGGTTAAAATGGGGTTAAAACATTTAATTTGGGGAGTCTGTTGCGAAACCCTAGCGGGCGAGACTCGTAGAGTGCGTGTGTGTGGAGTTGGGGGTCGCAGGTTCGAGCCTTGCTTGGGCCGGTTTTGTGGGGAAATACCATTTTTGGTATTTTTGTAATAACTCCCGCATACGAACTCCGATTTAACTCGTTTCAGTTTCGTTAGAACCAGAATTTTATTCCGAACACATTAGAATAATAAAATTCATATTTTAGATCGGAAACGAAATCGCGTATCATTACAGTTATTTAAATAAAATCTGATATGATTTTATTTAAACGATTTCAAAGGACGCGTACTTTCGTATGCATATTTCTAACACTTTAACATACGTGTGTTGACACGTATGTGATGTCAAGCACAAAACGATTGTCCGAATAACACAACGTTATTGTTTAAACACAGATCCTTCGTAAGAGGATTTTCTACGCAAGTTCACGTACTTGATCATTCTGCTAAACTCAAAGGTGCGTACACGGCCCCTTTCTTATTTTAAACTGTTTTGGGGGAGAAAACATGTGCAACAAACTGTTTTTAGATACATATCACTTGCATGAGTTAGCTGTTTACATTATGTGAAAACATATCAACTTGAAAGTCCTTACACACCTCGAACCGTTTAGTTTGCTGTAATGCAAAGCGTGGTAGTTGGAAATAGATCTATTAGGTTTGACAAACCTCACCTGGTAGATGGGATCTACGCAGGTGTTTGACTGACCAAACACAATTTTACTATTGTTGTGATAGACAATAGTGGCAAGGCGAAAACATGCTATAGCATGGCAATTCGTCAGCTTCGGTGTCGAACACTTATGTAAATAGTTTATATGACTAGCTATCATGACTGTGCATGTGTGATTATGTTATCTACAATCTTGTTATTCAAACTGTTGTTTTGAACATTGTGAATGCTTAAAACCTGTGTTATGCACCAACCTTTGTGTTGACTTGATTTACATGTTTTCTCAGGACGCTAAGGCGCGCGTTAAAGCTGGCATGGACTAGGAGATAGAGTCTCATGCATTATAAACATTTTGAATATTTGAATTTGAACATTTGAGTATTTTGTTTTGTAATGTTTACTTTACAACTGTTTATGGTTTTTAAACGCTTCCGCAACTTTTATAAACTCTGATGTTATGTTTTAAAGACCAAAGTATGTTTTGAAATTCATATAGAGGTCTTCGCTATGTCTAATGATCTGAGATCCTGGTTTGTCACGTTCCCAAACGGAATGATTCCGTTAGTTGAAAATTGGGGGTGTGACAACGGTCCTGTGAGACCCACGTGTATGCGAACACGAACTTATAACACATATGTGATATAGGTAACTACTAGCCGGCGTGCTACTCCGTTCACATGCGAACGCTCTATTCAAACTCAGGTGAGTTTACTGCCCTACTTTTACTCTTTAACTGTTTTACTAAACTCTTGGGGTGAGAATTACATTGCAATTGTTTTAGATATATGATTGGTTTGTTGTAAAACCATTTTCGAGTGTAATTATTATCGTATTAAGTCCTCACGTATCCTTACCGTTAGTTGTGTAACAAACAAGTCATTATTACGTAGTACTACTGGGTTTGACTAGCCCCGCTCGGCACCAATGTTGACTGGAGGTCATAACGAGCGTAATATCGATGTTGATGTCGGGTTCAGCGATGCCCGCAGAGGCAAACGGAAACAGTCGAGTTTCGGTAAGATGAACTGACACACTCCACGGATCGTAGAATCCAACAAACAACTTAACATACCCAGTATATGTCTGTTTACTATTTTTGCCTGTCTAAACTTGTGAACTCACCAACTTTTTAGTTGACACTTCTCGCATTTATTCTCAGGTAACTAAATGGATCTCAAGCTAGGATGCGCACAAGGAAGCTTTAAGGAGTCTTACATGCATTTAAACTCAAGTCCTAGGCTTATATTTGGAATATGTCTTTTAAAACATTATTGATGTTGTAGTGTCATGAACAATTTATTTTTCCGCTGTACAACTTTCTTTTATTTCCGCTGCCTTAGTTATCAAACATTTTCCGCTGCGTATTATTGAATTTGTATTATTTTACAAAATTGTATGTTTGTGTAACTCATATAGAGTCGTTCTATATGACCATGAGCTGTGATCCTGGCCACTTCACACCCGCGCGATCTGACACTGCACGTGGGAATTTGGGGGTGTGACATGAGCCCTGCGAATCATGGGGCTTTCAATCCTCTCATGAAACCGACTAGAATGGTATTGATTATTACCTGGATTGAGGATGAATTGATGGGGCTCGAAAGCAAGTTTGAAGTCGGCTTGTTCTTGCTTGAAATCGATTTCAGATGAGATCATGATAACCAGTATTGCTTTCAGACAGGTTCGAGATGAATCCCGGAACCGAATGTGATGGTTTGATTTGATTATTATACTAGTTTGTGTATATTTTGAATTCCAAATTTCGAGCGTATATTTTTCGAATTGATCCTCCTTATTTATGAGATTTTGACAATAATTGGTGATTAAGGGGGATTCGGTGATTCGAATCCTTGCCATAGTTATCACGATTTCGTGCGATTAACGCGTATGGTGAGCTGTAGATTAGCTGGGTCACGAGGGTACAAACCGGGTGGGTTTGGGTTATCCTATCGGTTGAAGGTGGAAGAGAGAAAGGAAGTTTGGGGCTTTTACAGCTTTAGTACCTTCCTTTCTTTCTTTCTATTCTAAATTCAATCTTAAACTTCTTTTACTCACATTTTAAGTTTATTAACTATACCCTGTTTAGTCCCTCTTTTTTTTTTAGTTTATGATTTTTGATAAAGTGATTTATAAGCTTTTTATTATGTATTTATAACTAAATACTTTTATAAAAATTTATAGATTTAGTCACATGTTGTTGTTGTTGTTGTTGTTGTTGTTGTTATTATTATTATTATTATTATTGTATTTATGTGTGTGTATGTGTACATTTTTACACATAAAAAGTGTTCTTATATATGAATAAAATTATTTAAATGAAAATTTTAGTACTATTAAAATTTAATTTTGAACACGAAAACTCTGGGGATTACAGATAGCTAGTCAATATGTTTTTGTATAATATGTGGTTCGCAACCGAAGCTGATTGTGAGCCTTTTGTCATGTCCATCACAAGACAATGACAATGTGTTTGGTCAATTTTGCATCTGTTCCGACCTCCGGTCGGGTTGGCCATCCGGCGCGATCTATCACACCCCACCTTTGGCAGAAACGCGGGAATGTGACGGATCGAATGTTATAGCACATCAGTTTAATAAAAACTTCATTAAATACGCCAAGACATATGTTCGACAAAATTGTCTACTCCTTTTCAATGTATTACGATTCTATTTTGAAGCCACAAAGACAAATGTATGACTGATATTTGATAAATATTAATCACATATGTAGTCAAGTGAGTAACAGTGATTAAAGGAAAATCTAGTCGCTAAAATGCAAGAGTAAAACATCTATTCACAAAGAATAAGAACATTAATGTTTCAAGGAAGTTTAAGACATATTAGATTTTATACAGAGAATTGAATGAATATTTTACATACTTTTGATGACAGTATGTTGTCTTGTTAAACATTTTCATCCTATCAATCGAGTTTATCATAATCTTACATCTTCAATGATTAAGGATTTGAGGATAGGAATTTGTACTAGTTATCAACTTGTACAATAGGATATGCCAAAATTCACATGCCCTGCAAATTACAATTACGTGTGCACCCATAATGGTAATTTTGCCTTGCATGATCACACTAGTTAAACTCTTTACAAGTAAACTTATACTAAGGATTCCTATGGCTAAGGATGTAAAGAACTAAGTCTTGGTCCTTGAGTCATATTAATAGTAGTTAGACAAGATGGGTTCATTGAGAAAGCATTGAGTTGGAACATATCCGAATGACTTTCGTTTAATAGCTGGAAGTATAATCATTTGACTAACATACATGCTGCTTCTTGTCTTCTGATGTCACGTTAATAAGTGTGTTCATCTCCAATTCCATCCTATAAGATAGTAGATGGAAACGTCTTATGTAAATGTGACATTGACAGGTACCAAAATTGAAATATGCTTCATCAATGTAAGCATAGCAGCAGTATTTATCAACTAATTCAGACCAATTACTATGTTTCTAATGAATAAGTTTCTATGTAAGTGCTTCCTCAAAGTTAAAGTCCCCTATAACTCCTATAGGAAAATTTTTGTATCAACTCACATAATGTTCACTTAAGGTTCACATAAACAGTTTTAATCATGTAGCATAGAAGAGTTCAGCATATAAATCCTAGGATGAACTTAAGTTATAGTCTAGGACTCACAAAGGGAAACCTAATTATCTATAAGCACAATCTGTCACACCCCACCTTTGGCAAAAACGTGGGAATGCGACCGATCGTATGTCATAGCACATCAGTTTAATAAAACATTTATTAAATGTGCCTAGACATACGTTCGACATAATTGTCTAATTAAGCATGCCACATTATAGGTTCTACTAATAATAATATTGTATACAAACACGTACAAAACAAACAAATATAATGAGCACTATTAACATCCCAACAAAGTGCAAATCATCAATTGTCTAATAGTGGTAAAACATATAACAGCTGTCTTCATAATAACTTGTGTTGATGTACAAATACATCCTTGTTATAGTAATTGACATGACAAGAAAAACACACATAAAATGTCAACTAAAAAGTTGGTGAGTTCATAGGTTTTGTCTCAATAAACGTGTAACAATATGCGCGCGTTGGTATGCCAAGTATATCATATAACAATTGGAATGAATGTAAATATCATGAGCTTACAATCAAGCCTCTGACTTGTCTGCCCAGAAACAAATGCACACAGAACTTGTCAAAATAAAATAAATAAACCAAGTTGTGTGGAGTATATTCACCTACTTGCCTACAACAAAGCGTTGGTTGGCGCGACCAAACCAAGTTGTGATAGTGTGGGACTTACGATAATGTGTTGTATAAATTTGTTTATTACCTACTCATGCATATACAATTCACAACAAAGTCCCATGAATACAAAGGCATAAAGTAGTGTTATCTCAAAAAGTTGTATAAGTAATAATGTGTTTTCCACCCCGAAGTATAAAATATAAAATATGTAAAGGGCTATGAACTCACCTCTTAGAGTATGAGTAATGGAAACACTTGTCTTTGTCACACATTTTAAACCATGATGTCACATTTAACCTAAAGGCGATAAAATTTGTATCACAATTTGCTTCTATAGTAACAATCGTTCACAAAACTTTCAACCTATTGACTTTTACATTTATAAACGTTCACAATATATAAAGATTTTTTATCACAAATATTTGTGATACTTTTAGTATATTATATAAGTATATTTTGTGTTATTTTATGCATTTGCAACCATTTTAGTGTGAAAAAAAATTGAGTTTTTACTAATTTGTCAAGTTTAGAGATTTTTAGGCCTTGTTAAAATGCTCTTTTAATATTTTTACCTTTACTTTCTGTTCCTAAATAATTTATATGTTATACTGACATGTTTAACATATTATATAATTTTTTGTTACATTTTATTGAGTTTAATATACTCTCTTGAATAATTTTTAGACAAAATGGTACTCACAATACCAAAATCTGATTGTGTACTGAAATCAAATTCACTGGTCGAAGGTCAAAAAATATTGGAATTGGATTTACACCAAACCAATGATTTTTGGAATCTAACACAATAAATAAACTTTTGTTTCAAGAATCACTCAATTTGGATCAAATTGAGTGAGTTATGGTCTTCCCAAGTTGACCCATTAGTTTTGATTACGCAGCATATATCCGAGTTCTCAACTTTGGATGAACATTTGAAGGGTCAAAACCTGTGCGGATTTTGAAGTTGCAAATCGTCATGGTTGATTATGAAATCATGTGTTTATGTTTAAGATTAACATTTAGCATGATTATGTAGATATTACTTGATGTTTTTTATTTCAAGAACATGAGTTTATACTTGATTAGATATCAGATCAACAGATTGAAAGATTTATGGTTCAAAATTACGGTTTTCATCATATCCTCATGGTTTGCACGTATGACATGAATGAATCTACATGAAACCATGGATGATGATTATTTATATTCATATATTATTATAGAAATATTTATGAGCGTTCTAAGATGGATTCAAGATTGTATGAATGCAAGAAGAACACAAACTACACGAAAGCTTACCAACACCTTGCAAGAATGACTACAACGCCTCCAATTCTTGTTCTTTCTTGAGATCTTCAAAAATTAGGATATAGAGGAGTTATGCTCAACTAATTAGGGCTGGAATAGAGCGAGAGAGTAGAGGATTCTTGTTTGTGAAAATGAAGATAAAATGAAAGGGTTGGTCTTGATGATAATTAAAAGTGTATGTAATGAGCTTTATTACAAAAATCAATTCTTGAATGAGGTATGTGAAGAGGTGAACGACCTAGGGGTTCTAGAATCTTCATATTTTCATGTTGTAACATGCTATGTAACATATTAACATGTTAAATTGTGACCCATAACATATCATAAGTTCTTTTCATGTGTTACACAAAAATAAATGGTCATTTTATGAACTTTTTATGTAACTTTTCTTAAGGTAAAACTTGAAAACGTTATAGGGGTAATATTTATTTTATATAAACAATATTTGGTTTGTATAACATCAATGTGTTCCGTTTAAACCGAAATACACTACTATTGTTGCAATTTCTTCAATTTTACCCTAAATCTTTTGTGTGCCGACTAAACATTATCAAATAACAATTTTAACATGTATAAAACATGTGTATAGTGTTCAATCATGGTTGAAGGCAAACTAAAATGTCTCGGTCAAAGTCCAAGTCAATGGTCAAAGTCAATGGTCAAGTAAAATATTACGATTAATGTCACACGATGGACAGGGCTTGTCACACCCAAATAAAACTGCTCAAAATTACCGTGCTGAGCGCCACGCGCTATTATTGGTTTGATGTGTTTGTAAAGACTTTGGTGTGATGTGTCGCGCACATATGTATAATGATAATAGCACTTCCTGTTTTTGCGTTTGTTTGCGTTTGCTAGCTCCTGCTGGTTAACACCTATAATCATATAGGTCCATGAATTTATGAATTAGCAAGTAAGGCAGACCAAATAGTCTTGAAGTATAAAGTTTGACCAAGTTTAACATTACTAACAATGTTGAAGTAGTAAACTATTACCGCGGGCCTCCACCAAAGGGTAAATCAAACATCGGTGAGATGGTCGGTCCAATAGATCTGTCATAGCCACTAGAAGTTTATAGTGTATGATCAATGCACATTCTTAGCTAAAGTCAATAAGTCTAAGGCCACTAAACCAAGTTCACATGAAAAGCATCAAGAATAAGTTTAACATATTTCATCCATAAAGTAAAAGTGTAAAAGAGGGGCTATGAAGACTCACCTTGATAAGTGAGATATCTTGCAATTATATGATGTCAATGTCCAAGCAATGTCCAACACAATTCAAGTTACTTTAGATTGTTTAATCATTGTATAAGATAATGTAAGTATGGTTTTATATGAAATTCCTAATACAACTTCAATAGGATAATCGAATCCTATAATTGAATGTTCATAATTCATTATGTTCAAAAAGGTTTTGTATTTTAAAACCTTTTTAAGTCTTTTAATGTTTTAGGTTTCAAATTGGATATCCGTTGAAAATTTAATTCATATGTAAAAGTAAGTAATTAAATAATTATTTTTTAATAATAAATAGGTTAAAATAATAGTAATAGTATTAATGATAATAATTTTCTAATAAGTTTTAAATATTGTTTAAAGTTTAAATATAATATTCTAAGTATTAGAATATTTGAAATCCAATATGTACATAGTTATTTAAAATAAGTTTGATAACAAATATTATGATTTCAAAAGGTTACAAAAGTTAAAGTTACTAAAACAACTTTGTAATATATTTTCTTTTAAAAATGTTAAACTTTTGTAACAATTATACAAATTGAAGTTAATAACTATCTTTTTAATAACCAATTAAATATTTAAAGGTTTATAAATATTATGCTAAAATAGCTCCATAAATATTTAAAAGCATAATTTAAATAATAAAATTTCTTAGTGTTAAGCCAAACTTTAGTTAATATTAACATAATAAGTTTTGTAGTTTTAAAATAAACAAACTACAACTTATATTTGTATTTGTATTTATATATTATTATATATTGTGTTGAACTGCAGAAACCTCGAGGTGTAGCTGTTTTACCAGGAACAAGACTTTAGACACTTAGTCAAAGCTTTGGTTTTAGCTCCCTCTAAAGTTTTGCACCAAGTTATTTTCGTTGTTTGGTTTTCTTGCTTAGAGAGATAGAAGAGAAAAGATAGAAAGCACAAGGAATTTTGGGAGAAGTAAAACTTATTTATTCAGAGAATGTTGGGACTTATATACCCAACATTCTGAGATACAAGATAAGAAATAATAAGACAAATAGCTGACATTGTTACATACACTGAATCATCAGACTAGTATAAATACAAAGTCAACAACAACGGAAACAAGAGTCTTCAGGTCTTTCGAGGTTGAAGCAGTTGTGCTGATGTTCAGTGGTTATTCTTTCGGAAGATGATCATTGAAAAGCTTATTAGTTAATCAGTTATTTCGGAATGGGAAATTGTCTTCTGAGTCATTTGACTTCTTCTGATGCAATGGCTATCATCTGAAGATGTCATGATCAGCTAGTTTCTTCTAAGGTATATAAGTTCAGCGGTAGTTCTTTTTGGCGAATCTTCCGTTGTTGATCTTCCGAAGCTGAAGCAATTCTTCATTAGGAAGAGTAGTGTCTGCGGCTTGTCATTCTGCGGTTTATTCAGTTGTCTAGATTCAGTGGTTTTGCTCATCAGTCCTTATTTTCCAACATATTGTGTGTGTGTGTATTAACTGAAAATTTAGGTTTTATTTATTAAATCTATCAATTTGTATTTATAAAAATTTTCTGTGAAATTGTAAATTAAAAATAACCTTTAAATAAAAAGATGTAAAAAAATTGCTTAAAACCGGTCCTAGCATAGGCTCGATCCCGTGTCCTGGAAGCCAAACCAAACCATGTACGTGTGGGTTTACCATCTGACCTAGAGCCTTGCTCACGAAAGATACGCATTTTAAATTGTTTTAACATCTCCCTCGGGTTTCATCTAACTCATCTTATAACCCTCAAGACCTTAGATCTAAACATGTCGAATTCAAACAACCAATCCCTCGATCGATTAAATCGATATGGGGCTTTGATTCATGATCGTTAATCGAGTAGAATGACATGAGAATCACTAACCTTAGTTTGCCGATTGATGGGATTTGATTAAAGATTCTAATAAACAAAAACCGTGACTTGTAAGCTTGAATTCGCGACTTGGAGGTGTCACACCCCCACCCCTCGTCACCTCGTGTCTGATCTGACGTCACTGAACCGGTTGCGGAAGCATAGTGGTGATGTCTCCGAGGTGAGGGGTGACTTACTTGAACCGATATCACAGCACACAGATTAACTTAAAGTAAGTACATTACCAAGGGTTTCGTTATCACAACCAGAATCACAGTTACAACTAAATTTATTACACAACTATCTTATTTAATTACAAATGTATGAAGTGCATCCTCACCCGGTGGTCACTGTCTCCCTGCAAAAAGATTTAATTTGAAAACGTCAGCACAAAGCTGGTGAGTTCGACGGTTCAATTTAAAATCATATGATATGATAAGCAAGTTCTCAAAAGTTCAGTTCCGGATAACCATGGGACCTGTATCTAGTTCCTTTCGGACGTCTAGTCTGTCTCAAGATATTACCCGTCGGTACATATCTTAGTGCCTCATTATCTTAATGTCTATCACACCATTAAGAAGTTCAGGAAACAGATAACAAACATTCACACAAGGGGAGATGCAATCCTCCCAGCGAATGGGGTGTCAACCAATAGTACTATCAATGTTTTCTGTTCGGCCACACATGGGTTCACTAGATACAGTTCAAAAATGAGGACTTTCAGTTCAATGATAGAGTTCAGTCTACAGGCAAAATCCCATGAAATCCCACAAAATCACATGAAATCACACAGATATCATTGATACATATCATATGTTCAGACAACAGTTTGCAGAGTTTCCCCGATGTTTATAAAAGATTAAAAATAAAAGGGGTTGTACGTAACTCACCTGATGATAATAGGGTAGCAGAGTATCACCAAACTGGTAGTACAGAGATGATTCTGCATTTAGTTATTTTTAATAAGTTATTTATGTTCTAGTTTACTGATTAGATCCTTCTGAACGTTCAATGTCAAAGACATTGCTTAGTAAATCATCAACTCGATATTAATTATATAATTAATTAATTTAATGTCATATCATACAATGTATGATAATGTAGGAACCTACATTGCATTAGATTCCTAACACGAAGTTGATGACACTCTAGATTAATCAGAATAATCTCTGATTAATCAGATAGTTAATGTTGTTGATTATAATGCTAAAACAGTTTCTAGATAATTTAATGGCTTAGGAGTGATTAATCCTTATTATTGATTACCCAAATATCATGAAATATCACAATGTAGCATCAGAATAGGTGAAATAACCAGATTTAACATACTAATCTGACTGTTATCACAATCATCAGATAATCATTCCAATGAGTATGTTAATGATTATGATTAGTTTGAAACACTTGGATTTAACCTTTGCATTTCAAAGATTAATCAAACTAATCACCTACATTGTCATAATCAAATGGTTTAAACCATTATAATCATGGGTATGATTTCATGAAAATCGGGCATTACAACGGATCAAAACAAGGATTTAACCGTTAGAACTTCGTGTTCTTTGTTTATAATCAATCCTAGCCATCATCTAGGCAATAATCAACAATCTTAACTATCTCATTACGTTCAAAATCAAGATCTAATCAATCAAAATCAAACTAGAAGGTTTAAACGGATCATTACCTAATCTGACGGATAAAACAACGATCAGAACTTGTAGGGACGATCCCTGGCACGATCGGTGACTTCTGATGGCTTCAGATGTGAGTTTTGATGGTGAAAAGCTGATGTTCTTCGTCTGGTTTGCGAAACAGAAGCGAGAAGAAGAAAATAATTTCTTCTGCATGAAATCTGATGAAGTAGATCAGATCATTCCACCGCCACATCCGTCGCGTACCGCGACCAAAAGCCCAAAAAGGCTTCGCGTACCGCGAAGAAATCCGGAGATCTAAATTTTCTTTCATGCATCGCGTACCGCGGAGGATTCTGAATCCCTCCATCGCGTACCGCGATGGATCCAATCGACCAACACTTAGTGATTTTTCTTCGTTTTTTGATTTCGGGCTATCCAGGACTCCGTTTTGTGCACAGTTTTCGCCCACGTTCATCATTTCTCGTCTACTATTACTCTGTAACAATTACAAGTATTAGAACAACATGGGTTTCTAGAATGATCAAATGTGCCCACGTCATTGATGACGTAATTCTCGTGTACAACTGTCACAGGAGGTATTGGAAATGTATTCCGAATGCACATATCTATTCGTGAGGCTCAGATGTTTTTATGGGTTAATTTAATTCAATTTTTATGTTCGTTTATATAGATCTTAGAATGCTCGATCGATTACGGACTATCTGGAACGAATTTCCTAGAAATTTAAGTTTTAAACAACAAATCGGGATGTATATGGATCCCTTGTTGTTCGTTTGATGATAAAGTTTCAATTTTTATGGGATTATCTGATTAATTTGAGCTGAGGATTATCCGAAATGTTACATGAACATAAACATAAACGATTAATCTTTAAAAATACATTGTACTACTATTGTAAATATAAGTAAAATGTTAGAATGCTTTTTCCTTCTTAATTTTATGTTACTACGCTTATAAATTGTCAGGTTAAATATGATCTTTATTATCAAAACTTATGATTTCAAACAAAATGATATGAAACAACACGTATTGATATATCTTTTTTTAATAGTGATTTGCCAATTTATATTTTTCAAATATTGTTTTTTTCCTATTATGTAATAACGTTCTTTATTTGATTTTCTATTAAATCCGTCTTTACTTTTACGTATATTCATCTTTTTGAAAAAAAAAACTTTTAATTTAACAAAATTCCATTAATTTATGTTACATAATTTTAACTGTTTTTTATTTTATTTAATTTTATGTTTATCTTAATCACTGAAAACAGTTGTTTGAAATTATCAGATATTTTCAAATGTTAAATTATTTTACATATCTTTATGCTAATATTTTTCTATTCAAGTACCCTAATGTATGTATGTATTTCCACTTCACACAAAAATAGTTACCGTGATATTTGGATCAAATTAATTAAATATCTATAACCAATTTCACTAAAATTAACTATATTTTCTCAATTAACTTCTTTATATAACTTAACAAACAAAAATTTATCTCACATAATCATTTTTTAAATTTATAATATCTTAATTAGTAATTTATATTATTTCATTAATATAATTTATTAAATCAGCTAGTGTAATACACGGGTGACTAACCTAGTGCTATAATATACAAGTTTGCAAGGCGGAAAAGTAATAAAAAGGCATCAAATGTATGTAATTGACCAATTAATTGGTTATCTTTTTTAATTTAGCTATTAAATTGTTGGCACTAGAAACTAATTGGATGGAAGATGGGTTTAAACGAAGTTAAAATCTACCTATACTAATAAATAAAGGTTTTAATGTCACATGACATAATTCTAAAGCATCTCAACATTCATTTTTCACCTCTCTCCCCTATTAAATACATCTAATATTAAATAATAATATTAAATATTATATATACTTTTTAAACATTTTTATAATAAATATTATAAATTATAAATATATTAATATTAAAAACACACTTTTTTAAAAAAATTATTATAAATTATAAAATTTTCAAGAACAGTTATTTGAAACACAATGTTTAAAGAAAAAAAACTAAAAAAACGGTTAGTGTTTAACGAAATAATATTATTTTTTTAATACTTAAAATATTAAATCATATGAAATTGCAATTGTATTTTATATTAAATATAATCTTATATTTTCTAAATTTTCATTGTTTCGTTATATTTCTTTATTTAATCCATGTAATACACGGGTTACTAACCTTATTTTACCTATATATGAGCGGTTTAAGCTCTACAAAATTTGTTTATGAAAAAAAGTGATTTTAAAAACAAAACTAGATACTAATCTAAATTTACTATTCAAACCTAAGTTGTTAAGAATGCTAATGCATTTACTTTTATAAAAATACGTAAATGTATAAAATAACCATATTTTTTTAATTGCAATAGAATATATAATAGAAAAAAATATTTTTGAGTTGATGTCCAAAAAAATAAAGGTTTTAGACAAAATAAAAGAAAACTCTCTTGTCTTGGTTCTATCCCCAGTCCCCACTGCTAGCAGTTGCTGCTGCTTTTATACATGGAAAGAAAACTCAATATATATAGAAACAATTTATATTAAAAAAATTATCATAAAAATAATATATTTAAACATATGATGTGAATAATATGCAATTGTATCGACACCAATGTGAAAGGAGTGGAAGGGAATTATGCAAGCATGCGATGACAAGCGGGTGTCAATAATAATTAAGGGGAGGGGAAGAACACTATTTTTGGCGATTTGTTCACTTCATCTCAACACACGCATTCTCTTGCTAAGCTTGAAGAAGAAATCAACAAAACAAGCAAACAACAACGACTTTACTTGATCAAATTTCTTTGAAGATCGAATAAATGAAACCTTTATGTATTTAAAGATCGACGTGTAACTAGGTTTTGTTACATGATAATAGGCAGACAATATTTAATTCCCACTTAGATAGCTATTATTAATTGGTGTTTGTGCATAACCATAATTGTATTAATTTTCCAAAAGTCACGGGTTTAAACTCCAGTAACATATAATTTAGCTAGAAATATTTTAAAAAATAAAAATATGCTATATTTACGGTTTAAAAAAATCAAAGATTCATAGCCTACGCATATTGAAATTTTTCATTTTTGGAAATCTAAAATATATGTTTTAATGAAGTTCGTTTACTATTAAATAAGAGAAAGTTTACTATTAAATAAGAGAAAAACATGAAAGAAAGTTGATATAAATTAAATATATATATATATAAGAGGAAATCTTATAATTTTTTAAGATGACAGTTAAAGCTAACGGACGTTTACCAACTCATAATGTGTTGGTAACTCAACCAAGGTAAATTCTCATTAAATACGATAAAAACATAATCTTGAATTCAAAATGCAAATAAAAATGACACCTTACCATAAAACTGAAATGTTACTCTAGTGTAAAAACAAGTTATGAGGCTATGTCAACTTGATCTTGAGACCGAATGCATGTTGAAATGATTTTTACCTCGTTTGAATGATAGTGCAACACACAATAAATAAAAAAGGAAACACAAAAGAAAAACAAAACAAAAGAACCATTCCTCAACATATTTTTGTTTGATTTTTGTTTTGATAATTAAATTTTTCACACTTTAGGTGAATTTCTCTATTGCTGAAGTTTGAGTGTGTGAACTTTTAAAGAAGAGGTAGAGTTTTTAACAATTAAGGTAGTCTCACATTCATATATACATACACATAGACATACACATATATGCATTATTTATGTATATAGATACATACGTACGTACATACGTACATGTGCATGCGTGCGTGTGTGGATACATATATAATATATGTGTGTGTATATATAACTAGCCTAAAACTCCGTGTATTACACGAGTTAGATAATTAAAAAAATGTATTTATTAATATAAATTAATAATAAATTTTTAGTGATTATAAAATTATATTTTAAGATAAAGTAGATTTGAAATATTTTTATAATTTATAAATTATAATAAATAGTAAAATATTAGAATAAGAAGATTTATATTTTTTAATATTTAATTATATAATTTAATTATTAAAGAAATTTTATAAATATATATTAGGAGAGAGAGGCGGGAATTTTTTTTCCAGATTACACAAGAATGCAACATGTGTCCCCTAAAAATACTCATTTATTATAAAAGGTAGATTGGGATCCTATAATAACTCACCTTAATTGCGAAAACCCGATTAATTTCAACAAGATCAAACCTAATCTTTGTTTTTTCATAATATATATTATGCATGTACAAGACTATATTATTTTATGAGTTTGTACAAATTAATCACCGTTTGGCCACTTACGTCAGTGTAAGTGGTTATAATAGAAAATAAATATTTATAATGCAAATTTACAATTACTTTAAATCCCAAATGGTGAAAAGTTTGCACAAACACATATAACAACATATTCTTATACATTTATAACAAATGTTGTGAATAAAAAACTCAAAGATTTGGTTAATTTTGTCGGAGTTAACTGGGTTTTCGCAACTAAGGCATGGTTAACAACAAATACTTACCTTATATATATAGGAAATTAATAAAATGAAAACCATTTTAGTGAGAAAACCATGAAAACAATACAAAAATCATGTAAAAAAACGTACTTTTTTTAAATTTTTTTGCAGGTTTATAACAATATTGGACAGATTTTTATAAAGAATATCAAAAAAGCGTCGAACAGATATTTTTGAATAAAATATTTTATAAACCCATGTAAAACATATGTAAAGTTGTGTCACATATGACGAGATTTGTTTTACGTTTTGTTACGCATTTTTACAAATACTTTTTATAAAAATATCTACTTGGAACTTTTTTGATTTTTTTATAAAAATGTGTCTAATAGTGTTATAAGCCTGTAAAAAATTCAAAAAAATACATATTTTACATGGTTTTTGCATTGTTTTCATGACTTTCTCATGCAAAAGTGGTTTTCAAATTAACCTTATCCTACAAAAATGACAGAATTTTCAGAATTTTATAAAAACTATCAACAAATTCATAAATTGCCAGAATGCTTTAGTTGGCAAAATTATATCTTATTAGGAGGACATTATGTACAAATTTATGCACATCAGAACTGGAAAATGCTTCTACCATTTGTTGGAGAAGGAGACGAGCTGGAACTAGAACACATTGTAAATGAAGAAGATAATAATACTCCAGTATCGCCACATTCAGTAGACAGCATACCAGATACACACAGAGATTTGTAGAAGAAAACGTCACGGATGACGATTACACAGAAAAAACAAAAGACAGACAACAGACAGACATCATCTTACTTTTTCTTTTCAAAAATTATAGAGTAGCTTTTGCTTTTTAGAATTTTAATCTTGATCGTCCTTTTTGTAATTTAAATCTAGATCGTCGATTGTAAATTATTTGATACTTTTGTTTGCCTATTTAAGGCATTCTTTCCTTCATTTGTAGATATCTCGAAGAACAATCAATAAAATTTGAATTTGTTCAATCTCTCTATGGCACACTAAACTCATACACTTCCTGCTTCCAATCAATCTTCCAATACTCTCTTATTTCCAAGAGCTTCATATATATATATATAGGGCATGGAATTTTACATAACTCACTCTTAAAGCGATAACTCTTAATAACCCGTCAACATCAAGCCAAATTTTCGAAATTTTTTTTAACATCATTGTAAATTCATCACCGTTTGAGAGTTAACGTCGTTGTAAGTTTTTAAAATTTTACTCTTACAGCACTGTAAGTTACAAAATTTTAAAAACTTACAACGACGTTAACTCTCAGACGGTGATGAATTTACGCAAACTCATAAAATAAGAAAGTGTTCTAAATGTGTTTATAATGATGTTAAAAAAAATTCGAAAATTTGGCTTGATCTTGACGGGTTATTAAGAGTTATCGCTTTAAGAGTGGGTTATGTAAAAAACCTTCCCCTATATATATATATATATATATGTATATATATATATATGTATATATATATATATATATGTATATATATATATATATATGTATATATATATATATATAGGTTAAGTTTTTTTAAAACAATTTTTTTCCTGAAAACAAAAAAAGTAACTATTGTATATTCAAAATTTCTTTAATGTACTAGATATTTTTTATAATCTAGTACATAAAATACAAATTCAACATAAAAGATAGTTAATTTTATATGTTAAGACACAATTTATTTTTACTTATTATATATGTATATATACTAGGTTAAAATCTCGTGAATTATACATGTTGAAAAAATAAAATACAATATATACAAATGTGTTAACAAAAAGTTATGTAAGTAAAAAAAGTGTGCAAATTGCATGGTTTAACTAAACTCATGTTTTACATGAGTTAAATAAAATATAATATAAGTTGTTAATACAAAAAGTATGCAAAATATGTTTAAAAAATTTGATGCATAAATTATATATTATGTTTTAATTTTTAAACTATTTTTTCAACTATGTGTTATCATTTTTATATAATTTAATTAACGAATACTTATTCTTCTTTAACACACTAAAATTAACTTGACTTTGAATTTTTAATAATACATTTACCTTGGATTTTTTAAATTACTTTTTATTATTTCAGTATAGTGTATTTTTATTATTCAAATCATCCAATCATATTCAATGTTTAAAAAAAAAGTTTAAAGTCACTCATAAAAACAATTAGTATAATTAATGTTTTATTTTTAAATATTCTAAGAAGTATAATTTGAATTTGATGATACTTAAAGAATTAAATGGAAGTTGTTAAATAAAAACATAACTTTATTTAATAGCTTCATATTCAATTTCATTTTAAATACAATTAATAAATAATATATTAATTATTATACATATTATAATTCACTATCCTTAATTCATGTTCTTAATTAAATAATAAATATTAAAATTAAAAAGGAGAGAGAAATTGGAAAACCAAAATTTAAGGGGATTAAAAGGGGGCTGTTAGGGAGACACCCGACTGGATCAACGGACACCCGCAATACGGCCCGTAAAGCCCTTTACGGGTCGTATTGAAAAAGAATATTCTGACAAAAGCTGACACGTCAAATCATAGGGCTGACGCCGGCTGACACGCAGTACATACGGCCCTTAAAGATCTATACGGGTCGTATTGGACACCAATAATTTGAACTACCCAAATTATTTGAATTGACTTAATAGATGTGTGCGTAAAATCTCTCGATTGATATATATCTTGATGGAATACATTTTAATGGAATACGCAAAGGTTTAACAATTTCAAAATCGTAAAGGTTTAACAATGTCGATGGGAGGCAACAATTTCGGTGATGAATATATGTGTGTCTATGAAACTGATCAGGTAATAAACTTATTCGTTTAACGGTTAGTTTATAAAATCTTATACATTTGTTCTTTTCAGGTGTTTGCCGGTGTTGATGAACTGGTTGCTTGGGCGATTGGTAGAGGGCGTGAAAATGGTTATGTGCTAGTTAGACGACGAAGCAAAACTAATGCAACCGGTGTAGTTATAAAGGTGTGGCTTAAATGCGATCGCGGTGGCGTGTATTAGGGTGAAGCAAAAGCTAGACGTACTGGTTCGAAGAAGACTGGGTGTGAATTTGAGCTAATTGGTAGATACGAGAGAAGTTGTGGTGGTTGGAAGTTGCGTGTGGTCAATAATGAACACAACCACCTAGGGGCTGAACAACTAGGCGGTCATCCATATGCGATGAGATTAAATGAAAATGAAATCCGTCTAGTTGAGCAACTGTCAAACCAAAACATGTTGCCCCGTGATATACTTGCAGCTGTAAAGGACCAAAACCCCGATAATGTTTCCAACCTTAGAAATATTTACAATGCGCGACGGAAGTTACGTGTTGGACAAAACACGGGGGGAAACTCCAATTCAAGTCCTTTTTAGCACATTGCAAAGAAATAATTTTATTTACCAAACACAAGACGATGCGTCGACAGATGTCGTGGAACAAATTTTTTTTATCCACCAGACATCTTATAATATTTGGCGCGCATTTCCTCATGTCTTGTTAATTGACACAACTTATAAAACGAACAAATACAACATGCCATTTGTTCAAATAGTTGGTGTCACATCAACACACAAGACGTTTAGTGTTGCACATGCGTTTATAAGTAAGGAACGTGAAGAGAATTTTGTCTGGGTGTTACAAAACCTAAAAGATACACTTCAACAGTGTATGGAACCACGCGTTATTGTAACCGATAGAGAATTGGCTCTTGTAAACGCATGCAGAAGAATATTTCCTAGTACTGCCTAATTACTATGCAGGTGGCACATTTTTGAAAACATATCCAAACACTGCAGGCCTAGTTTTTCGTAATCAGACTGGCAAAAGTTTGGATATATGTGGTCGGTTGTGATAGACTCTGCAACTCCCGATATCTACGAGTATAATTACAGCCGACTACATGAATGGTTATGGACATCTCATCAGAGTAATGTTTTATTTCTCATTTTTAATTGTTTTTGAGTAGTATGAAACGTATTAATATGTGTTTATTTTTTAGGGGTTATCGGATATTTGCAAGTAACATGGTTGCAAAGGTACAAGGAAATGTTTGTGTCTGCGTGGATAGATAAAAACCGGAATTTTGGTCAACGAACTACCAACAGAGTTGAAAGTCAACATTCTCTATTAAAGAAAAGTCTCCATGCAACCAACAATACGTTAGACAGCATTGTTGGGCATGTCATTCAAATTGTGAAATCGCAAGCAGAAGCTATAAATGAAAGCTTTGAAAGAAGCAAAATATTTCGTATGGCACATCACAACGATGATCAATTTGAATTGTTAAAAAGGAATGTATCTCATGTAGCTTTAGATCTGTTGGTTGGTGAAAAGGCAAAAATTCAGATGTTGATAGCATCAAATTCATCTTGCGGTTGCCATCTCTTCACGAGCTGTGGATTGCCATGTGCTTGTCGTCTATTGAATAGTATGAATTCATTAAATTTAATTATAGATTTACATATTATTTATGTATAATCATAATTATTATTTTTATTCTTTTAAAACAGATGCTAAAGTTACACTGGATGAGATAGACTTGTTTTGGCGTAAGCTTGATTTAAACCCATCGTTTGTTAACGAGGACGAAGGTGTTGATATTGATGCGCAAATGGATCGGGTCATACAACATATAAAGCTTCAACCAAATCCAGTGAAAAAGAGTATGATGTCAAAGGTTTTTAGTGCGGTTTTCCCATTTAAATCAATGAAAAAAGAACCCGTCGTGCAAACTAACACTCGTGGGCGACCAAGTTTAAAGACACAACAAAAAAAACAAGAGCCTGCCCGACATAGTTCATTCACAAAGCCAAAGAAAAACAAGCAGGATGATTCAACGGTCACTCACGATAGTCAATTGCAGCGTGCTAATTCGTATTCTTCAACGACAAGAATGCACGATTTTTCCGGGTTTTCTCAACCACAAGGCGGGTTTTCGCAACCAACTGTTGGGTTATCGCAACCATCATTTGACATCCCGGTACATTTAACTGATAACAAACTTTACAATTTTAACCGGTTTAAGGATCACATTCCTGACATCTTCCACCCATACATATCAAGAATACAAGACGTTATTCCAGACGGAAACTGTGGCTTTCGATCTTTGGCTGTTGCTTTAGGATTTCCCGAAACAGAATGGTTAACTATTCGTCATGCACTCCTGACTGAGAGTATCCAAAATGCAAACGTCTACTTTAACGTCCTCCTTGGTTTTTTGACGAAATTCAAGAATCCTTGAAATGGTCAAAACCTGAATTTGCTCCAAGGCGTTATTGGATGCAAATGCCGGAGACCAGAGTTTTGATTGCTAATGCGTTTGGTGTGATTGTGGTTTTTATAAGCTTAGGCGCTTCTGTAACAGTTTTCCCGTTATGGACGTCGCCTGAATTTCTCCTACCACATCATGTTGTGTCATTCGTATTTGTTAACGACAACCACTTTGTGATGGTTGAACTTACTGGAGATTATCCAATGCCGACACCAACTTGGTATTGGTCAAGATTCAAAAGTCAAGACGCCGCAGCCTGGGAAATGTAGTATAAGCAGCGCCTTGATGCGTATACCAATTGGTTGGAAAGCCGTCGACAACCCCCGGGTTTTGTAGATTTAGACAAGTACGGATTGTAACTCGCAATTACAAACACATTTACACAAATATATGTATTTAATCATTTTGTTGTTCTTTATACTAATAATAATAATAAATAATAATAATAAATAATAATAATAAATAATACTAATAATAATAATAATAATAAATAATAACAATAATAATAATAATAATACTAATAAATAATAATAATAATAAGAATAATACTGATAATAATAATAATAATAATAATAACAATAATAATAAATAATAACAACAATAATAATAATACTAATAATAATAATAATAATAATAAATTGAATTTTATTTTTTTTCCAAAAACTATACGACTCGTATTGTGCTTTACGAGTCGTATAGAGTTTAACTATATATACACACCGTCGCTCACAACTCGTATCTCACACACACACAACTCGTAAACCGGTTTTCTCCAACCTCTCGACGATTTTGGTTCTCTCTACGCACTCCACACTCGGGTACACGCTTGAAGGACGGATTTGGAGCCACCATAACTCGTATTCGTAAGTTTTTAAACTTTTTGAAGTTTTTTTTCTAGAAAATCGTTCATAGTAACGAAGTTGTTTAGGTTTTAGTAGTAATAGTTGGTGATTTAGATGTAGGATTGGGTTTTGTTGCTTCAGATTTATTTTTTTCAAAAAATCTAGAACTATACGGCCCGTTAAGGGCTTTACGGTCGTAAAGTTCTAACGGAGAAGATGAACAGCCTAACCAGCGCCTTGTTTCTCGAAGCACTATACGGCTCGTTAAGGGCTTTACGGGTCGTATAGTTCTTAATTTTTTTTTTTTGAAAAATTTGTTTTTTAATATTTTATTAATTATTATTATTATTAGTATTATTATTATTATTAGTATTATTATTATTATTTATTAGTATTATTTATTAGTATTATTATTTATTATTATTATTATTATTATTATTATTATTAGTATTATTATTATTATTAGTATTATTATTATTATTATTATTATTATTATTATTATTATTATTAGTATTATTATTATTATTATTTATTAGTATTATTTATTAGTATTATTATTTATTATTATTATTAGTATTATTATTATTATTATTATTATTGTTATTATTATTTATCTGACTTTGCAGATTATGCCTCCGCGTAGACGACGTCGTGAGCCGTCGAGTTCTAGTTCATCTGAGGAGGACCCGGATATGATACTGGATCCCCACATGTTGCTGCAGTTCCCGCCGGGCACTGAGGCGCACACGCGCCTCAAACGCTTCATTGGGATGGAGATCGTCGAGCCGCGGACGATAGATTGGAGTATTTTAGCCACGCTTGGCGCGACTGAGCGCGCCACAGCGATTATCGGAGCGTCGGGTCCGTGGCGACGCATGCTGGAGATGGGCGGCCTCCCGGCGTATCGAGAGATCGTTCTCGAGTTCCTGTCCACATTCGAGTTCCATCCACCGCAGGCAGGTGGCATGGAGGCTCTTGATCAGCTGCCTGCTATCTCGTTCACTTTATGTGGACAGGATGTTCAGATGTCCCTCACTCAGTGGGGGATTGCTACGGGGTTTTATACCCGGGATGAGGTTACTTGTCACACCCCCAACCAGAGGCTGTTGGGCCCCTGGGCGGAATAACTTGAGGGGTGACGAAATTGTTCATTGCACATGGAGATGAGAAAATTACTAAATGCATTCATACTAATATTAGCCATCGTATTACATTCGAAGATGAAATAACAAACTACATTTTATTATCGTCTAACTATCTAGGTATCATCCTCGGGAACCTAGATCGTGCCTGCCTCTTTCATATGTCCTTAATTCTCATTACCTGAAAAGCATGCTAAATAATGTCAACTAGAAAGTTGGTGAGTTCATAGGTTTTGACACATAACAATTAGTGTAACAAGTGTGCATTCAAATGTATGTTTAAGATATATATAAGCAAAATAAATTACATTACATGAGTTCACCAACCAAACCTTGTGACTGTTTCAATGCCCCATGAGTTTGGTTCACAAAGACCAAACCAAATGTTATTGGAGTTGTTTATTGCGCGTACTGAACATCCGGCCCCATACCCGGGTAACCGAATGGGTTTGTCAAACCAATAGATCTATCAACGTACTGTCGGCTTAGCTACACTAATTAATGGTGGTGATTGTGGGGGACTTTTGGAGTTGTTTACTTGCTACATGTAATATCAATTTATCATAATGCAAATATATAAATAAACTAACAATTGAAAATGGTGCTGAATAATTGGAGTTGTAATTCGTTGCATGCTTTTCACCTCGAAGTTTAAAAACAAAAAAAATATATAGAAAGGGGGCTATAAACTCACATTGCGAACTGAGCTAGAAATAGATATCTGGATGTTGCCTGAACTAGTACCGTATTTTGTTTTTAGAAGATTTTACAACTTTTGTTTAACAACTTCGATATTTCTTAATTATTTAAACACATATATGTTTATAAATATATGTATATCACATCATTCATGTATGTGTATGATAGACATACATCATTCATATACATGCATTAAATAATTAAATCATATGTTAAAAATGTTTAAGTTTCAAATTCTTACTCTTGGACAGATTATGTCCAGTTTGTTAGAATGTAGTTTTAAAATAGTAATCATTGGAATAAAATTATGAAACTCTCCAGTCAACTATTTTAAGGTATTACGAACAAATTTCGTTTAGAAAAGTTTTAACGATTCGGCTCATAAATAGGTCTAAACAGCAGCACAAGTCAGGGGGTACAAATCCACGCACTAATCTTGTGAAGGCTGTTTGGGGCATCATTTGGTCGAGTTAGAAGGTGTTTAAGTAGTCTTTGGAAAGCTAACTCGATGAACTAAATTATAGAACTTGAGTTTGTTCACTTTGAAGTTTTTATGACCATTTTATGAGTTGTTAAAGTCGTGATAACATTCTGCCAGAATTCCAGAATGTGTGTTTGTTTTTAATAAAAGTCTCTCCAAACTTTAAATCACCAAACGTCCATGTAATGGGACTAAGAATGTGTAATCATTCCTTGGCCTCGGCTTGGGTTTTTAGATTATTCCAAACTTAGATCCATATTATTATTCTTTTATTATGATCCCACTTATACATAATTGATTGATTATATATATATATATATTATATATTATACACACACTTATACACACATGCATACATAATTTTATTTATCAAAAAGGTTTCATTTTAATATACATACATATATACATGCATGCATGCAATCCAAGATCATCATCCATCAAAACCACACACACATATATACATGTATCGCAACACACACATATGTATATATGTATGGATCATAACACACACACACACGTTATCATGTTTATACAAAAACCCATTTGTTTTAAAATCCAAAATCTTATATGAACAACTTTAATGAAAAAAAACCCACAAACATGTATGTATTTTACCTTAGTTTAAGAAGCAAAGTGTGTGTTCTTGACAAAGTCTCTTCTAAGAACACCAAAACTTGATAGAAGTTGAAGGATGGAAGCTTGAATTTTCAAAAATGATGGAAATGGGTAGAGAGAGAGGGGTGGACGTATGAGAGGGATAGAAAGAGATTGGAAGTGTGTTGAAGTGGTAGACAAGTTGATATGTGTGGATTTTATAGAATTTTTCAAGATTTTGCATGGATCTTATATGCCCATAGATAGACATGTGTCCACCACATGGCAAAACTAAGTAAATGTTGGGTTATGGTAGGTTAAAACTGGTATAATCTGAATCCTACGGTGGTTAAGTTTTGTACCGGTTTATTATTTTATTTACGAATTTTAATCGTAAATTATTAAGATATTAAAACTCACTAAAATAATTAACTTTTGATTAATAATAAATATCTTAGATGATATTTGGTTCATTGTGTTAACTTTATTCGGGTAAAACACAGATTAATTTGCCGGTTGAAATTATAATTAACAGTTTTTCTTCGTTATTTCGAGTTCATCACTTTTGATTTATCGTTTTTAAGCTAAAACAAACATATTGGTTAAATTCGTTAACCGTGCTATCACGATTTTTCGTTTCGGGATTGTTTATCACAAAGTAGAATAAATGCAAAACTATGCATATTAAAAGAAATAGAATTTAGTTTTCTAATAGTATAGTCATAGTCAACGTTAAATATACTAACGATGTTAAATGAGTCAAACCTGATAGTTGACGATTGTCACATTACTACACCTCTATTCATAGATGCCGCATTAGAGGAGGACGAGGCCGTCCTCGTAGACTGGTGGTCGGTGATTGGTGACGAGCCTTTCGTTAACAAGGCTCGTGCCAGTAGCATTCGTGATCCGCTGCACCGATACCTACATCGGTGCATCGCCTGCACCATCACCGGTCGCCGATTGAGTCAGGAGTGGGTCACAAAGAAGGATCTATTCTTCCTTTATTGCCTTATCAGTGGGCGCAGCTGCAACCTTGCATGGTTGCTAGCTGATTATTTTGCTAGCTTTGTTAGCCGTAAGGCTACTGGAGCTATTACGTGTGGCGCTTTTATCACACGTATAGCTCGACGTATCGGTCGTTTTTCGGCCGATATTAGAGATAGCATGACCGTGACTTACGCCTCGACACTGCTGGGGCGTAACACGGTCATGCTAATGGGTATAGCGGCCGAGTTCCCCCGCGTGGGTCTGCGATGGTCGCTGGATCGGCACACACAGTGGGTGCCGCCAGTCCCTGCTCCACAGCAGCAGCCGGGGGCCCAGCCGCATGTCGAGGAGTCCCCAGCAGACCAGGATCCAGCAGACCAGCCACCGCCACCGCCACATCATGTCGTTGTTCGTCAGCCACGACTGCATCCGGCTGACGCGACGATCTTACGCGACCTTATTGGAAGCGTACGCGACCTTTCTGGACGCGTTGGTCGCTTGGAGGAGATGATGCGGTGGATGACGTAGCGTATGGCGGCATCTGATGGCATGGATGTTCCCGTCTTTCCAGGACCGGGACATCATGCGGATCCTGGTGGTCATGCTTAGTTTTTTTTTGTGTATTTTGTCTTTTCTTTTTTGGATTTTGATGTATGGACACTACTTTAGCATTCGATGTATGTATTTTTATTTTGTATATATGTTGTATATGGCGTGATTGTTTGTTTTATCTTTTATTATATAATTAAAAAATGTGCGTGATTGTGAAATGAATAATAGGTTGTTAACAATTTTTCTTAAAACCGTTAAAAACTAGTATTCATTTTCATTAAATGTTAATGAAAATTCAGTTATTTCAAACTTCCAACTTTTAATTGATAATTTTGAAAATTCAAAATTTTTAAATCTTATTTGTATTATTTAAAAATGTTCTTAGATATTTATAAAAATGTTTTCTTTTAAAAAATGTTATAATTTTTGGTTATTTTTTATATCTATTCTTTATAAGCGATTTCTTTATAAAATTTATTTTTTATATAAATATATGTAATACACTTGTTAATAAGCTAGTGTATATTAAAAAAAAAAAAGAAATCATTTGTGCCTAAAACGAATATAGAAAATATCTGAATTCTGACATGTGGTGTATAAAAACGAAAATATAAGTAGTTTTGATAAAACATCTTTTGTTAACTTTTCTCTAATTTTCTTTCACTTTTTTAAATGTTTATAACTTTTTATACGACGATATATCATTTTTTTGGCATGTTCGCTACTAGGAGAGTGTTTTTTTAAATAAATATAACATAAAATCAAATATATATTTATTTTTGATATGAGTATAAATATTTATACATAACAAACGATAAATAAAAATAAATAAATTGTATTAGATTTTTTATGTGAAAAATATATTGTATTTTAGCATAATAAAGTATGTTAAAATATAATACAAAAAATATACCCTAGAAGTATAAGAAAGAAAACGATGGGATGCAAAAAATGACAATACATAAAATAAAGAAGCTACATTAACATGTTGAATTAAAAACAAAAACGAACGAAAAAAAAAAAAACGTTATACAATTTTTTAAAAAGGTTTTTTAGGAAGCTATGCTATGGCTACTCGTCCATCAAAATGAATGCACGGTGTAACCTATCCGAAGAGTGGAAGAATATGAAAAGGAAACAAAAGAAGCATTTATCAACATTGTTAGTTATATATAATTTTACAAGTTTCTTTGTATAGGATCAATAATAATCCTTGTGCTATTTTCTGTTTCCGAAAATAGATGCCGTTTTTATCTGAATTAATTAACTTGAAAGGTGTCAAATTCTTAATCATATGAGAGATAAACAACTATTTATGTTCCTTTTTCTTAATGACATTTTTTAAAAGACATTTAAATATCTGTGTAAAAGATGATTAAAAGTAACATCTTTATCCAAAAATTTCCCTTTTAATTTAGTTACAATATACATAATTATTAAGAATGTATTGAAAATAGTTACATCTTATTAGAAATAATTATGTGAAAGTTAATGTGTTTTGTTTGAGATTAAATATGTAAACAATTCGAGTTATCTTCGAGTTTGCTTAGGCTTGATAGAGGTTGAGTTTGACACGTTTTGAATTAAGAGAGCTTAACTCAGCTACTTTGTGACTTCATTTCTAATGCACGAGCTAAGCTCTGAGACAATTTTCAAACTTTTATTTATTATTTAATATATTTATTTGTATATTTACAATTAGTTTAAAACCTCACATATTATAAGCACTTAGATCAATGTAATATTAAATAATTAGCATAGGTGAAAAAATAAAGGAAATAGTTGAAAAAAATGTTATATTCCTGAAATATTCATAAAGTAGATGTAACAACCAAAAATTTCGGGAACCGTTTATGTCCAAAATTCATATAAACGTTTGTAAAGTAATTATGATCAAAAGGATATAAACGATAAAAATATTTGATAATGTATGGACACGTTATAAAGCCTATTAATAACGTGTAAAAATTTCTGTGACCGTTTGAGTTCGTAATTTTTATGAACGTTCCCGAAGTGATTACGATCACATTAATATAAGCGGGACCGTTATACGATAAAGTATGAACAAGATATAAGCTCGTGAATATTAAAAATATGTGAGGAAAGTAGAAGGAGGTTTTAAAAATAGGAGTTCTAAGTTCAAGGGTCCTAAGTGAAACTTCTAATTAATTCATAAAAAATCTCAACATAAAAAAAAAAATCTTGTTGTAAGTCGGCAAACTTCAGATAGGTATTAAATGGTAAAGCAGAAGCTTGAACGAAGGTTGTTAACATTTTCTGATCGACGTATTCTTCGTACGAGCAGAGAAGAACATCAAGAAGAATAGATCAATCGTTAAGGTATGTGTTCATGATCCCCATCTTGTGTTAGTTTAGTCTTGATTGATTAAAGAGACCAACACCATGCTTAGATAGAGTTTTGGTTTGGTATGATTATATGTTATGTGATCATAAAGCCTGTGTGAACAGTTATATAATCTAAGGGTTGTGGGTATGGTTGGAGCTGAGAAAGGAACAAGTAAAGTTCATGTAATGTTTTAGGCAATTATGAGTGATATGAATGGATATGAGAATACGCTTATCTAAACTGAGCAAATAAGTAATCTTTAAGTATAACAAGATTGTAGAGATAAAAATGGTCAAAATGAGTGGAAGCGAAATTTTGAAATAAAGCTCCGAATGAAAGTTATGACATGCCGAAGTTTCGAGCGGTAGTCGTAAATCTGAGCGTCTTCATGATAAGTATTATAAATTTATCTCAAGTTATTATTAATTGAGATAAATAATAGTAAGTTTATAAAAGTCTTCGGGTCGTTATAGCAAGCTAAACACTTGTATTTGAGATAACTATAACGTAGTCGTTGTGCTACCGGTTTAGAAACCCTAAAAAGAGGGTTTATATTATATGATAAGGTTATAATTATGATAAGATATCCATATTAATAGGATATCATTCCGAACGTGAGAAAGTAAGAAAAGGAAGAAAGCTAGCAGATTGTGCCTTATTAAGCTCAGGTGAGTTCTTTGTAGCCCTATTTTAAATGTTTTATCATTTTAGGCTGTTATGCATGTTATAAAGTTATTTTATGAAAATGATTGTTATACCTGACTACGGTGTGACACCTCGTAAATTCCAGGTCAGCACTAACTTTATTTTAATAATAATTTATATTATTATTTCATACGTGGCACTAGAATAATTACTGTTTAGTGTGACCCGTGGCACAACAGACCAAACGCACCGATAATTCAAGGAATTATCTCAAAACACAACGCACGTGTCTTGAATAACGAACGTTGGTGAACATATAGCATATTGTGTAGCACAACACTCGAAACCTCACAAAACACTCACACCTTGACCTTGGAAATTCAAACGAGGCCAAACGATAGTTCGGAAGCGTGAAAACGACGACGAACGGATCAAATCCATTAAAAAGGGCTTATTGGGCTCTCCAGAGGCCCATCGCGGTACGCGATGGCCCAACAAGAAGAATCGTCGCGTTACGCGACAGACACCGCGAAGAGTTGACTCCCGGATTTCTTCGCGTAGCGCGAAGCATCTTTTGGCCTCGTGTCGCGGTACGCGGCATGTGTCAGACTGCAAAATCTTATAAAACCAAGACCAAATCATTACCAGCCACTCTACTATCACACTTCTCGATCCCAGACCTCTAGACTTCGTCTTCTCCATCTGAAACTCTCCTAGAAGCCATTGGAGACCTGCTAGAAGCTTGGAACTTGGAGGATTAATGCTTGTGACCCTCCTAGAAGCTCGAAGAACCATCACCACCACCTTAGTAGTCGAAGAACTTGCTGTCCAGGAGCATCTAGTAGCTTTCCAGCTCGATTCAACCATAATCTCAGTCATTTAGAAGCATTCAAAGGTAGTCTTGTACTCAAAACACTCTTTCCACACACCTACACTCACATGCAATGGGTAAAACCCACATACAAGCATCTATAATGCACACACACGAAATTTCGATCTGGGTTTGTTCATATCTAGGAGCTTTATGATGATCTGTGATGATTAGATGAAGTTTTACGATGATCCATGATGATGTGTTTCTATGAAATATGGGTTTTGGTCACGAAATGATGAAATCTTGACATGCATGTATGATCTAAGGCATTTTAGATGATTTTGAATGATGTTATATGATTATAAATGTTAGTGGTGATGATCTACATGGTTGGATGTTGTTAATATGGTTAAAACTATGATTTTTGATGAACTTTCTATTAATAGTAACTTTTTAGTTAGAAAATGGTGTAATGGATAGTATTGTGAACATGCATGTATATGGATTTGCTATTAGAACGATTTTAGATTGATATTGATGCTTAGAATGTGAGTTTGAAGTTGATTTTGGTCATATCTAGCCAAGTTACTATATTTAGTAACTTTTTGGGCCTAAATATTGATAAATGGTGATTTTGACTATATGAGCATGATTAGATAATGTTAAAAGGCATAATATGATGTTATGTGTTATAAAAATGGTCTAGGATTGATTAGAATGGTTATTTGTATGATAATAGTCGTAGTTACTATTTTTAGTAACTTTTATAGTCAAAATGTTGATAGATAGTGATTGGATCTAGACCAACATGTTTAAATGATGTTACGTGCTCTATTATGATGACTTGTTATATGAAAATAGATTAGAAGTGTTTAGGATGAACATTTGATGCATTTAGGACAAAGTTACTATTTTTAGTAACTTTATTCTTAGAAATGACGACTTATGAATGTTTTGTATGTTTTGAATATGCTAAATGATTTAACTTATGATGATTGAATGCTAAGTTATACGGATTCCGATACCGCATATGCTAGAAATGGAAACTTTCCATTTTAGGAAACTTTTATGTGCTAACATGTTATCAACGACTTATGTGAATTCATATGATGATGTGCTATGTGTTAACATGATCACATAGGACAAATGAGCATGCTAGAACTATAAAATCAATAGGCTTGTGAACTTCCCATAAATGGAAACTTACTATAAATAGTAAGTTGTCCATAGACGAGACTTGCATGTTTTGCACCCGACGAGCACTTACACGAATGTTACACGATACACAACCGACACACGATTCACCAACGGGTCGTTAGGTCAAACACGGTCAACACGACCAACACGGTCAACCACGGTCAACGCGACCCACATAACAACCAGGAGTTGTTTAGACATGAATACGGTCCTGTGAGACCCACACAAATATGATCACAAACTTATAACACCTATGTGATATAGGTATCTACTAGCCAGCGAGCTACTCCGTTCTCGTAAGAACGCACTCAAGCAAACTCAGGTGAGTTTACAGCCCCACTTTTACTCTTAACTGTTTTACTAATCTTTTGGGGTGAGAATGCTATGCAACTGTTTTAGATATATGACTGGTATGTCGAAAAACTATTTTGAGTGTACTATTATCGCAACAAGTCCTCTCCACCCTTACCGTTAGTTGTGTACAACGAGTCGTTATTACGTAGTACTACTGGGTTTGACCAACCCCACTCGGCAACAACGTTGACAGGATGTCATAACGAGTGTAATATCGATGTTGATGTCGGGTTCCGCGATGACCCGCAGAGGCAAATGGAAACAGTCGAGTTTCGGTAAGATGACATGACACACTCCACGGATCGTAGATCCAACAAATCTATTTAACATACCCAGTATATATAACTGTTTTACTGCTTTCCAATACTTAACCTGTGAACTCACCAACTTTATGTTGACACATTTTAGCATGTATTCTCAGGTAATTGAACATCACGAGCTAGGATGCACCTGGAGATGCACAAGAGAGTCTGCATGCATATAGACTCTAAACCTAGGCTTATGTTCTGATTTTTGTCGTTTTAAACAATGTTAACGATGTAGTTCTGATCACTTAATTTTGCTGCTTTCATGATGAACTTTTCCGCTGCTAAACTTATGAAACTAGTCTTATTTTGTAAACTGTATGATTGAGTTAACTCATATAGAGTCGTTCAATATGACCACGAGCTGTGATCCTGGCCACGTCACACCCACGTGGACTGTCACCACGAGTGGGAATTTGGGGGTGTGACAGACTGGTATCAGAGCCTTGGTTGTAGGGAACTAGGTTTGCATGTAGTGAACTTAGACTATAGCCACTGCTCTACATTAGACACCACACTAGTTTCACACAACACCTTATGTGCTTAACTTGAACAATATGCTTTATGACTTGATCCGACACTTACGAACATGCCTCTGAGGGCATTAACACTCAACTATGATTGCGACGTGTGCAAGGGAATTATCAAAAAAGGAAAAATTCGAGACCGAAGGGAAACTCCTCTATGCTATGAAGAAGACTTCTACAGCACGATCCAACTCAAGTCGAACACTTTTTTTTTTGCAACCTCCTTCTTGAGTGTAAACCTAGTCAAAGGACGCATGTTTATGGATTGTAACCTTAGTATCGACACTCAGGAGGCAAAACTTCGAACCCAAGATTGTTAAGTAGCTTGAGATAGAACGAACTAGAATGACTGTGTAAGATAAGTTGACGATTATGGTGGCCAACGTAATCGTGAATTTATAGGTACATACAAATTCTGGCAAGTTCAATTGATAAGCTACAACCAGCTGGGAAACTGTATAGTACACCTCTGAAAATGGAGATTCGAGCTCCGCTGTTTCCACCGAGTAGTTATTCCTTTATTGTATATAGTATTGTACTATTGTTAGAACCGATATGAGCGAGTTGTGCTCATACAAATCATCTTGGTAGTAGTAATCCCGTCAAACCTATGATCCTACTTTTGAAATGATATCTTAAGCTTATGATATATTTCCTCCCTACACATGTTTACACGCAATAACTCTAACAGTGAGTAATACGGTATCTATTGTATATAGATACCAACAAATGGATGGTCAAGGAACGTATGTGCGCACTGACAACCTGTCAATCGATTCTGCGACTGTCGAGGCTATGGTAGAATAACTGGTTAACAAAGCCATTACGGATTACGAGGCTGCATGCTTAAACAATGAGACAGGAAGTGAGATTCACAACAACAGCTCAAGAGGATGCACCTTCAAAACTTTCCTCAGCTACCATCCTCAACCATACACGGGATCAGAAGGAGCGGTAGGACTGCTCCAATGGGTTAAGAGAGCCGAATCAATCTTCCACATGTGCAAGTGTTCTGAAGAAGAAAAAGTGAAATTTGCTACCGGGACTCTAGAAGGACAAGCCCTCACTTGGTGGAATTCGCATGTCCCGACACTGAGTCTGGGGACTGCTAACTCAATTCCCTGGGAAAATTTCGTCAAAATGTTGAAGGAAGAATACCGTCCACAGAACGAAATCAAGAAACTGGAGCGGTTTTGGAATCACAAAATGGAAGGATCTGAAATCGAACAATACACCACTCGATTTCACGAATGGTGTAAACAATACCCAGAAATGGAGACCCCGGACTACAGAAAGATCGATCCATACGTTAGTGGATTACCTAAACAAATCCGAAGCCTGATTACCGCGACAGACCCCACACTCATTCAACCCACTTGTGACAATCCGACTTTTCGGATTAACCTTGTTAACTGAAGATGGTGAGATCACAGGCCCAACAGAGCCAATGTAGGCCAACAGAGCCAATGTGGGCCCAATAGAGCTAAGGTAGACCCAACAGAACCAAAGTAGGCCCAAGGGTGGCCCAGTAAGGCCAAGATAGGCCCAGTGAGCCTGATGTAGGCCCAATTGCAGTAATGAAACCCAAATGGATTAACTTAGCCCATTGGGATTCCAATTTAATCAATTAGTGATAATTCGGGATTTTTAGTGTAACTTTGTTAATCGAAATGATATGTTATTAATCCAGAATGGTCTATAGGAGTTAAGATTAAATAAAAATCAGGTTCTAAGTGTTTAATTTCATGAATTAGTCCACAAGTTGTGATTATAATTGATTTTGACTTCTAAAAGTCAAAATTCGGTTATAGGTATATAGGGAAAATAGAAATTGGTGTTATTACACTGAAATTAATGAGATTAAACCTCCAATCAACTCATATTAGTGAATTGTAACAGCAATCATACGTTATTAGTGAGAATAATGATCGAATTTAAATCATTTGGCATCCAAGAGTTGAAACCGAAACTCTTCATTATCAAAACCATTCGTTTCGATCATAAAGCACGAAATTGGTATTCCAGAAACCTTAGTCGGCATCTTTAGGTTCTAAATCATCAATCAATTTGATCTAAGAAGCTACGGATTGAAGAAATCAAGCGGGGATCGACCGAAATTCCACCACAAGTCGAAGTACATCAGTTCCATATCAAATCAAGTAAGTAATCGATCCTACATCTTCTAACATGGCCGACTAAGGTTTATCCTAAATCAATTTCAACTGATAACATCGATTTGTTAGAGTTAAAGTAATTAGGGTTCATATCAAAGGCGTTTTGGGGGTTTTGATCGGGATGAGTTCAAAAATTAAATTAATATTGATGAATAGTTTCATAATATGCCGACTAACAATAAATCCATGTCAATTTAGACTGATAATATCGAATTGTATGAACTACGATTCTAGGGTTTTAAGTGAAAACACATTTGGGGGTTTTGATTTAAATTGAGTTAAGAATCAAATTAATTATCATCTTTAGTTTCAGAAGGTTTCGCATAAGCTAAACCATGTATCAATTATATTTTGTTATAACGAATTTTAGGAGTTCGATTCTAGGGTTCATGCGTGGATAACGAATTGGGGGTTTCGGTTTAATTGTGTTCAAAAATAAAATTTATTGTTACTGATAGTTTCAGAAAACACCGATGAAGGAAAAACCCATGATGATTTCATATTGCAAACATGAATTCTATGATTTTAAGTTTCTAGGGTTTATGATATGAACGACGTGGGGGTTTTGTCTTAAACGATAAAGAAGTTCAAATTAATTATGCAGATAGCTTCGAATGTGAAAGTTTTATAAAACCCCTAAGGAATTCCAGTCAATCACATAGGAATTTAGTGAAAGTTAATGTTGGGTTTGAAGATTCAAGTTCGAAACTATATAGGTCATGAATTGGAGTTGAAAAATGATAGTTTATCAAATTAAGGACATGGTTGAGTTCGATTAGACTACTGGAACCATAACCCTATGGTTGCAAACCCGAAAGTATTTGAATTTCGGGTCAATTGTGATGCAAATGCTTCGGCTATGATTAGACATAGGATCAATGGGTCGATTGGAATTAAGAGGATTAAAAACCATATGCTATCAATGAAATCTGAACTAGATGAGATGGTGGTGTGGGTTTGCAAAGAGGTGGAGGTCGTGGGTTCGAACCCGACCCTTACCAGTTTTTGAGTTTAAAACATATTTTTGGGTTTTAACTCATAAATTGATCATTTTAACTCGGAATTAGCCCGTTCAAGTTGCGTTGGAACCGTAACGAAATCCCGAACAAATAGCATAATAAAATTCATATTTTAATCCGAAAACGAAATCGCGTATAATTACGTTTATTTAAATAAAATCAAATACGATTTTATTTAAACGATTTCAAAGTCACGCGTATTTACGTATGCACATTTCTAACACTTTAGCATACGTGTGTTGACACGTATGTGATTACAAGCACAAAACGACTATCCGAATAACACTACGTTATTGTTTAAACACAGATCCTTCGTAAGAGGATTATCTACACGAGTTCACGTAGTTGATCATTCTGCAATACTCAAAGGTGCGTACACAGCCCCTTTCTTATTTTAAACTGTTTTGGGGGAGAAAACATGTGCAACAAACTATTTTTAGATACATATCACTTGCATGAGTTAGCTGTTTACATTATGTGACAACATAGCAAATTGAAAGTCCTTACACACCTCGAACCGTTTAGTTTGCTGTAACGCAAAGCGTGGTAGTTGGAAATAGATCTATTAGGTTTGACAAACCTCACCTGGTAGATGGGATCTACGCAGGTGTTTGACTGACCAAACACATTTTACTATTGTTGTGCTAGACAATAGTGGCAAGGCAAAAACATGCTATAGCATGGCAATTCGTCAGCTTCGGTGTCGACCACTTATGTAAATAGTTTATATGACTAGCTATCATGACTGTGCATGTGTGATTATGTTATCTACAAACTTGTTATTCAAACTGTTGTTTTGAACATTGTGAATGCTTAAAACCTGTGTAATGCACCAACCTTTGTGTTGACTTGATTTACATGTTTTCTCAGGACGCTAAGGCGCGCATTAAAGCTGGCATGGACTAGGAGATAGAGTCGCATGCATTTTAAACATTTTGGATAGTTGAATTTGAACATTTGAGGATTTTGTTTTGTAATTTACATTTTTTAACTGTTACTGGTTTTATAACGCTTCCGCAACTTTTGAAAACTTTGATGTTATGTTTTTAAGACTAAAGTATGATTTGAAATTCATATAGAGGTCTTCGTTATGTCTAATGATCTGAGATCCTGGTTTGTCACGTTCCCAAACGGTATGATTCCGTTAGTTGAAAATTGGGGGTGTGACACCACTATTTGTTTGGCTTATCATCTGACTAACCAAGCGGTAGCACATGGTAAGCTACCCAAGAAGGGTGAACACCTGAAGCCTCAGGATCGCAAGCGCAAGTGGGAGCCTAGTCACAATCAAACTCCCTCTTCCCAACAAATGCAACTCCATAACTAGTCAGCAACAACTAGCGACTCTACTGCTACACCATCCAGCGCCAAGGGCAAGAATGCCTACCAGGGGAAATACCCTAAGTGCAAAAGATGCCCATATCATCACAACGGCCAGTGTGAACGCTATCGATGTCGGAAATGCGGAAGAAACGGTCACATGACCAAGGAGTGTAGAAGCAAGCCAGTTGGTAGCAAAGACAACCAGAAAGTCGTTAAAGGATGTTATAAGTGTGGCAAGCCTGGGCATTGGCGTAGGGAATGCCCACATCTGAAGAAAGTGGAAGGAAGCGTGACAATGGGCTATGCATTTGCAACTACCCTGAAGAAGCTAAAGACGATTCTATCATAATGACCGGTACGTTCTTATTACATATTGCCCATGATAGTATGTAATGTAATATCAGTACTAATAGTAGCTTGATACTTAGCGAATTAGTCAAATCCTTAACACTACCCCGACACCACTAGACTATAAGTATACCGTAGAGTTAGCCGACTGTAAGCTGATGGAGACCAACAGAAGGATGTGTCTTGGTGTTGATGAATCACGAATTTGAGATCGACCAAACTTCAGTGACTCCCAGGAACTTTGATGCAGTGGTGGGGAATGGGTGCAATGAGAGGATAGGTCAATGTTACGTTGTCAAATGGAAACCAGATTCCTACTTAGAGAAAACGACGAAGGATAACACGAAACATCATGTCATAGACTAGCAAGTACCTACAGAAAGAATACTCAGCAATATTAGTTCTTATCAAGGAACAATCGAAGAAGGAAAGGAAGATGGAGGATATTGAAGTTGTTCGTAATTTTCCCGAAGATCTACCTGGACTACCCCAAGGCGACAAGTCGAGTTTCGGATAGAACTCACGCCGTGAGCCGCACTAACCGCCAAAGCCCCATACCGATTGATCCAACTAAGATGCAAGAAACGTTCGAATCAATTACAAGAGTTGTTGGGCAAAGAATTAACCAGACCAAGATTATCAACATGAGGAGCACCAGTCCTGCTTGTGAGGAAGAAAGACGAGTCTTTCCGAATGTGTATCAACCACCGGGAGTTAAGCAAGGTGACAAACAGGAATCGATACCATTACCACGAATGGACGATTTGTTAGACTAGTTGTAAGGGTCAAGCTATTACCCAAAGATCGTTTCGAGATCCGATTACCATCAAACGAGGATACAAGAAGAGGACAAACCCAAGACAACCTTTAGAACACGAGATTGACATTACGAATGTTTGGTCATGCCCTTCGGACCGACCAACGCACCAGCCGTATTCATGGACCTTATGAATCGAGTGTGCAAACCATGTCTCGATAAATTCGTGATAGTACTTATTGTCGATATCCTGATTTACTCCGAGAACCAGGAGAAACAGCTGAGCAATTGAGGCTTGTCTTGGAGCCACCGCAGGCCGAGCAACTATGCGCGAAATTCTCTAAATGCGATTTTTGGATTTGCAAAGTCAACCTTCTTGGACACATGCTTAACAAGAAAGGAATACATGTAGACCTAGCCAAGATGAAAATCATTAAGAACTGAGGAACACCCAAGACTCCAACCGAATTGTAGCCATATATTTTTTTTTTACGACAGGCGGTTTATCAAAGGATTTTAGAAGATCGCACAATCATTAACTTCTTCGACGCATAAAGACAAGAAATTTGAATAAAAAGAGAAATAAAGATCTGCCTTCGACCCCTTTTAAAGCAGAAGTTACGTAGTACCCCTACCGGAAGGATGCGATGACTTCATAGGATATTATGACACTCCCAAACAAAGGCTCGGTTGCATGCTGATGCAACGCAAAAAGATTATAGCTAACATGCCACGACAACTAAAGGTGCTCAAGAGGAATTACACTTGGTAAGGGAGCCAAGGCGTTCGCACGGAAGATCTAGTGACACTACCTATCCCACACGAAATGCATGATATTCATCAATCATAAGAGACTGCAACACACCCTCGACCAGAAGGGACTGAACATGAGACAACTCAGATGGGATTAGCTGACAGGCGATTATGACTGTACTATCAAGTACCCCACTAGTAAAACTAACATAGTAACTGACGTGATGAGCCGGAAAGGAACAACCAAGAGTGTACGTGCACTACAACTTACAATTCACTCAGGACTACCCAATCAGAATCCAAACTGCACAACAGGAATCTCTGAAGGTCGAGGACCTTCCTCATTTATCCCTGCGTAGCACGGATAAACAGATGGAAGGGCCGATGTGACCTACTATCTTATGGACCGGAACTGGATTCCGCACTACGGAGGACTGAGAGGCGTAGTGATGAATGAAACCCAAAGGAGCCGACATTCTTCACATCCGGTCTCTGAAGAATGTACCATGAACCAACGACGAGTCATCGGTGGCCGAACGTGAAGGCAAATTTAACAACATACGCGGGTAAGTGTTTAACATGCTCAAAGGTCAAGGTTGTATACCAAAGGCCATCGGGGCTATTTCAGCAACCCAAGATACAAATGTGGAAATGGGAGTAGATTCCTATGGGCTTAATAACTAAACTGCCAAGGACGGCAAGTGGTTGCGATACTGTTTGAGTAATCATTGACCGACTAACGAAGCCTGTGCACTTTCTACCCATCAAGGAGACCAACAAACTAGAAAAACTGACTCGGATTTACCTAAAGGAAATGGTCACTCGACGTGTAGTACCAATCTTGATCATCTCTAACTGTGACAACAGCGGGGAGACTCACTTACCGATAGTTAAGTCCCCGTACAACAATACTTATCACACGAGTATACAGACTGCAACATTCGAAGCACCCTAGGGACGTAAGTGTCAATCATTCATCTGTTGGACGAAAGTTGTGGAAGCCAACTAACAAGCCCCGAACTTGTGCACGAAATAACCAAGAAAATCGTGCAAATACGTAAACGAATGGCAACAGCTCGGGACAGATAGAAAAGCTATGCCGACAAGAGGCATGAAACCTTGGGATTTCAGGTGTAAGACAGAATGTTACTCAAGGTCTTGCCCTAGAGAGGAGTTATACAATTTGGCAAACAAGGGAAGCTGAATCCTCGTTACATCACACCTTTTGAGAACAACAAACGGATAGGCCTAGTGACTTACAAACTGAACCTACCACATGAAAACACTTGCTATTCCCCTAGAGGAAACCTGAGTCAATGAGCAACCACACTTCGTTGAGGAATCAATAGGAGTCATGGAGCGAAAAGTCAAGAAGCTCAAACTTAGTCATATACCGATAGACAAGGCATGATGGAGCTCGAGACGTGAATCAAAATTCTTCATTGAAACGATAGGACCAAATGAAGGGGAAATATCTGCACCTTTTCACAAACTAGCCAAACACCGACAACACGAACTGAATTTCGGGACGAAATTCCTATTAACTGGGGGATGATGTGACACCCCGTAAATTCCAGGTCAGCACTAACTTTATTTTAATAATAATTTATATTATTATTTCATACGTGGCACTAGAATAATTACTGTTTAGTGTGACCCGTGGCACAACAGACCAAACGCATCGATAATTCAAGGAATTATCGCAAAACACAACGCACGTGTCTTGAATAACGAACGTTGGTGAACATATAGCATATTGTGTAGCACAACACTCGAAACCTCACAAAACACTCACACCTTGAACTTGTAAATTCAAACGAGGCCAAACGATAGTTCGGAAGCGTGAAAACGACGACGAACGGATCAAATCCATTAAAAAGGGCTTATTGGGCTCTCCAGAGGCCCATCGCGGTACGCGATGGCCCAACAAGAAGAATCGTCGCGTTACGCGACAGACACCGCGAAGAGTTGACTCCCGGATTTCTTCGCGTAGCGCGAAGCATCTTTTGGCCTCGTGTCGCGGTACGCGGCATGTGTCAGACTGCAAAATCTTATAAAACCAAGACCAAATCATTACCAGCCACTCTACTATCACACTTCTCGATCCCAGACCTCTAGACTTCGTCTTCTCCATCTGAAACTCTCCTAGAAGCCATTGGAGACCTGCTAGAAGCTTGGAACTTGGAGGATTAAAGCTTGTGACCCTCCTAGAAGCTCGAAGAACCATCACCACCACCTTAGTAGTCGAAGAACTTGCTGTCCAGGAGCATCTAGTAGCTTTCCAGCTCGATTCAACCATAATCTCAGTCATTTAGAAGCATTCAAAGGTAGTCTTGTACTCAAAACACTCTTTCCACACACCTACACTCACATGCAATGGGTAAAACCCACATACAAGCATCTATAATGCACACACACGAAATTTCGATCTGGGTTTGTTCATATCTAGGAGCTTTATGATGATCTGTGATGATTAGATGAAGTTTTACGATGATCCATGATGATGTGTTTCTATGAAATATGGGTTTTGGTCACGAAATGATGAAATCTTGACATGCATGTATGATCTAAGGCATTTTAGATGATTTTGAATGATGTTATATGATTATAAATGTTAGTGGTGATGATCTACATGGTTGGATGTTGTTAATATGGTTAAAACTATGATTTTTGATGAACTTTCTATTAATAGTAACTTTTTAGTTAGAAAATGGTGTAATGGATAGTATTGTGAACATGCATGTATATGGATTTGCTATTAGAACGATTTTAGATTGATATTGATGCTTAGAATGTGAGTTTGAAGTTGATTTTGGTCATATCTAGCCAAGTTACTATATTTAGTAACTTTTTGGGCCTAAATATTGATAAATGGTGATTTTGACTATATGAGCATGATTAGATAATGTTAAAAGGCATAATATGATGTTATGTGTTATAAAAATGGTCTAGGATTGATTAGAATGGTTATTTGTATGATAATAGTCGTAGTTACTATTTTTAGTAACTTTTATAGTCAAAATGTTGATAGATAGTGATTGGATCTAGACCAACATGTTTAAATGATGTTACGTGCTCTATTATGATGACTTGTTATATGAAAATAGATTAGAAGTGTTTAGGATGAACATTTGATGCATTTAGGACAAAGTTACTATTTTTAGTAACTTTATTCTTAGAAATGACGACTTATGAATGTTTTGTATGTTTTGAATATGCTAAATGGTTTAACTTGATATAATATGATGATTGAATGCTAAGTTATACGGATTCCGATACCGCATATGCTAGAAATGGAAACTTTCCATTTTAGGAAACTTTTATGTGCTAACATGTTATCAACGACTTATGTGAATTCATATGATGATGTGCTATGTGTTAACATGATCACATAGGACAAATGAGCATGCTAGAACTATAAAATCAATAGGCTTGTGAACTTCCCATAAATGGAAACTTACTATAAATAGTAAGTTGTCCATAGACGAGACTTGCATGTTTTGCACCCGATGAGCACTTACACGAATGTTACACGATACACAACCGACACACGATTCACCAACGGGTCGTTAGGTCAAACACGGTCAACACGACCAACACGGTCAACCACGGTCAACGCGACCCACATAACAACCAGGAGTTGTTTAGACATGAATACGGTCCTGTGAGACCCACACAAATATGATCACAAACTTATAACACCTATGTGATATAGGTATCTACTAGCCAGCGAGCTACTCCGTTCTCGTAAGAACGCACTCAAGCAAACTCAGGTGAGTTTACAGCCCCACTTTTACTCTTAACTGTTTTACTAATCTTTTGGGGTGAGAATGCTATGCAACTGTTTTAGATATATGACTGGTATGTCGAAAAACTATTTTGAGTGTACTATTATCGCAACAAGTCCTCTCCACCCTTACCGTTAGTTGTGTACAAACGAGTCGTTATTACGTAGTACTACTGGGTTTGACCAACCCCACTCGGCAACAACGTTGACAGGATGTCATAACGAGTGTAATATCGATGTTGATGTCGGGTTCCGCGATGACCCGCAGAGGCAAATGGAAACAGTCGAGTTTCGGTAAGATGACATGACACACTCCACGGATCGTAGATCCAACAAATCTATTTAACATACCCAATATATATAACTGTTTTACTGCTTTCCAATACTTAACCTGTGAACTCACCAACTTTATGTTGACACATTTTAGCATGTATTCTCAGGTAATTGAACATCACGAGCTAGGATGCACCTGGAGATGCACAAGAGAGTCTGCATGCATATAGACTCTAAACCTAGGCTTATGTTCTGATTTTTTGTCGTTTTAAACAATGTTAACGATGTAGTTCTGATCACTTAATTTTGCTGCTTTCATGATGAACTTTTCCGCTGCTAAACTTATGAAACTAGTCTTATTTTGCAAACTGTATGATTGAGTTAACTCATATAGAGTCGTTCAATATGACCACGAGCTGTGATCCTGGCCACGTCACACCCACGTGGACTGTCACCACGAGTGGGAATTTGGGGGTGTGACATACGGTCAGATAAAAGAATATGTTAAAGTAAAGAATGTTTTCAGGTAAAGAATGTTTTAAGTCTCGACTACGGTTGAGAAGTAAATGATTTTTTCAAAGTCTCGGCCGAGGTCGAGCAGAGAATATGGTTTTGAAGTCCTGGCTGCGGTTGGGCAGAATTTGAGCGCTGCGGTGCGGTAAAGTGTTTATGTTTATGACGGTTTAAATGATTTAAACCATGTTATGTATGAATGATGTATGTAAAGAAGTCTTTTACCAGTATGAGCTGCCAACTTCGGTTGGTAGGCATAGAGTCTTGTGTAAACACAAGCCTGTCGACTGTGTGTCGCAAGTTCAGTTAAAGAAGTCTTATGCATGCATGAGCTGCCAACTTCGGTTGGTAGGCATAGAGTCTTGTATTAATACAAGCATGTCGACTTCGGTCGTCAGTTCATGGTTATAGAGCCTTGTGCTGCGCAAGCCTGTTTGACTTCGGGTCAGCAGTTGACGGCGAAGTTCCTTCACCGTATGAATTATGGTATGATGCTATGTATGTTGTGTAATTATGATATGAGAACAGGTATGCTATGTATTTGAATTATGCCATGTGATGACATGAATGAATAAGGATTTTTCTAAGAAATGAACTTAGAACTCATCAGCATAAAGCTGACTTGTTTTACATGCATATCAGGTTGAATAGTTTGAGAAAGGAGACCAGGAGGGCTCATGGCATACGTTGAAAACTACCCTGACATAGACTGGCTGTATTATATAACAGTTAGAAGAGTGGGCTATGTTTTATTGTATGTTTAATATGTGTACCTTATTTATGTAATCACCTTAAATTCCGCTGCTAAAGTAATGTAAATATGGTTTAAGGACTATGGGTTTAATGTTTTGCCAACCGAGGGGACTCCCGAGACTCAGGGCCTCTAAGTAGATATATTAACAAAGTATATAGTAAATTATTATTTAATTTCTAAAATTTTATTTTTTTAATATTATCATTGTTTACTAGAAGAGAGAACAGATAAATTATTATCGTTAAATATAGTTACGTAATAATAGAAAGAAGAAAGAAAAAATGTAAGAATTTACCATATAATAACAATGTTTAGTGTTATTTTTATTAATTAGCATAAAAATTCACTTCATATGTATCTATATTTATATTTTTATAGGTAACATAATATATATTATTATATTAATTATTTTTTCTTAATTTAATATATTACAATAGATACTTGTATTTTTATATACAATCGATTACTTAAAAGGTTTGTTTATGTTTGTTAGCCGTTAAAGCTCATTTTGTATCTAAGTCATAACATGATCAGCTCGAGGTTGTTTACAGTGTTGGTTCAATTCGATAAGATTTTGATCACCTCACAAAACCGCATTATTTGTTTACCCCTCTCCTTTTTTTATATTAACGGTATTGATAACCAAATAATAACAAATGTATAATAGTAATTATAATCTTATCTTATATTATCTCATTCTTATTCTTACTATTATAATAAATAAGTATCTTTTTGTCATATGTCAACTTATTAGACCATTACTGCTACATGTCTTTTTTTAAAGAATTATTACAACATGTCATTTTTTAATCTCTTTAATCATTTTCTCTCATATTTAATGATAATTATAATATAATCTTTAATTTATTAAAGAACTAGGTTATACACCCATGTATTACACATGTTGCGAATTAAAAATATGTGATTTTATAATTATGTCATCATAAATTTACATAATTAAAATAATTTCCTTACATCTTCTTGAATTTAAATGATTATATTAGAACTAATAACATTAGTTATACCTTTTTTATACAATAAAACTTTAAAATTAAAAATTTATAAAAAATGTTTCTTAATACACACACATATATAACATTAAACGTAGATGTATTACACACTTATGCATGTTAAATATTTGAATTTTAATAGGAGAGAGAAAAGAAAAAAAATCAAAATTTAATAAAAAAATGACATAAGAACATTTATTATGAGAGAGAGATGGGAAAACAATCTTTAAGTACTCTAAAAACTTGACATGTGACATATAAAAAGATTTGTTCATTATATAATATAGATATAGATATAAATTTTAAATCTAATAACTAATGATATTATATATATATTTTTCTCATTAAAAAATAGTTTTAATAAATAAAAAATGAAATCTTTTTTTATTAAAAAAAAGGCTTAAACAAAGTTTACAAAATATGAAAATTTCCGTGTTATTGATCATTTAGGTATCATGAAACATAAGAATGTGATATTAGAATGGGTTTAATAACCATATTCAATAAACCAATCTAACTGTTAACCTAAACATCAGATCGTTATTCCAATGTTTATCTAAATTCTTGTCATTAGCTTAAAACACTTGGATTTAACATAGCATTTCAAGAAATGATCAAGATAATCACAATCATTGTTAAATCAAGTGGTTAAAACCATTATAATCTATGATATTGTTTCATAATAAACATGCATTATAACGGATCAAAACAATGATTTAATGTTAACATATCAAGTTCTTCAATTCTAACCATTCCTAGCCATGCATCATCAAGGCAATAATCAACAACAATAACTATTGCATTATGTAACATCCTGAATTTTCTAAATACAAGTTATTTGAATTCGCGAATGCGTAACGGATAATATGCTTGTTGGGTAAAATGGACGAAAAATAACCTAGTCAAGGCCTCGAGATCGTGTACTCGAAATGGGGTTTCGAGTACACTAGCTCTCGAAACTTGGTAGTCGAAAATTCCCTTGTTCGAGTACGGGTACAGTGCCTATAAATAGGTGGGCCTTGGGAAACGTGCTAACCTTTGGCTGGCAGCATTCTCTCCCAAGAACTCGAAGGGGGCGATTTCGAGAACTTCAAAGATCGAGCATTTGGTCGACCAAACGGAAGAGGAAACGCAAGAGAATCCACGGGAGTGACCATTTATCACCAAGTAAGTGATCTAAACTAAAAAGTTAGGATTTTTAGACAAAAGTGAACTTATACATAAAGCTCACACCTTTATGCATAAAGTCCAGAACTTTGAGATTCCAGTGTGTTGATAACAACCTAAGGAACCTGTAACTAGCTCCCCAAGTATTGAATAGTTTTCTATAATGAAGTTATGCACAAAAGATGTGTACTCGAAAATATGCACAAAGGGGAATACTCGAAACTAGGTATAGTTCGGAAACACTAGTTCGAATACACTGATTCGAGTGCATTTGTTTCGAGTACCCTAGTTTCGTGTAAACTAGTTTCGAATACACATGGGAATTCGAGTACTCATGGGAACTCGAGTACACTAGCATTTCGAGTACTAGTGATGGTTCGAGTATCCTGGTCTTCGAGTACTTAAGCAGTTCGGGAACAGAATGTTTTTTCGAATGCTGGGGACTGGTTAGGAGGTTATGAGGATTCTAAGTCTAAAGAATGATATGTAATGACAAGATGTACTGATGTAGGTTCTTAAGGCGTAGCTAAGGAGTTCGGCTAAGGAAACAAGAGTCTACTATCAGGTGAGTTCTAGACGCCCTATTTTATGTTTAATGTTTTGGGCTGGTATACATGCTTATTGTTATGTTTATGATGTTATGTGCTTATGATGCTGATGAACGAATGATGATGTGCCATGACTATGTATGCATGTTTATGTGATTGCATGATTTATGCATGAAAGTATACTAAGTATGACGAATGCATGTTAGTAAGTTATGATGATGAATTGTATGATAACATGCTATGATGATTATATGCTAGCATAATGTGTTTATGATGCCATGATAAATGATATGATGACGTGCTGCTAGCATGACATGTCTATGATGCCAGGATGTTATGATGATATGATACTAGCATAGCCTGTTATGAGAAATCCTATGTTATTAGGATAATGTTACAATGTTATGCTGAATGATGATATGTTGCTAATGTATCATGTTATGATGGTTGCTCCCATATTCATATGGGGTAAGTATGGTTGCTCCAGTACTTGTTACTGGGTAAGTATGGTTGCTCCAGTACTTGTTACTGGGTAAGTATGGTTGCTCCCGTACTCGTTACGGGGTAAGTATGACGTTGCTCCATATTCATATGGGGTAAGTATGGTTGCTCCAGTACTTGTTACTGGGTAAGTATGGTTGCTCCCGTACTCGTTACGGGGTAAGTATGACGTTGCTCCCATATTCATATGGGGTAAGTATGGTTTCTCCAGTACTTGTTACTGGGTAAGTATGGATCTGCAGAACGCTTCGGCGGGTCAGATCAATGGTTATGGAGCCTTGTGCCTGCATAAGCCCACTGTTACGCTCGGTAGCAGTGGTTGTATGATGATGATGATTAGGATGTTTTATGTTAAACATGTTTTAACTTAACAAAAGGTTTACAATGTTTTATGAAAACTAGAACTCACCAGCGTAAGCTGAATTGATTTAACATGTATGTCAGGTTAAAGCTATGTTAAGAGAAGGCATGGAGCTCGAGCATCAAGATAGAGCATCCGGTGGTTTTTGCAATCCGATATGTTTTTGATACAGACAATTTATCGATTTCTGTTTATCAAACTATGTTTACATTTCCGCTGCATGATTATGAAAGTTTTTAGTTTAAGAGCTATGTGTTACGATGAAAACCAACTCTGTGGGGTCGCCCGGGATCGGGGCCTCACAAGTTGGTATCAGAGCCATAGTTTGAGAGATCTTAGCATCCCAAATGCTAAGACTTAAACTGAGAATGAGATTAGGTGATGCAGATTGCCAACCACGGATGAAAGGATGCCACGAGTCGAATGCGTATGTACGAGTTAAGAAGTAGATGTAAGGATAGAAAGGTAGTTAGATGTCATGCACGATGAGGAGATGGGATGGGAAACGTTTTGAGCCTATGAGTTGGGTAAATGGTTAATAACACCTGATCAACATCATTAACGATTTACAAAGCTTATTTCGTGCTAAACTGATTCCTGTACTGACTTATCAATTGTTGCGTTATGTAGAAAGTTTAGATGGCCGGACAAAGGGGTAGACCACGAAAGAAACCACAGGAACCTGAGAAGCCACGTGTTGAGACCGAGAAGCCTGTCAACGAAGAAGAAAACGAGCACAGTGAACCACCGGAAGACGAAGAAGTGTTCACGCTAGAGCCTATCGTGATAAAGGCTATTTCTGATGAAGTCTGCAGAATCATGGATGAGAAAATGCAGGCAATGATTGCTAAGGCATTAAAGGATGCGCTGAAGGAAAAGTCGGAAGGAACAAAAGAAAGCACCAAGGATGACGAGGAAATCGTGATCCTCGAGACAAAGAGTGGTGACTCCAACCGAAGTATGATGAAAGGCTGTGACTACAAGGCCTTCAAAGGATGCAATCCACCATCCTTTGACGGAAGGAAAGATGTTGTGGCCACCTGCCACTGGATTTCTGCGATGGAGGCTGTTATCTCTATCAGTGAGTGTCGAATTGATCAAGCTGTCAAGTTTGCAGCTCACTCCTTTGTCGAGGAGGCACTCCACTGGTGGAACACCATCAAGCAGACTAAGTCTGTAGCTGATATGGAGAAGATGACTTGGGAAGATCTGAAGGAGCTGGCCACCAAACAGTTCTGTCCCAAGAATGAGCTGGATAAAGTCGAACTAGAGTTTCTGGTTCTGAAGGTTGGGAGTATGAATCATCGACAGTACACATCAAAGTTCAATGAAATGGCAAGACTAGTTCCTCACTTGATTGGTTCTGAGGAACACAGGGTGAAGCTGTATATGAAGGGTTTGCCTCCAATGGTGTAGATTCATGTAAAAGCAAATGCTCCCAAGACCTTCGACTCCACGGTTGAACTTAGTGGTATAGTTTGGGATGATGTTATGTCTGCTGAGCCAGTCAAAGGAGAAACAAAGATGAAAGAGTCCTTTGGGACTAAGAGGGGTCGAACAGACCAACGAAAGTTCTCAAGCAAGAAAGTGAAGCGAGAGGAGATGGGCCGATGCAACAAGTGTGGGAAAAGCCACACGGGACAGTGCCTGGTGGGCACAAATTTATGTTTCAGGTGTGGAAAGACGGGGCATTTTTCTAGCGGTTGCCCGAATGCTACTCGATGCTTCAACTGCAATGGGTTAGGACATCTGTCAAAGGATTGCAAACAACCAAGAGCCGATGCTTCAGGCTCTGGTAAGAAAGAAGAGAAATAGAAGGAGAAGCAGAAGGCTAAAGCTCGAGCCTTCACACTGACGAAGGATGATGCGATCGAGGACCCTGATGTGGTCACAGGTACCTTTTCTATCAACAATATTCCTACTTCTGTATTGTTTGATTCTGGTGCCAGTATGAGTTTTGTGTCTTCCACTTTCTGTGATGGGTTATCTGGAAAGGTTAAGAAGTTAGAACGGGTATTTGATGTAGAGACGGCTATTGGTAAGATGACCAGGGTGACTGAGGCTATAGATGATTGTTATGTTGATATAGAAGGTCATATGTTCCCAGTACGATTGTTTCTTATAACCTTGGGAGGTTTCGACGTAGTCTTGGGTATGGACTGGTTAGCCAAATACGAGGCTAACATTATATGTCAACGAAAGATGATATGTTGACGTGCGATGGATGGGAGCTCCGTGACGGTTTATGGTGATAAAGCGATGTATGCGCCGAAGATCATTTCGATGATCAAGGCTGATGTTATGATGAGGCGAAGGTGTGTAGCCTACTTGGCCTACGTGATTGAGGAGCGTACGGATATGAGGACGATTGATGATGTACCCGTGGTGCGTAACTTCCCCGATGTATTCCCTGAGGAATTGCCTGGATTACCACCGGAACGGGAAATTGAGTTCCAAATCGACTTAGTGTTGGGGGCACAACCTGTTGCCAAGACACCTTACCGTTTGGCTCCCACTGAAATGAAAGAAATGATGACCCAGCTACAAGAACTCCTTGATAAGGGTTTTATACGACCGAGTGTCTCTCCATGGGGAGCACCGGTGCTGTTTGTAAAGAAGAAAGATGGAAGCATGCGAATGTGTATTGACTACCGGGAACTGAATAAGCTGACTGTAAAGAACAGGTATCCTCTACCTAGAATCGATGATTTGTTCGATCAATTGCAAGGTGCAAGCTGGTTCTCAAAGATAGATCTCCGATCCGGTTACCATCAGTTGAAAGTTCGAGAGCAGGATATTCCAAAGACTGCTTTTCGTACACGTTATGGACCCTACGAGTTTCTGGTTATGTCGTTTGGATTGACGAATGTTCCTGCAGCATTTATGGATTTAATGAACAGGGTATGTCGACCGATGTTGGACCGATCGGTGATAGTGTTTATAGATGATATTTTAATTTATTCAAAGAACGAGGGAGACCATGCTTGCCACGTACGTGAGGTATTGGAGATCCTGAGGAAAGAGAAACTTTATGCTAAGTTCTCCAAATGCGCTTTCTGGTTACGAGAGGTACAGTTTCTGGGTCACGTGGTGAACCCAGAAGGCATTATGGTAGATCCAGCTAAAGTTGAAACGGTTATGAAATGGAGTCCTCCGAAGTCACCGACAGAAGTACGCATTTTTCTTCGTTTGGCCGGTTACTATCAGAGATTTATTCGAGACTTCTCCAAGATAGCGACGCCGCTAACGAAGCTCACGAAGAAAGATGTAAAGTACGAATGGGGTCCGAACCAAGAACAAGCTTTCTCAGTGCAAAAGGAGAAACTAACCCAAGCTCCCGTCTTAGCACTGCCAGAAGGAAATGAGGATTTTTTTGTGTATGCCGATGCATCACGACAAGGGCTGGGATGCGTACTGATGCAACGGGGAAGGGTGATAGCTTATGCTTCGCGCCAGCTAAAGATTCATGAGGCTAACTACCCAACCCATGATCTCGAACTCGCTGCGGTAGTGTTTGCATTGAAAATATGGAGGCATTACCTGTATGGAGTAAAGAGTACCATCTATACCGACCACAAGAGCTTGAAGTATTTCTTCGAGCAAAAGGATTTGAACATGTGGCAGAGACGATGGCTTGAGCTGTTAAAGGATTATGATTATGATATTTTATATCACCCAGGAAAGGCCAATGTGGTGGCAGACGCTTTGAGTCGCAAGACTGATCATCCTGCCATACGAATAAAATCGTATAGTTTGGTAATAACGCCAGACTTTCTGAACGAGCTCAAGCAGGCGCAACAGGAAGGACTAAAAGAAGAGAATGTGGGTTTTGAATGTGTCTTCGGACAAGTCAAGAACTTGGAAGACAACGACCATGGGATAAAGATACGATTCGGTCGGATGTGGGTGCCCAGAAATGGGGACATCGGAGCGAGAATTTTAGATGAAGCCCACAAGTCACGTTATTCAGTGCACCCCGGTGCGACGAAGATGTACCAAGATCTTCGACAGGATTAATGGTGGCCGAGCATGAAGTTTAATGTGATGCAATATGTGAACAGGTGCCTTACTTGTGCGCAAGTGAAGGCTGAACATCAGAAGCCCTACGGATATGTGCAACCTCTTGAGGTACCGGAATGGAAATGGGAACACATCACCATGGATTTCATCACCAAGCTACCGAGGACAGCTAAACGACATGATACCATTTGGGTGATTGTGGACCGACTAACAAAGGTTGCACACTTTCTTCCTATCAGGGAAACGTATACGTCTGAAAGGTTGTCTGAGTTGTTCGTGAAAGAGATTGTGACTCGACATGGAGTTCCTGTCTCCATTGTGTCAGATCAGGATACAAGGTTTACTTCCAGATTCTGGAAGCAGTTTCATGATGCTATGGGAACGCGGCTAAACATCAGTACCGCCTACCACCCCCAAACGGATGGACCTTCTGAAAGGACTATTCAAACATTGAAGGATATGCTTAGGGCATGCATTATCGATTTTGGTGAGAGCTGGGATGACCACTTGCCATTGGTGGAGTTTTCTTATAATAACAGCTACCATTCTAGTATCGGAATGCCCCCATATGAGGCGTTGTACGGAAGACGATGTAGGACCCCGGTATGTTGGGGTGAAGTTGCACAGAAAGAGATGGGAAATAAAGCTGCAGTAATTGATATGGCAGAAAAGTTACGGGTGATAAAAGCACGCATGAAAGCTGCACAAGATCGCCAAAAGTCTTACGCTGACAAGCGTCGGAGACCGATCGAGTTTGATGTTGGCGATCGAGTGTTGCTGAAAGTATCACCATAGAAGCGAATCATTCGATTCAGAAAGCGAGGCAAGTTGAGTCCAAGGTACATCGGACCGTTTCGGATAGAGGCAAGGGTAGGGAAAGTCGCGTATCGATTGGACCTACCAAAGGAGCTGAACGGGATTCATCCTACCTTCCACGTATCACATCTTAGGAAGTGTCTGGCAGACGAGCAGGCACATGTTCCTTTGGATGACATTGAGGTACATGACCGACTGAACTACATTGAAGAACCAATCGCGATCGTGGATACGAAGGAGAAGCAATTGCGGAACAAAACGGTACGGCAAGTCAAGGTATGGTGGAAGCATCGGAAGGGTTCAGATGCTACGTGGGAAATGGAAGAAGAGATGAGGAGGTTGTATCCCCATTTGTTCGATATGTAACGAGGCAGGTTTTGGGACGAAACCTATTGTAAGGAGGGGAGACTTGTAACATCCTGAATTTTCTAAATACAAGTTATTTGAATTCGCGAATGCATAACGGATAATATGCTTGTTGGGTAAAATGGACGAAAAATAACCTAGTCAAGGCCTTGAGATCGTGTACTCGAAATGGGGTTTCGAGTACACTAGCTCTCGAAACTTGGTAGTCGAAAATTCATTTGTTCGAGTACGGGTACAGTGCCTATAAAAGGTGGCCTTGGGAAACGTGCTAACCTTTGGCTGGCAGCATTCTCTCCCAAGAACTCGCAGGGGGCGATTTCGAGAACTTCAAAGATCGAGCATTTGATCGACCAAACGGAAGAGGAAACGCAAGAGAATCCACGGGAGTGACCATTTATCATCAAGTAAGTGATCTAAACTAAAAAGTTAGGATTTTTAGACAAAAGTGAACTTATACATAAAGCTCACACCTTTATGCATAAAGTCCAGAACTTTGAGATTCCAGTGTGTTGATAACAACCTAAGGAACCTGTAACTAGCTCCCCAAGTATTGAATAGTTTTCTGTAATGAAGTTATGCATAAAAGATGTGTACTCGAAAATATGCACAAAGGGGAATACTCGAAACTAGGTATGGTTCGGGAACACTAGTTCGAATACACTGATTCGAGTGCATTTGTTTCGAGTACCCTAGTTTCGTGTACACTAGTTTCGAATACACATGGGAATTCGAGTACTCATGAGAACTCGAGTACACTAGCATTTCGAGTACTAGTGATGGTTCGAGTATCCTGGTCTTCGAGTACTAAAGAATGATATGTAATGACAAGATGTACTGATGTAGGTTCTTAAGGCCTAGCTAAGGAGTTCGGCTAAAGAAAAAAGAGTCTACTATCAGGTGAGTTCTAGACGCCCTATTTTATGTTTAATGTTTTGGGCTGGTATACATGCTTATTGTTATGTTTATGATGTTATGTGCTTATGATGATGATGAACGAATGATGATGTGCCATGGCTATGTATGCATGTTTATGTGATTGCATGATTTATGCATGAAAGTATGCTAAGTATGACGAATGCATGTTAGTAAGTTATGATGATGAATTGTATGATAACATGCTATGATGATTGTATGCTAGCATAATGTGTTTATGATGCCATGATAAATTATATGATGACGTGCTGCTAGCATGACATGTGTATGATGCCAGGATGTTATGATGATATGATACTAGCATAGCCTGTTATGAGAAATCCTATGTTATTAGGATAATGTTACAATGTTATGCTGAATGATGATATGTTGCTAATGTATCATGTCATGATGGTTGCTCCCATATTCATATGGGTTAAGTATGGTTGCTCCAGTACTTGTTACTGGGTAAGTATGGTTGCTCCAGTACTTGTTACTGGGTAAGTATGGTTGCTCCAGTACTTGTTACTGGGTAAGTATGGTTGCTCCCGTACTCGTTACGGGGTAAGTTTGACGTTGCTCCATATTCATATGGGGTAAGTATGGTTGCTCCAGTACTTGTTACTGGGTAAGTATGGTTGCTCCCGTACTCGTTACGGGGTAAGTATGACGTTGCTCCCATATTCATATGGGGTAAGTATGGTTGCTCCAGTACTTGTTACTGGGTAAGTATGGATCTGCAGAACGCTTCGGCGGGTCAGATCAATGGTTATGGAGCCTTGTGCCTGCATAAGCCCACTGTTACGCTCGGTAGCAGTGGTTGTATGATGATGATGATTAGGATGTTTTATGTTAAACATGTTTTAACTTAACAAAAGGTTTACAATGTTTTATGAAAACTAGAACTCACCAGCGTAAGCTGACTTGATTTAACATGTATGTCAGGTTAAAGCTATGTTAAGAGAAGGCATGGAGCTCCGGCATCAAGATAGAGCATCCGGTGGTTTTGGCAATCCGATATGTTTTTGATACAGAAAATTTATCGATTTCTGTTTATCAAACTATGTTTACATTTCCGCTGCATGATTATGAAAGTTTTTAGTTTAAGAGCTATGTGTTACGATGAAAACCAACTCTGTGGGGTCGCCGGGGATCGGGGCCTCACAAGTTGGTATCAGAGCCATATTTTGAGAGATCTTAGCATCCCAAATGCTAAGACTTAAACTAAGAATGGGATTAGGTGATGCAGATTGCCAACCACGGATGAACGGATGCCACGAGTCGAATGCGTATATACGAGTTAAGAAGTAGATGTAAGGATAGAAAGATAGTTAGATGTCATGCACGATGAGGAGATGGGATGGGAAACGTTTAGAGCCTATGAGTTGGGTAAATGGTTAATAACACCTGATCAACGTCATTAACGATTTACAAAGCTTATTTCGTGCTAAACTGATTCCTGTACTGACTCATCAATTGTTGCGTTATGTAGAAAGTTTAGATGGCCGGACAAAGGGGTAGACCACGAAAGAAACCACAGGAACCTGAGAAGCCACGTGTTGAGACCGAGAAGCCTGTCAACGACGAAGAAAACGAGCACAGTGAACCACCGGAAGACGAAGAAGAGTTCACGCTAGAGCCTATCGTGATAAAGGCTATTTCTGATGAAGTCTGCAGAATCATGGATGAGAAAATGCAGGCAATGATTGCTAAGGCATTAAAGGATGCGCTGAAGGAAAAGTCGGAAGGAACAAAAGAAAGCACCAAGGATGACGAGGAAATCGTGATCCTCGAGACAAAGAGTGGTGACTCCAACCGAAGTATGATGAAAGGCTGTGACTACAAGGCCTTCAAAGGATGCAATCCACCATCCTTTGACGGAAGGAAAGATGCTGTGGCCACCTGCCACTGGATTTCTGCGATGGAGGCTGTTATCTCTATCAGTGAGTGTCGAATTGATCAAGCTGTCAAGTTTGCAGCTCACTCCTTTGTCGAGGAGGCACTCCACTGGTGGAACACCATCAAGCAGACTAAGTCTGCAGCTGATATGGAGATGATGACTTGGGAAGATCTGAAGGAGCTGGTCATCAAACAGTTCTGTCCCAAGAACGAGCTGGATAAAGTAGAACTAGAGTTTCTGGTTCTGAAGGCTGGGAGTATGAATCATCGACAGTACACATCAAAGTTCAATGAAATGGGAAGACTAGTTCCTCACTTGATTGGTTCTGAGGAACACAGGGTGAAGCTGTATATGGAGGGTTTGCCTCCAATGGTGCAGATTCATGTAAAAGAAAATGCTCCCAAGACCTTCGACTCCACGGTTGAACTTAGTAGTATAGTTTGGGATGATGTTATGTCTGCTGAGCCAGTCAAAGGAGAAACAAAGATGAAAGAGTCCTTTGGGACTAAGAGGGGTCGAACAGACCAACGAAAGTTCTCAAGCAAGAAAGTGAAGCGAGAGGAGATGGGCCGATGCAACAAGTGTGGGAAAAGCCACACGGGACAGTGCCTGGTGGGCACAAATTTATGTTTCAGGTGTGGAAAGACGGGGCATTTTTCTAGCGGTTGCCCGAATGCTACTCGATGCTTCAACTGCAATGGGTTAGGACATCTGTCAAAGGATTGCAAACAACCAAAAGCCGATGCTTCAGGCTCTGGTAAGAAAGAAGATAAAGGGAAGGAGAAGCAGAAGGCTAAAGCTTTCTGTGATGGGTTATCTGGAAAGGTTAAGAAGTTAGAACGGGTATTTGATGTAGAGACGGCTATTGGTAAGATGACCAGGGTGACTTAGGCTATAGATGATTGTTATGTTGATATAGAAGGTCATAAGTTCCCAGTACGATTGTTTCTTATAACCTTGGGAGGTTTCGACGTAGTCTTGGGTATGGACTGGTTAGCCAAATACGAGGCTAACATTATATGTCAACGAAAGATGATATGTTGACGTGCGATGGATGGGAGCTCCGTGACGGTTTATGGTGATAAAGCGATGTATGCGCCGAAGATCATTTCGATGATCAAGGATGATGTTATGATGAGGCGAAGGTGTGTAGCCTACTTGGCCTACGTGATTGAGGAGCGTACGAATATGAGGACGATTGATGATGTACCCGTGGTGCGTAACTTCCCCGATGTATTCCCTGAGGAATTGCCTGGATTACCACCGGAACGGGAAATTGAGTTCCAAATCGACTTAGTGTCGGGGGCACAACCTGTTGCCAAGACACCTTACCGTTTGGCTCCCACTGAAATGAAAGAAATGATGACCCAGCTACAAGAACTCCTTGATAAGGGTTTTATACGACCGAGTGTCTCTCCATGGGGAGCACCGGTGCTGTTTGTTAAGAAGAAAGATGGAAGCATGCGAATGTGTATTGACTACCGGGAACTGAATAAGCTGACTGTAAAGAACAGGTATCCTCTACCTAGAATCGATGCTTTGTTCGATCAATTGCAAGGTGCAAGCTGGTTCTCAAAGATAGATCTCCGATCCGGTTACCATCAGTTGAAAGTTCGAGAGCAGGATATTCCAAAGACTGCTTTTCGTACACGTTATGGACACTACGAGTTTCTGATTATGTCGTTTGGATTGACGAATGCTCCTGCAGCATTTATGGATTTGATGAACAGGGTATGTCGACCGATGTTGGACCGATTGGTGATAGTGTTTATAGATGATATTTTAATTTATTCAAAGAACGAGGGAGACCATGCTTGCCACATACGTGAGGTATTGGAGATCCTGAGGAAAGAGAAACTTTATGCTAAGTTCTCCAAATGCGCTTTCTGGTTACGAGAGGTACAGTTTCTGGGTCACGTGGTGAACCCAGAAGGCATTATGGTAGATCCAGCTAAAGTTGAAACGGTTATGAAATGGAGTCCTCCGAAGTCACCGACAGAAGTACGCATTTTTCTTCGTTTGGCCGGTTACTGTCGGAGATTTATTCGAGACTTCTCCAAGATAGCGACGCCGCTAACGAAGCTCACGAAGAAAGATGTAAAGTACGAATGGGGTCCGAACCAAGAACAAGCTTTCTCAGTGCTAAAGGAGAAACTAACCCAAGCTCTCGTCTTAGCACTGCCAGATGGAAATTGTCACACCCCGGGCCGGCGGGAACGGATCGGGTTTTCTCGTCGGGCGGAAGGTTCCCGGGTTGCGATATCTTTGAGTGATAATCAAATGATCAGATTGTTTACATAGCACATGATATATAAATGAGAAATGCTAACACATCAATGATATAGAATTACAAGATTAAATTACAATGTATCGTTCATAATTTAATCAAGTAAATCTACCAAAAGAATCAATGTAACTATATCTTGTATATGTACATAATATACAAAAGATGATTCAATGTTTAGGCACCAAAATCATGCAACACAAAATAAGCTAGGTCTTCTAAAAGTCCTCTAGCTTAAACCTTGCATTTATGTCTCTACACCTGTTCGTCACCTGAGAAAACATGTATTTAAACAAAGTCAACACTAGGTTGGTGAGTTCATAAGTAAGTTAGTTGAAAACTCTGATTCAATCACATGCATAATCACAATGTTTTGTTATGTTGCTTGTATGTTGTGTATCACCTGTTCACCCAATGGCTTCTCCCTAGTTGTATGTGCACATGTTGTGATCCCTGATCAAACATGCTTATATATAGGGAATCACATAAGGGTCAAGCCCAGACGCTATCCCACCACATGCTCAAACAAAGTTCACACTACTTGCATTACAACTATGGATTTCCATTCCCTACTCAGTCTTGATCATCTGTGTTTCCATGAATAGAATAATATAATGATAGCGTTGTAGTTATCAAACCAAAGTGTTGACAACCATTTGTATAGTAAGGATGTTAGATTTAATAAATCTGTTCCTTGTATTATTCTATTGTCTGTGTGTTAACTTTTATGTTACACTTTTAATTAATTAAAAGTGTTAGTTAACTGTTCATCATGTATCTCAAATGCAGCGTATAGGATCCGAATGGAATCCATTTTAATCCTCACATAATCAGATTAAAATGCATTCCAATCTCTCCTATCCCACCGTGTGATCCCAAGGCCTTTACGGGGATTGTCTCATGTAATTAACAAAGTCGAATAAGAACTAGTCTTATTACGTTATGTTAATTAAGTGTGATTGGCAGTGATAGGCATGAAGTTACGTTATCATGGTCGCCGTTCACAGTAATCCATATGTTCACCATGTAATCCTTAAGCCGTAGTAAGAACAAGTCTTAGTACCATTAAGTGACGCAGGTGGTGGATAATCAATGCGATCATACTACCTAGTAGTATGTTTTTAGGGTGTAGATCAAATGTTAAAAGCAATTGGCTTATCACACTTGATCACTTATGATGTGGAATGATATTCAGAAGATATTTTTATCTTCTGATCATTCATGTGCTGTGAAGTGTCATCATGTTTCACTGTAATAGTTCTCATTGTTCGTTTGTGTGTGAATTGTCTCAATGTTCATTCCTGTAGGAATAACTAAGTGTTATAAGATAAATCTTACAACGGTGTTATCCCAATGTTTTGATAATTGTGAAAGTACATTATCACAATCTTTTGAGTTTCCCTGTTATCTCATGATCATACGAGCATGCATACAATGATAAGCGATAAAAAACAATTTAATATTATCAAAATCAAAGTATAAATAACATGTTAAGCAAAACTTTTAAACAAATAAAAGTAAACATGTTTCTCAGCCCCGAGAGTTAAATTCAGTTAAGATTTAAAGTAAAAGGGGCATATAAACTCACCTTGTTATTATAGGGTTGACTTAGCTTAAAGAAATGAAGACACGCGCTCTTTGTTGCTCTTGTTGTTGATTTCACTGTCCTGTATTGAATTCACGATGTATGTACTTTATAAGCATTGATTGTAAAGTGTTGTGCACGTGCATATGTTATCTCGATCTTTGTTATCACCTCTTTATCTCAATCCTCATTCGGCCCATTCAATTAAAGTGGTTTACCATGACTTAATCATTTCGGTTTGAATTTAGTGTATAATTGTTAGTTATGACTAAAGGCTTTATTTAATGACTTAAGGGTTATTAATTGTCTTAACCTAACAATTTCATTACTCTTGTATGTTTACTTTAAACCCAAGTACACTATGTATATAACATCTTGTATAGATTTTGCAAGTGTTTGTATTTGTTCTAACCGATGTGGACCGAATAATATTTCTCATGGGCCGAACGAGTTTGTATATGAGCCCATCAATTAAAGTGGGCCGATCGGGTTTCATGGGCCAAGTATATAAAGATTGGGCCGGTGTACTTAAGTTGGGCCGAATCACACATGGGCCTTGGGCCGGAATTAATAATTATGAACCGGCCAAAACAGTTGGACATGACCGAGGTAATCACAAGCCCAACAAATGAATTTAAACCAACTTGTTCTAATCATTCTCATAGTCTAATTAGTCACTGATTAGTGTAATGGCATTGGACTGAATAGATGAAATTAAGCCAGTTGGTTTCTTTGGGCTAGGGGTTAGAAATTGGGCTGCGAATAAAGTTGGGCCAGTCAATAGCCAATGTGGGCTGCATCTATGGGCCTGGAATCTGGAAAATTTGGCCGAAGAAGATGAAATATTCCTTAGAGGCTTTGTGGGCTGCCAGAAAAAAAATGGACCAAGGCAAGAACTATACCGAAGCCCATGTTTCTCGGCAATTCTATAAAGCAGCTAGGGTTCGAATATGGCTTTCAACAACCATGCAAGGTTCATCATCAGAAGTTAGTTCGTGGCTCCAAGGTTCGGAAATGTTTAGGAGTTTTCACACCTGATGGTTCGGCTCCTAAAGCTATGCCTGGGTACGTGAAACAGCAAAAGTTCGTTGGTGGTTCGGGAATCAGCAGGGTTCGGTGGCATTTCAAGATTCATGACCAGGAGGTTCGTCACAGTACTACATGGTTCGTCAAAGTTGGTTCGTGAACAACAAGGGTTCGTAGGGTGAGACAACAAGGTTCGGTAATGGCTCATGGGTTCGTGGTAGTAGGTGCTGTGATGGTTCGGCGGTTATGGTGCCAAAGGGTTCGGCCATACGAACAGAAGCTCATCATCCCTATCGAACCTCACCTGTTGTTTTCTTGCTTCCAGAGTCGTGTTTAGGCTAGTGTGCTTGCTCGTGATCATGTGGTTCCAACTAGGAGGAGGGTCGACCAATTGTGTGTTCATTTAGAACAACAAGAGTATAGAAAACCCTAATTTCGTGGATGTGCACAACATTATACCTTTGATTTCGGGTTTGTTTCGGTTGTTCGGGTTTGTTTCGGTTGTTCGGTTCGCGTTTTCGTCTTGTAACCGGAAAAATTACGCGTAATTTATTATAAATAAATAAAGTTGTTAATTTAATTAATTTGATGAGTTTCAAAATTGTAAAAATGTTTATTATTTTATTTAATTAATTTTAATATCGTTTCGCGTCGTATTTCGTTTTCGTTTTGTCAAATCGCGTCACCATCGCGCGTATTCGTTCGAATCGTCATTCGAACGAACACGCGCGATGGTTTTGCTTTCCAACTTTTGTTTTCTACTTTCCAGTCATCATTTCAGAACGTTAAACTCACAGATATGTTTGTGTGAATCGTCACCCACGCAAACACACTGTCAGTTCGTTATTCTGAAACGACACTGCAGTTTATGTTTAAATTGTGTTTCCTCACTGTCGGACTCAACTAAACATTCTGTTTTCACCTTGTTTTCACATTGAAATGTCGGCCATCTGATTCCTGTCATCTATGGATATCAGATCGCAACCGATTTGTTTCTGATAACTGTTTGAATCCCGTTGTTTCTCATGATTTGTTGTGTTAACTGTCATTAAGTTTTCACTTAATAAACACAACTAATGTTTCGAATGTATGTTGTACTTAATGTATTTAAGTTTACACGAAAATACGTACAACTGTTCTTGTATTTAGAATCCTGTTAATACAAGTACTGTTTACAATCGTATATGTACACATAGTTACTGTAGAAAGTACACATACCGTACGGACTTGCCGGGCGGTCAGGTACTAGTTGTCACAGTCTCCCCTTGTTAAAGAAATTTCGTCCCGAAATTTAAGCATAAAGATCAGGCTTCACTTCTCAAACAGGTGAGGATACTTGGCTTTCATGTTATCCTCGCGTTCCCAAGTAAATTCTGGTCCACGCTTGGAGTCCCATCGAACCTTTACAATAGGGATACGGCTACGTTTCAGTTTCTTAACTTCACGTTCCATAATCTCTATAGGTTCTTCAATGAAGTGTAGTTGCTCATCAACTTGTATTTCTTCCAATGGTATGATCAATGACTCGTCTGCTAAGCACCTTTTGAGATTTGATACATGAAACACATCGTGTACTCCACTGAGTTCATCAGGGAGTCTGAGTTTGTATGCCACAGGACCTATACGTTGAGTAATCTCAAACAGTCCGACATACCTAGGTGCTAGCTTGCCTTTAGCCCCAAACCGAACTACGCCTTTCCATGGGGACACTTTCAACATGACTCGGTCACCCACATCGAATTCCAAAGGCTTGCGCCGTTTGTCTGCGTAACTCTTTTGGCGGCTACGTGTTGCTTGTAATCGTTGTTGTATCTGGGCAATCTTATCAGTAGTTTCCTGAATAAGCTCGGGCCCAGTGATTCTATTGTCTCCCACTTCGGTCCAACAAATTGGAGACCGACATTTTCTACCATAGAGTGCTTCAAAAGGAGCACAACCGATGCTGCTGTGGTAGCTATTGTTGTAGGAGAACTCAATGAGAGGTAAGTGTGTGTCCCAACTTCCACCGAAGTCTAGGATGCATGTTCTCAACATATCCTCTAGGGTTTGAATGGTGCGCTCGCTTTGTCCATCCGTTTGTGGATGATAAGCAGTGCTCAAGTTAACACTTGTCCCTAAGGATTGTTGCAATGATTGCCAGAACCGCGAAGTAAATCGACTGTCCCGGTCTGAAATAATAGATAATGGCACACCGTGCCTCACTACTATTTCATCAATGTATAGTCTTGCTAACTTCTCCATCTTGTACGTTTCTCTGATCGGTAAGAAATCTGCGGACTTGGTCAATCGATCAATGATGACCCAAATAGAATCATATCCGCTAGAAATACGGGGCAGCTTGGTAATGAAATCCATAGCTATTTGCTCCCACTTCCATTGTGGTATCTCCGGTTGTTCCAGCAAACCCGAGGGCTTCTGGTGTTCAGCTTTGACTTTGGCACATGTAATACATTTGCCAACATAAGTGGCAATATCTTTCTTCATACCCGGCCACCAATAAAATGACCTAAGATCTTGGTACATCTTATCGGCACCAGGATGAATTGAGTAACGTGTCTTGTGTGCCTCGTCAAATATGAGTGTCCAGAGTTCATCTACTGCTGGAATCCAAACATGATCCAGATAATAGATAACTCCATCTTGTTATGTCTTGAAATGTTTCTCGGCTCCACAATCGAGCTCGCGTTTCAGATTGTCTCTTGCCACTGCCTCTTGTTGTGCTTGTAGAATATGATCTCTCAAACTTGTTTGCACAGTCATTCCCATTACGCGAACGCGTAAGGGTTTGACTCTTTCCTTCCGGCTCAAAGCATCTGCAACAACATTTGCCTTGCCCGGATGGTATTTGATCACACAATCGTAATCGTTCAGGAGCTCAACCCAACGTCTCTGTCTCATGTTAAGCTCCTTCTGATCAAATATATGATGTAAACTCTTGTGATCTGTGAAGATAGTGCATTTGGTACCATACAGGTAGTGTCTCCAAATCTTTAGTGCAAAAACAACAGCTCCCAGCTCAAGATCGTGTGTCGTGTAATTCTTCTCATGTATCTTCAGTTGTCGTGAGGCATACGCAATGACTTTGTCTCGTTGCATCAAAACACATCCGAGTCCCTGATGGGAAGCATCACAATAAACTACAAAGTCATCATTGCCTTCTGGGAGTGTTAAGATTGGAGCATTGCACAATCTTTGTTTCAATGTTTGGAATGCCTCTTCTTGTTTCTGAGTCCACACAAAAGGTTCAGACTTCTGTGTGAGCTTGGTGAGAGGCAAGGCTATCTTAGAGAAATTCGAGATGAATCTTGTGACAATCCGACTTTTCGAGTTAACCTTGTTAACTGAAAATAACAAAATCACAAATATGAGGCCCAAGGTAGGCCCAATGATGCCAAGGTGGGCCCAATGATGCCCAAGGTAGGCCCAATTGTAATTATGAGGCCCAAAAGGATTAATTTAGCCAATAATAGTTCAATTGACTCGATTAGTGACAATTCGGCAATTCGGATTAACTACGTTAACTCTAGATTAAACCGAGATGTTATGTAATCGAGAAAAATCAAACCCAAGGGACTAGAATCAAGCAAAATCAGTTCCAAAGTGTTAAATTTGTGAAGAACAAACTTGTAATTGATTTTTAGTATCAATTTTGACTTTTACAAGTCAAAAGTCGGCCAAATTGTTAATTGAATTCGAATTTCTTATTAAATCTAAGTAAAAACCGAAACTGATTAACCTTAATGTAGGATCAGATGTTCTAAATTGATAAATCAGTAGAGTATAGCAGCGGAATTCAACACAGAATTAGCATAAGTAAAGTAAGAACAATTTCAATCAAACAGTAACGCAAGTTTGTTATAGAGAGAGAAAGTTTTCTGTAAAAAGGAATATCTCATTCAGATCATTAACTTCATTTCATTACAATCATGTCAACTACCTATATATAGAAGGCAGTGACGTCTGATGATGTCACATGATGTTGACATCTAACAGACAAAACAAAACAACTGAAATTAACTAAACTACTGAGGATGTCTTCAACATCTGAAGACAAACTCTACAACTACTGAAGAACAAAACTACTGAAACTACTGAAGTACAAAATACTAAAACATCTGATGAGTAAACTACTCATCAGACTTTACAAATACTGAAAGAAAACTACTGAAGACTAACTACACACTACAACATCTGACGACTTACACTTCAGCTGTTGTACATCTCTTCAGATCTTGTGACTTCAGCACCTTTGAATATCAGCCTTTGTGTTCTTCTTCAGTTGTTGTAATGCTGTGAGACTTAGAGATTTTTCTGATCAGGCTCATTGGTTCTTTTAGTCCAACAAACTCCCCCTGAACCAATGCAGCCAAAAACCTCTAACTTATTTAAGGTCTCACTTATTTATTCCCAGGCAGAAAGATATGTCTTTTTCTTTTGAGATCAGTATCAAAATGACCAATTAAAGTATAAGCCTGATAACCAACAGCTTCCAAAAAAAAAAATTCTAACAATCAAAATATGAGAGGGAACTCCATTGGGGAAATGGACTATGAGCATTAACCCCTCTCATTGAAGCTATTGATTGTATACTAACCTGAAAGACTCCCTGACAAAAGCTTCAAGTAGTAACATCTTCTCTTCTGGAGTCAGTCTTTCAGGTTCACCTTCGAAGAAAGACTCAGGTCCATAATACTCAGACAAGTACCTGGCCGTTGTCCCATCATTCAGCTCTACTTTAGTTATCTCTCTGTAGACAAACTCATCTGGATGCTTTCCTTCCAGAAACAGATAAAGCTCAGCTTGCAGAACATGTTCAAGTTTCTTGTATACCAATCCTTTCTTGATCATTTTGTTTTCTAAGAAATTTGGAGCCTTTGAACCCGAGTTGTACACACTCTTGAAGTCATTTATTATCTCCCAAGGATCAAGTACTGATCCCAGCATAATTTCAGCACTTAATACCCTTTTGATCCTTCTGGCATAAGCTGCTGGAGCCTCTCTCTTGTGGATCCTGTGAATTATTCTTGGATCAGGCCACATTCTAATCTGTTCCTTCCTATACTGGTATGTGAACCTCAGAGCATACAACCTTTGAGCTTCTTTCTTCATTGCAGTAATGGTTGATGTCTGAGGATAATCTTTGTCAACCAACTTTAGGATTTGCTCATCATGCAACCTTTGATTTTCTTCTTCTTCAAGTTTCACTTTAACTGCTAACATCCTATCCTCAGGTGTGATTTTTGGTTGTTGACCAAAAACCAATGACTTCTCAGGCACATATTTGGCAGGTAGAGTTACTTTCTTCTTTTGAATGGCTTGATCCAACCCAGTTGTTGATGTTGCAGGCTTTTGAACTTTTGGCTTGATAACTGTAGAGATAGGCAACCTGTCTTCTTCATCAGAACTTTCTTCTTCTTGAATTCTGAGTTGCCTTCCCTTCTTTGGAGGAGCCCTTACCTCAACAACCTGAGTCTCAACCTCTGGAATTTGAACCCCCTCTAGTTCAGTGTCTTGTGCATCAGAAGTTGTAGCTTGTACTTGAACTTCAGAGGTTGTAGCTTGTGCTTGAACTTCAGATGTTGTGGCTTCCACTTGTTCAGCACTTGCTTCAATCTCTTTATCAACCATTTCCTGCTCAACTTCCACATCAGCTCTGTTGATAACCTCAACAGGTTTATTCTTCCTCTGTCTCTTATAAGTTACTTGAATAACAGGAGACCTTTTAGAAACAACCTCTTCAGACCTTGGCCTTTTGGAAGCTGAAGTGACTGATTCAGTACCTAACTCCCCCTTTTTGGCTGCAGGGGAAGAAGGAGTATGTAGAGTGGCTAGTCTGGCAGTCACAGCCTCATCAACCATCTGCTGAATATGGGATTTGGAAGGTAACCTCTCATCAAGGGCTTGAATAATAATTGTTTTAAGGACTGGAGTGATGAGAGGGAGGATTTGTAGAAAGGCAGCAGCTAATGCCTCTGGGGGGCTAAAACCCAAAGGATTAGTGCCTGAAGCAGTGGCTGGTGGCTTGTCAAATTGGATATTTGTGGTTGAAGTGTTTGGGTGACCTTCAGAATGAGAAGGTGCCATCTGTGGGGTAAGTGGGGAAGATGGACTTTTGTCCTTGGACATTTTGGTGAGTAGCTCATTGAGTCTACAGACCTCAGCCTCAAGGATTTGGTTCTTCTTTAGAACCTCAGCAAGTGTTATTTGGTCATCAGTAGCCGTAGCTAAATCATCTGACCTCCTGAGAATCTCAGGATCTACCTGAGTTGAGTGTGGCTCAACAGTTTCAGGTGCCCCTTTGTCTTGGTACTGGGGACTTCCAACCTCAGGGTTAACCCCTTCATCGGTTGTTGCCTCTGACAAGGTCTTATCCATGTTACCACTATCAATCACTCCAAATGATGGAGGTGATGAAGTATGTGACAATTCGACTTTTCACACTAACCTTGTTAACGGGAGTTGGTGCTATCACAGGCCCAACAATGTAAATCAAGGCCCAATAAGACCAAGGAAGGTCCAATAGGCCCAACAAGGTCAATGAAGGCCCAACAAGGCCAATGAAGGCCCAGTAAAGCCAAAGAAGATCCAGTGAAGTCAAGGAAGACCCAACAAGACAAATCAGTTCCAATAAAGCCTATGAAGGCCCAACAGAACTAAGTTAGGCCCAACAGGGGCAAATGAGGTCCAATGTAATCAAATTAAGGCCAATAAGGCCTAGGGAGGCCCAATGAGATCTAGGGAGGCCCAATTACAAGATCAAGGTCCAATATAGTCAAGTAGGCCCAATAAAGGGGATGGTAGGCCCATTGAGGTTTAGTTAGACCCAATAAACTCAAGATAGGCCCAGTGAAATCGATGGAGGCCCAATTGGTTAATCAAGCCCAATACTAGTTCAAGTAATTAATCAGTGACCCCGGTAGTCCGGAATTGACAGTGATAATTCGAAATTAAGAAAAATGGAACTGCAAGTTATAGAATTACTCAAATTAAGTTTAGGAATATCCAATTTAATAGGATTTGAATTGTAAGGGGTAAGATGACAAATTTTGACTTTTACAAGTCAAAAATTCGGCCAAAAGGTTTACAAAAATCGATTCCCACATTAAAACTAGGTAAAAACCGAAATTTATTATCCATAATCATTCTATTAATGATTAATATCAGTTTCTAAACGTTATTGATGTATTAACTTGTCGAATTAATTGAAATAACGATTGAAAGTCGAAACCGTTTACAATGATTATCAAATTCGTACAAATCATATGTAATTCGCGAAATTAAACCTCCTAAAGCATTAGTCGACACCCTCTGGAGGTTCTGTAAGCATCAATTTGATTCCAAGTGCGGTGGAAAGAAGAAAACGATCGGAGGTGACCGAATCAAGGGCTCAAAGTGGTTTTATATCGATTCTTCATCAAAACAGGTTAGAAATTGTTCCTACACTTTCTAAAAGGGCCGACTAAGGATGTTCCTAGATCAATTTCAACTGATACAATCGTTTTCATAGAATTCAAGTAATTAGGGTTCTTGACAATGTTGTTTTGGGGGTTTCGGTTCAAACAAGATCTTGAACCAAATTAATTGTTACCATCAGTTTCATATAGTTCCGATTAAGCTTAAACACAAAACAATTTTTGGTTTTAACATTGAATTAAGGGGATTTGATATCTAGGGTTCTAAGTAGAACCGAGATTGGGGATGTAGACTCAAACAAGTGTAATATTCGAATTAAATGTGTAGGCAGGTGCGAAATATCTATGTTAATGAAAATCTTATGGTTTTAGACTGGATCGAATTCGAATTAAGGACCAATTTGGAGGTTAAGTGCTTCGGCTATGGTGTGGAGAGGAACTAGTCTGGATCAAGGGTTAAAAGAATTATTTTCTGGTTAATCAACGCGATACCCTAGCGGGCGTGGTGGTTAAAGGCTTGGGCGTTTGTGTTGAGGGTCGCGGGTTCGAGTCCCGGCCCAAACAAAATTTTGATGTTTTTGATTATTTTGGGGTTTTAATCATAACTTTCACATACGAACTCCGATTTAGTTCGTTCAAGTTGCGTTGGAACCGTAACGAGAATACGAACGCATTAGAATAATAAAATTCATATTTTAGTCCGAACACGAAATCGCGTATAATTACGATTAATTGAATAAAATCAAATACGATTTTATTTAATCGATTTCAGTGACACGCGTACTTCCGTATGCCTAATTCTCACACTTTAACGTACGTATGTTGATACGTATGTGATTTTAAGCACAAAACGATTATTCGAATAACAATAGGTTATTGTTTAAATCACAGATTCTTCGTAGAGGATTTTTACGCAAGTTCACACGTGTTTGATCATTCTACTCTTATCAAAGGTGCGTACACGGCCCCTTTCTTATTTTAAACTGTTTTGGGGGAGAAAACATGTGCAACAAACTGATTTTTAGATACATAACACTTGCATGAGTTATCTGTTTACATTATGTGAAAACATATCAACTTGAAAGTCCTTACACACCTCGAACCGTTTAGTTTGCTGTAATGCAAAGCGTGGTAGTTGGAAATAGATCTATTAGGTTTGACAAACCTCACCTGGTAGATGGGATCTACGCAGGTGTTTGACTGACCAAACACATTATTTACTATTGTTGTGATAGACAATAGTGGCAAGGCGAAAACATGCTATAGCATGGCAACTAGTCAGCTTCGGTGTCGAACACGTATGTAAATAGTTATATGACTAGCTATCATGACTGTGCAATTGTGATTATGTTATCTACAACTTGTTATTCAAACTGATGTTTTGAACACTATGATTACTTAAAACCTGTGTTATGCACCAACCTTTGTGTTGACTTGATTTGCATGTTTTCTCAGGACGCTAAGGCGCGCGTAACAGCTGGCATGGACTAGGAAGATAGAGTCTCATGCATATAAACACTTTGAACATTTGAATTTGATTATTTCAGTATTTTGATTTGTAATGTTTTACTTATCAACAGTTTATTGGTTTTGATTTGAAACGCTTCCGCAACTTTTTGTAAACTCTGGTTATTATGTTTGTTTTAAAGACCAACGTATGTTTTTGAAATTCATATAGAGGTCTTCGCTATGTCTAATGATCTGAGATCCTGGTTTGTCATGCTCCCAAACGGTATGATTCCGTTAGTTGAAATTGGGGGTGTGACAGATTGGTATCAGAGACATTGGTTATAGCGAACTAGGTTTGCATTTGTAGGCCTAGACTATGACTGTTAGACATTAGACACATCTGCTTATACACATTGCTTAGAAATTACATATGACATTATGTAATTGATTTGCTTACGTATTCCATGGCACTGCACTTACATATGATATTATGTAACAGGCATGGCTTCATCATCAGTTCCTTATGTTATCATTGATGATTCCGAGGACGAGGAGCCGATAGTTCCGGCACCACCATCATCACCACCACCACCCATTCCATCACCTCCACCATATGAGATGGAGGACTCCGATTCAGAGGAGGATCCGGAGGAAGACCCGGAGGAGGATCCGGAGGAGGATCCAGACGAGGATCCTGATGAGGATCCAGAGGAGGATCCAGACGAGGATCCAGTTGAGGACCCGGATGAGGATCCGGAGGAGGCACCATGGGTGAATACCCAGGGACTCTATGCTGCAGGACCATCTACACATCCACCACCAGCACTGGACGCTCCTGAGCCTAAGAGGCAAAGGACGGACGCAGAGGAGATCGCCAAGTTGCGCGAGGACGTGGATACAGCAGAGGAGAAGCTCTATCAGAGATCTCAGGAGTTATGGGATGCCATTGAGAGGCAAGAGGAACTTGCCCAACTGGTTCATGACATGCGAGATGAGATGTGGAACATGATTGGTCGTTTAGAGGAGTCAGAGAACCGAGCCGAGATCTTGGAGGGCAGGATTGAAGCTTTAGAGGATCTAGTAGTAGTTGAGAATGAGGAACAGGACGAGGATGAGGAGGAGGAACCAGCACCAGTTGCTGAGTCCGATCCTGAATCCACTGTTGAGGACGATTGATTCTCTTTCTTTTATTTCTGTTTTGTTTAAACTTATTAGGAACGGGTTGTGTTCCTACATTAGTAGTTTGAAATTTTGTATTTCATTTCAAAAGTATTGTACTCAAAGAAATTTCTATTTATGGAAGAATTATTGTTTGTTTCCAACAACTGTGTTGATTATATTACATGTTGTGTTTGTTGTTTTACTTACACATGTTACATTGGATTTTGACTTCGTGCTAACACTTCTTGTAAATAGGAAGGAAATGGCTGAAGGAAATGTTCATATGACTGTTGCTGAGCTCAACGAGCTAATTAACAACAGAGTCGCAGAGGCTATTGCACAGTATGCTCAGACACACAACACAGGACCACAGGGTCCAGCTGGGGGAGTGATTAACCCACAAGTCTGCACGTTCAAGATGTTCTTGGACTGCAAACCTCACAACTTCAAAGGGTCGGAGGGAGCCATAGGACTTCTCCGATGGATTGAAAAAGCCGAGTCTGTGTTTGAAATGTGCAACTGCCCGGATGATAGTAAAGTGAAATTTGCTACTGGAACGTTGGAGGGTCCAGCACTGACTTGGTGGAACTCCAATGTTCAGACTCTGGGGTTGGGTGAAGCAAATGCGTTGACCTGGAACAACTTCAAAACCTTACTACAAGAGGAGTATTGTCCTCGTAGTGAAATGCAGAAGTTGGAAGAAGAGTATTGGCACCTCAAGATGGAGGGGTCAAACATTGAGGAATACACGACCAGATCGCATGAACTGGCCAGACTGCTACCACATATGGCTACTCCAGTCAGTAAGTGGATTGAACGGTATATTGGAGGACTAGTGCCTCAGATTCAGGGGATGGTTACTTCAGCAAATCCCACCACCATCCAACAAGCTGTACGTCTAGCACATCAGCTTACTGATCAGGCAGTGTTACAGGGAACCCTGCCTAAGCGGACATCTGCTACTAAGGTAGGAGATCACAAGAGGAAGTGGGAAAGCAACAACTACAAGGGTAATAACCAACAGCAGAACAGGAAGCAGGACTCGAACAAGTCCTATCATAATTCAAACAGTGGTCAGCAATCATCATCGTCAGGGGGCTATATTGGTAAGCACCCCAAGTGCAACAGGTGTGGTTACCATCATGCGGGTAACCAATGTGATAAAGCTAAGTGCCAGAGGTGTGGCAAGGTTGGACATGCGGCTAAGGATTGTCGCGGAGAGCTACAGAACAACAATAACAACCATAATAACAATCAAAACAACGCGCAGAAAGGTTGTTTTGAGTGCGGCAAGATGGGCCATTTCAAGAAAGATTGCCCACAACTTAAGAAAGGCGGGGACAACAATGGTAATGGTAATGGTAATGGAGGTGGCAACGGTAATGGCAATGGCACCAACAACAACAACAACAATAATAATAACAACAATAACGGTGCTAGAGGCAGGGCGTTTGTGATCGGAGGACGTCAAGCGCGGGAGGATCCCAACATTGTCACGGGTACGTTCCTCTTAAATAATCACTATGCCTCTATGCTATTTGACACTGGTGCCGACCGGAGTTTTGTATCTAGTTCACTTGCTAAGACACTAGATGTTAGTCCCACTACCTTAGATAGTCCCTATACTGTGGAATTAGCGGATGGTAAGTTGATTGTAGTAGAGAACATTTATAAGGGATGTATTCTTGATTTGATGGGTCAGACATTAGAGATTGATTTGATGCCTATTGTCTTAGGCAGTTTTGATGTAGTCATTGGCATGGACTGGTTGTCCAAGAACCAGGCTGAAATTGTATGCCATGAAAAGATTGTTCGCATACCTCTTCCGCAGGGAGAGACATTATATGTACAAGGCGAGAAGAGCAGTACGCCACTGCGTCTCATATCTTGTATGAAAGCACACAAGTGTCTACGTAAGGGTCATACGGCAGTTATAGCACTTATAACTGAAAAGCCGGTAGCTGAGAAGAAACTTGAAGATATACCTATAGTTTGTGAGTTTCCGGAGGTATTTCCAGAAGACTTGCCGGGATTACCGCCTATGAGACAGGTGGAATTCCGAATCGACCTTACACCAGAAGCAGCACCGATAGCTAGGGCGCCTTATCGACTTGCACCGTCAGAGATGCAAGAGTTATCCACACAATTGCAAGAATTGTTGGATAAGGGTTTCATACGACCTAGTTTTTCACCGTGGGGAGCTCCAGTATTGTTTGTAAAGAAGAAGGACGGAACTTTCCGAATGTGTATCGATTACCGGGAATTGAACAAGGTTACTATCAAGAATCGGTATCCGTTACCCAGGATTGACGATCTGTTCGATCAGTTGCAAGGTTCGAGTTACTACTCGAAGATTGATCTCAGGTCGGGTTATCATCAACTAAGAGTTCAGGAGGAGGATATTCCGAAGACATCATTCAGGACAAGATATGGCCATTATGAGTTCTTGGTCATGCCATTTGGGTTGACAAACGCTCCAGCTGTATTCATGGATCTCATGAATCGCGTTTGTAAACCTTATCTGGACAAGTTTGTCATTGTTTTCATCGATGACATTCTCATCTATTCAAAGTCTGAGGAGGAACATGCTGAACATCTTCGATTACTACTAGAGCTATTGAAACAGGAACAACTGTACGCTAAGTTCTCAAAATGTGATTTCTGGATGCGAGAAGTACAGTTCTTGGGGCATATAGTTAATGAAAAGGGTATACATGTTGATCCAGCGAAGATTGAAGTGATTAAGAATTGGGAAGCGCCAAAGACCCCTACCGAGGTACGACAATTCCTTGGTTTGGCGGGTTATTATCGACGATTCATTGAGGGTTTCTCAAAGATCGCTCAACCACTTACAGCTCTGACGCACAAGGGAACAAAGTATAACTGGACGGATAAACAGGAAGCTGCATTCCAGTTATTGAAACAGAAACTCTGCAGTGCACCGATTCTGTCCTTACCGGAAGGAACGGAAGACTTTGCGGTGTATTGTGACGCATCTGGACAGGGTTTGGGATGTGTGTTGATGCAACGGGATAAAGTGATCGCTTATGCTTCCAGACAACTACGAACACATGAAAAGAATTACACTACTCATGACTTGGAGTTAGGAGCAGTGGTTTTTGCTTTGAAGATTTGGAGGCATTACTTGTATGGGACTAAGTGTACCATTTACACTGATCATAAGAGTTTGCAGCATATCTTTGATCAGAAGGAGCTCAATATGAGACAACGACGATGGGTTGAGTTGTTGAACGATTATGAGTGTGCAATTAAGTATCACCCAGGAAAGGCTAATGTCGTAGCCGATGCTTTGAGCAGAAAAGATACAACGGGAACAAGACGGGTTCGTGCACTTATGATGACAATACATACTGATTTACCTGACAAGGTACATAGTGCTCAGATTGAGGCTTTGAAAGCGGAAAACTTAGTACCGGAATCTTTACGAGGAATGGAAGAACAATTGAATGTTAAACCTGATGGAATTCGTTATTTCATTGATCGAATGTGGATACCTTTGTATGGAGGTTTAAGGGAACTCGTGATGGACGAAGCACACAAGTCTAGATATTCAGTCCATCCGGGATCAGACAAGATGTACCATGACTTGAAGGCACTGTATTGGTGGCCTCATATGAAAGCTGATATTGCTAAGTACGTTAGTAAATGTTTGACTTGTTCGAAAGTCAAAGTTGAATATCAGAAGCCATCTGGTTTACTGCAACAACCAGAGATACCGATGTGGAAATGGGAACAGATTTCAATGGATTTTATCACTAAGTTACCCCGTACACCGAGCGGTTGTGATACGATATGGGTAATTGTCGATCGTTTAACGAAATCTGCACATTTCTTAGCAATCAAAGAAACTGACAAGATGGAGAAGTTGACTCGTATTTACATTAAGGAAGTAGTAGCACGACATGGCGTGCCAATCTCTATCATATCTGATCGGGATGCCCGGTTTACTTCTAATTTTTGGAAATCTCTTCATAAGTCATTGGGGACTCGCTTGGATATGAGTACCGCCTATCATCCACAAACCGACGGTCAAAGTGAACGAACGATTCAAACGCTCGAGGATATGTTACGAGCTTGTGTAATTGATTTTGGCGATAGCTGGGAGAATCATTTACCATTGGTGGAATTCTCTTACAACAATAGTTATCATACAAGCATTCAAGCAGCACCGTTTGAAGCTTTGTATGGTCGCAAATGTCGTTCACCAGTTTGCTGGGCTGAAATTGGTGACAGTCAATTAACAGGTCCTGAACTGGTGCATGAAACAACAGAGAAGATAGTTCAAATCCGAAACCGTATGGCAGCGGCTCGGGATCGACAGAAGAGTTATGCAGACAAACGTCGCAAGCCGTTGGAATTTCAAGTAGGAGACCGAGTTCTTCTAAAGGTGTCACCTTGGAAAGGTGTGATACGATTCGGCAAGCGCGGCAAGCTTAGTCCACGTTACGTAGGACCTTTTGAGATTCTGAAAAGGATTGGTCCGGTTGCGTACCAACTCAAACTACCGGATGAACTCAGTGGAGTTCATGATGTTTTTCATGTGTCGAATTTAAAGAAATGTATTTCTGACGAGACATTGATTGTACCGTTGGAAGAAATACAAGTAGATGAACAACTACGATTCATTGAAGAACCAGCAGAAATCATGGACCGAGAGGTCAAACAATTGAAGCAAAGTAAGATTCCAATAGTCAAAGTCCGATGGAATTCAAGACGGGGTCCTGAATTCACATGGGAACGAGAAGACCAAATGATGAAGAAATATCCTCATCTATTCAAGACAGCTGCTGATAACACTGAGAGCGCACGTTAAATTTCGGGACGAAATTTCCTTCAACAAGGGGATGACGTGATGCTTTCACACATCAACATTGCAAAATTCAAACTGTAAGCACAAACATTTTATTTATTCAATTGATTTTGTTACAAAACATTTGTGCTACACTACATTATATTCTATATGTTTTATGTACTACATTTCATATGTTACATGTTATGGTAGTACATACACGATTGGTTACATACATTCTACTATGTGCGGGGTTGCATAGTACACTCACTATATCAAACACAAACAGTCACAGTTAGGTGAACTAACTAGTGTACACGCAAAACAGTTACATTGAAAGATCACAATTGAGTTGTGATGTTGCAAGCATTAGACTTTGTGTGGGAGTACACACAAGCACACAGAATGATCAAATCACACTAACACGTACGATTTAAACTCGTAAGTAGTTTCCTAACTACTCTTAACACTTGCTAATTTTCGGGACGAAAATTTCTTCAACAAGGGGATGATGTGACAATTCGACTTTTCACACTAACCTTGTTAACGGGAGTTGGTGCTATCACAGGCCCAACAATGTAAATCAAGGCCCAATAAGACCAAGGAAGGTCCAATAGGCCCAACAAGGTCAATGAAGGCCCAACAAGGCCAATGAAGGCCCAGTAAAGCCAAAGAAGATCCAGTGAAGTCAAGGAAGACCCAACAAGACAAATCAGTTCCAATAAAGCCTATGAAGGCCCAACAGAACTAAGTTAGGCCCAACAGGGGCAAATGAGGTCCAATGTAATCAAATTAAGGCCAATAAGGCCTAGGGAGGCCCAATGAGATCTAGGGAGGCCCAATTACAAGATCAAGGTCCAATATAGTCAAGTAGGCCCAATAAAGGGGATGGTAGGCCCATTGAGGTTTAGTTAGACCCAATAAACTCAAGATAGGCCCAGTGAAATCGATGGAGGCCCAATTGGTTAATCAAGCCCAATACTAGTTCAAGTAATTAATCAGTGACCCCGGTAGTCCGGAATTGACAGTGATAATTCGAAATTAAGAAAAATGGAACTGCAAGTTATAGAATTACTCAAATTAAGTTTAGGAATATCCAATTTAATAGGATTTGAATTGTAAGGGGTAAGATGACAAATTTTGACTTTTACAAGTCAAAAATTCGGCCAAAAGGTTTACAAAAATCGATTCCCACATTAAAACTAGGTAAAAACCGAAATTTATTATCCATAATCATTCTATTAATGATTAATATCAGTTTCTAAACGTTATTGATGTATTAACTTGTCGAATTAATTGAAATAACGATTGAAAGTCGAAACCGTTTACAATGATTATCAAATTCGTACAAATCATATGTAATTCGCGAAATTAAACCTCCTAAAGCATTAGTCGACACCCTCTGGAGGTTCTGTAAGCATCAATTTGATTCCAAGTGCGGTGGAAAGAAGAAAACGATCGGAGGTGACCGAATCTAGGGCTCAAAGTGGTTTTATATCGATTCTTCATCAAAACAGGTTAGAAATTGTTCCTACACTTTCTAAAAGGGCCGACTAAGGATGTTCCTAGATCAATTTCAACTGATACAATCGTTTTCATAGAATTCAAGTAATTAGGGTTCTTGACAATGTTGTTTTGGGGGTTCGGTTCAAACAAGATCTTGAACCAAATTAATTGTTACCATCAGTTTCATATAGTTCCGATTAAGCTTAAACACAAAACAATTTTTGGTTTTAACATTGAATTAAGGGGATTTGATATCTAGGGTTCTAAGTAGAACCGAGATTGGGGATGTAGACTCAAACAAGTGTAATATTCGAATTAAATGTGTAGGCAGGTGCGAAATATCTATGTTAATGAAAATCTTATGGTTTTAGACTGGATCGAATTCGAATTAAGGACCAATTTGGAGGTTAAGTGCTTCGGCTATGGTGTGGAGAGGAACTAGTCTGGATCAAGGGTTAAAAGAATTATTTTCTGGTTAATCAACGCGATACCCTAGCGGGCGTGGTGGTTAAAGGCTTGGGCGTTTGTGTTGAGGGTCGCGGGTTCGAGTCCCGGCCCAAACAAAATTTTGATGTTTTTGATTATTTTGGGGTTTTAATCATAACTTTCACATACGAACTCCGATTTAGTTCGTTCAAGTTGCGTTGGAACCGTAACGAGAATACGAACGCATTAGAATAATAAAATTCATATTTTAGTCCGAACACGAAATCGCGTATAATTACGATTAATTGAATAAAATCAAATACGATTTTATTTAATCGATTTCAGTGACACGCGTACTTCCGTATGCCTAATTCTCACACTTTAACGTACGTATGTTGATACGTATGTGATTTTAAGCACAAAACGATTATTCGAATAACAATAGGTTATTGTTTAAATCACAGATTCTTCGTAGAGGATTTTTACGCAAGTTCACACGTGTTTGATCATTCTACTCTTATCAAAGGTGCGTACACGGCCCCTTTCTTATTTTAAACTGTTTTGGGGGAGAAAACATGTGCAACAAACTGATTTTTAGATACATAACACTTGCATGAGTTATCTGTTTACATTATGTGAAAACATATCAACTTGAAAGTCCTTACACACCTCGAACCGTTTAGTTTGCTGTAATGCAAAGCGTGGTAGTTGGAAATAGATCTATTAGGTTTGACAAACCTCACCTGGTAGATGGGATCTACGCAGGTGTTTGACTGACCAAACACATTATTTACTATTGTTGTGATAGACAATAGTGGCAAGGCGAAAACATGCTATAGCATGGCAACTAGTCAGCTTCGGTGTCGAACACGTATGTAAATAGTTATATGACTAGCTATCATGACTGTGCAATTGTGATTATGTTATCTACAACTTGTTATTCAAACTGATGTTTTGAACACTATGATTACTTAAAACCTGTGTTATGCACCAACCTTTGTGTTGACTTGATTTGCATGTTTTCTCAGGACGCTAAGGCGCGCGTAACAGCTGGCATGGACTAGGAAGATAGAGTCTCATGCATATAAACACTTTGAACATTTGAATTTGATTATTTCAGTATTTTGATTTGTAATGTTTTACTTATCAACAGTTTATTGGTTTTGATTTGAAACGCTTCCGCAACTTTTTGTAAACTCTGGTTATTATGTTTGTTTTAAAGACCAACGTATGTTTTTGAAATTCATATAGAGGTCTTCGCTATGTCTAATGATCTGAGATCCTGGTTTGTCATGCTCCCAAACGGTATGATTCCGTTAGTTGAAATTGGGGGTGTGACAAAGTAGCAGCCTTGTCAGATATCAGAATCTCTCTTTCCACACTAGGAGAGCTGAGGTTGTAGTCATGATCCTGTGGGTTATCAGAGACACTTTGTTCCTCTCCCTCAATGTTGGAGCTTTTTCCAGTATTGATAGGTGTCTGGGAGGGAGAAGGAGTGTTCAACTGATCCAGGATGTTGGCAATAACAAAAGTTGGGCTATTTGGAGTGGTTTCCATACGAATTGGGTTTGAAGGAGAATGCACCCGGGGAGATTGGTGCTTTTCAATAGAAACCTTTTCAACTGAAAGAGGTTCTAGTAATGTGGTGTCCCCTACAAAGGTTGCACCAGGATCCTGTAGAGAGGAAACCATCTAGCAGCCTTTTTGAGCAGTTCACTCAATTTGAGAACAAATTTGAGCAGCCTTTTTGGGCTTAGTGGACTTTGGTTTAGTGGGGACTTTGGATTTGGATTTTGAGGATGAGGCTGTGGGTTCCCTTTGCTTGGGTTTGAGCTTCCGGGCAGCCTCTTTTAAAGTGAGGTTAGAGTTGTGTCGGGAATATACTTCCAGCAAAACTGCTGGAGCAGAGATCCCCTGACCAACAAGGCCTGTTTGTGGCAGCTGTTTCTCTATGATGGCCATAATAAAACGAGGATAGAGTAACCATCTAGATGAAACAGGCTTACCAGCATGTTCAGTTAATTCAGAAAAAAGTATTTGAGAAAAATTTAGCTTTTGAGATTCGAGAATAGAGTACAATACCTGTTGCCAACGAGATGACATTTGATCCCATGAAGAAGACTTCGGAGCCAGGCATATGTTGATCATATGGAATATCAGACGCTCTGGATCATTAAAGTGCTTCTTGAAAAGTGTTGAGTCACTCAAGTCGCCCTGGTATTCATGACTTGTAAAACAGAGGTCAGTGGCGCTTTTAGGGAACTGAGTAACTAGGTTGGCATCGTCAAGTTGAAGAACATCCCTGAGCTCAGCGGGACTGATATGCACGTTGTGACCATTGACGGTTGATCGAAGAGAGATGACTCCAGTTCCAACATTTATCAGTTCAACATTCATCCAAAACTGATGAATGGATTCAACATACAGAGTTGGATTGATGAGAAAAGCAGTTTTGAATTGAGAGGAGTTCATTAAATCCACTGCTTCATCAAACTTGGACCAGAATGAAGATTTGGTCAAGTAGGCAATCGAATTGTGACGCGGTTTCAAAGTAAGAGCAGCCATGGAAGCAGAGATGAAAGAGGGAAAATAGGTTTTGAAAAAGATGAAAAGTTCTGAGAAAGTGATAATGAAACAACTGAAGAAGGTGGAGTTAAATAGAGAAAACAACTGAGGTTTAAACAACTGAAGAGTAAAATTACTCATCAGGTGTTGTCGATAATTTTGTTCATCAGGTGTTTTCAACAGTTGTTCATCAGACGTTGTGGAAGTTTTGTTCATCAGAACGTGTGAACAATGTGTTCATCAGAACTTGTACACAATTTGTTCATCAGAACTTTGTAGAAATTTTGGTCATCAGAACTTGTGAACAATGTGTTCATCAGAACTTGTACACAATTTGTTCATCAGAACTTTGTAGAAATTTTGTTCATCAGAACTTGTGAACAATATTTGACCTTCAGTACTTAGAACATCAATACTCATCAGTACTTGTAACTTAGAGTATTAGAAAAGGTCATAACTGTTCTTGAATCAGTAATTTTGATATGTATCAGTATGTACTGAAAATATCAAAATGTGTCAAGATAAAGGAAAAAATATTTTTGGAATTTTAAAAGGATATTTAACATTTTATTCATTTAAACACTAACCTATTCAAGTTGCAACATACCAAGCCTTAGAACTAAATTTTGAAAAGTTGATGTGTCTAAAGGCTTAGTAAAAATGTCAGCAAGCTCATCAGCACTAGGAACAAATTTGGGATCAATCAGACCTTTTTCAAAACAATCTCGTATAAAGTGATGTCTGATCTCAATGTGTTTAGTCCTAGAGTGCTGAACTGGATTCTTGACAATACAAAGAGCTGAAGCACTATCCATTAACAATGGTGTCTTCAGTTCTTTGATGCCATAGTCCAGGAGTTGAGACTGAAGCCAGAGAATTTGGGAAGTGCAACTTGCAGCAGCAATGTACTCAGCTTCAGCAGTGGAGGTTGCTACAGAGGTTTGCTTCTTACTTTGCCAAGAAACCAAGCAATTTCCTAGAAACTGACACCCACCAGAAGTAGACTTTCTTGAGAGTTTGCATCCTGCATAGTCACTATCTGAGAAAGCAACCAGCTTGCAGGATTGTCCAGTGGAGTACCATATGCCCAGGAATTGAGTACCTTGCAAGTATCTGAAAATTCTTTTCACAGCAATCAAATGAGACTCTTTGGGGGCAGCCTGAAATCTCGCACAAACACATGTGGCAAACATAATGTCTGGCCTAGATGCAGTTAGATACATTAAAGATCCAATCATACATCTATAAAGAGTTTCATCCACTGAAGTACCTTTCAGATCTGCATCAAGTTGTGTGGTGGTGCTCATGGGGTTGGAACATGGCTTATAGTTTTGCAAATCAAATTTCTTTAAAAGCTCTTTTGTGTATTTTGATTGGTGAATGAAAATTCCATCAGGTTTTTGTTTGATTTGAAGACCCAAGAAAAACTGTAACTCCCCCATAGCACTCATTTCAAAATTTGTAGTCATAAGCTTAGTGAAATCATCACACAACTTTGGGTCAGATGAAGCAAATATAATGTCATCAACATAAATTTGAACAAGTAGCTTATGCTGGCCTACATTCTTTATGAATAAAGTTTGATCAATGGAGCCTCTAGTGAAATTATTTTTTAGAAGAAAAGTGGATAATGTGTCATACCAGGCTCTAGGTGCTTGTTTCAGCCCATAAAGAGCTTTATCAAGCTTGTACACCCAATCAGGATGTTTATTGTCCTCAAAGCCTGGAGGTTGACACACATACACTTCCTCTTTTATTTTACCATATAAGAAAGCACTTTTGACATCCATTTGAAAAACTTTAAGTTTATGTAAGGCAGCATATGCTAAAAACAGCCTAATTGCTTCTAATCTGGCTACAGGGGCAAAAGTTTCATCATAATCAATACCTTCTTCCTGACAGAACCCCTGTACAACCAGTCTAGCTTTGTTTTTAATGATTTGACCTTTTTCATCTGTTTTATTCCTAAACACCCATTTTGTGCCTATTGCACACTTACCTGGAGGTAAAGAAACCAGCTCCCAAACCTGTTGCTTCTTGAATTGCAACAATTCCAACTGCATTGCCTCCACCCAGCCAATATCTCTAAGTGCTATGTGGTAGTTCTTTGGCTCTTGTTGACTGACAAAGAGAGCATAAAGACAAAAGTTAGATAATTGACTTCTGGTTGAAACACCTGCTGAAATATCACCAAGAACTTGAGATAATGGATGATCCTTCAGTTCTTGATATGGAATAAGATCAGTGCAAGTGTTTGCTGGAGGATCAGATGTTGCAGTTGAAGATGATTCAGGGAACAAAGCAGCTGGGATTTCAAATGATTGAGAGGATTCCAGAATTTCATCAGCATTTGTATTGAGTGGGATTGCTGAAGCAGGAGGAGCATCAGATTTGGTAGATGTGGACATTTTGTCACTGAATCTGAACAAATGAGTACTTGCATCTTCATCATCTGAAATTCCTTGTGATGTTGCATTAGAAGCTGGTGGTGGATCAGCTGGAAGAACTTCATCTTTTACACCACTATTCTCAACATGAAAATCATGTTGCAAGATATTCAGATCAAACATCTCAGCAGGATTCTGAGGAATGGAATCTTTAGGACATTCATTGAATTTGACATGAAGAGTTTCTTCTACAGTCTTTGTTCTACAATTGAACACTCTATATGCCTTGCATGTTGAAGAATATCCAACAAAGTATCCTGCATCAACTTTGGAATCAAACTTGGTAAGCTGATCTTTGGTGTTGAGAATGAAACAAGGACATCCAAAAGCTCTGAAGAAGGAAATCAAAGGAGTTAAAGAATGAAGGATTTCATATGGAGTCTTCAACCATCTTTGATTCACCAAAACTCTGTTTTGCACATAGCAAGCTGTGTTAACAGCTTCTGCCCAGAATGTGAGAGGTAAACCAGAATCAGCAAGCATTGTTCTGGCTGCTTCAATCAGGGTCCTATTCTTCCTTTCTACCACTCCATTCTGTTCAGGAGATCTGGGAATGCTATACTGTCTCTGAATTCCCTTTGACTGATAAAATTCATCAAGAAGATGATTTCTGAATTCAGTGCCATTGTCACTCCTAACACACTTGATAGAAAGAGAATACTGCTTTTCAGCATACAACATAAAATTGATAATAGCCTTGGCAACCTCACTTTTTGAGTGTAAGAAGAAAGTCCAGACAAACTGTGAATAGTCATCAACAATAACTAGACAATATTTCTTCTTTGCCATAGACATTATCTGCACTGGACCAAATAGATCCATGTGTAACAGTTGTAAACAACCAGTGGATTTGGAATCTCCAATTGAAGGAAAAGAGACTTTGTGTTGCTTTCCTTTCAAGCATGCAGAACAGTTTTCATCACAACTAAAATCCTTTAAAGGAAGACCTCTAACCAGACCATGTTTCACCAATTGATTTATGTTCTTGATGTTTACATGACCTAATCTTCTATGCCACAAATTGGATTCCTTGAAAGAGGCCTTAGAAAATAAACAAGGATGACCTTTGACAGAGATTTTCTTAGAAAGATCAAAGGCATAAACCTTTCCCACTCTGTTAGCCTTAAGAAGTGTGTACTCATCTAACACTTTGCTAATCAAAGGCATCACATCAGAAGATAGAATCCTACAATCTTGCTTAGTGAAGAGAGACACATGACCCTTATCACACATTTGACTAACACTCAGCAGATTGTATTTAAGATTCTCAACATGATTAACATCATCAAACCTAATCTCACCATTAGTGACTACACCTTTACCTATGATATACCCCTTAGCATCATTACCAAAGGACACAAATCCTCTCCTTCCAGTGAAATAGTTATGAAGAAGAGATCTGCTCCCAGTCATATGCATGGATCCTCCACTATCAACATACCAGATGCTACTTTGGCATGCGGAAGGACCCTGCATACAACAACACACTCAGTTAGACTTTTGGACCCAAACCATTTTGGTTTTGGGTCTGTTAACATTTGAAAAAACAGAACTAGCATTATCAGTTGAAGCAACACTTGAAGCATTCTTATCAGAAATTTTTGATTTGACTTTTGACTTTGATTTCTTTTTATGAAATGAATCAACAGATGCCTCTGCCAGATTGACTTTTCCTATCAGTTGTTGCATCATTAGCATCAGTTGATTATGATTTTGAGTTAAAATTTTGATTTCATCAGACACATCAGAACTTGATTTTTTATTTTTGTGTTTGATCATTTTAGTGTCTTTAATCAAATGAGATGCTGTCAAGTGTTGTTTCCCTGAATCTGGAACAATCCCTTTTCCTTTCTTGGATTTACTGGAGGTATTTCCTTGTAAGGATTTTCCAGATTGTGAAACAACTGATGATTCAGGTACAAATTTTGAACTAAATTCATTTTTCATTTTGAGTAAGTTCTTGTTTTTATTCTTGATTTTGTTGAATTTAGAACCTTTTCTGTACCAGCATTCATCAGTTGAATGATTAAACAGCCTACAAATATCACAAGGCACCCTCTTTTGCTTTCCCTTGTGATTATCTACAAGTACTGATGACTTAGATACTGAGTTCTTGTTCATCAGCACTTTTGGAACATCAGTATTTGTAGACAAACTGATAACAGCTGATGTGCTGAGAACCTCTGAAGAGGTATTCTTCAGCACTTGTCGGTCAATCCTTTTCCACTTATCAGTAGTTGTGGCATCAGCTTTTTCTACAACTACTGATGAGTGATTCTGACTTATCAGAAGCCGTGCATCTTTCTCTCCAGTACCATGCCCATCTACCTTAACCAGTTTTAAATTTAGTTCATTTGAAACCTTTTCATCAGGGTTAATCTCAATTAAAACACTATCCTGACATGTTTCATCCTGGATAACATTTGTACATCCAAGAGAATAAGAATAAGTTTCAATGTCAATAGTTTCAGACTCAGATTTGCAGGCACTTGAATCACTTTCAAATGATTCTTCAGCATCAGACTTTTCTGACGATTTGGTGTATTGGTATACACTGTCTCCTTCAGACTCACAGTTAAGATTTTTTGGTGTATAATCAATTGGAGGAGCAGTGTGATTGTATCCAATACCAAACTTCACATTTGATGCTGTTTGCTTGTTTAATAGCAACTCAAACCCCTTGCAAGATTCAACCCATCTTGCACATTCGACTTGGGTTGCTGCAAGTGTTTGTTTCAAATCATTGTGTTTTACAAGCATGACTTCCACCCTAGCCTTTTCATCAGACAATTGACACTTGAGTTTGTAAATTTCAGATTCTTTTTCATTCAAAGCTTTCTCAAATTCAATTTTATTCTTTGTCATGACCCTTTCTAAAGACAACTTTTCATTAATTAACTCAACATTAATTTCTCTAATGGAAGCAAATGCTGAAACACAAGACTCTGAACACAACTTAGCTTTGGATTCAGAGGATACCTGTGATGTTGAAGAAGATTGACAAGAGTTGTCAGTTGAGTCAATAGCCATTAGTGCCAGATTTCCAAAAGGATTGTCTCCACCATGTGGACCAGTTTCAGAAAAAGGCTGCATGTTGAAGTCTGATAAGTCATCAGGCAAGCTACTCCAATCAACAACTCCAGGAGTGAAGAAACTCTGATGCTGTTGTTGTTGAGACTGTTGAGTTGATTGAGGTTTGCTGGGTTCAGGAAGAGCAGGGGATTGAGGTGGGATTAATGCTGGATTGTGAGGAGGTTGAGGCATGTAGAAGCAAGGATATGGATAGGGCATTGGATTTTGTGGAACAAAGTGAGCTGGATAGAATTGCTGTTGACTAGTACCAGAAGATTGTGGTCCTTTGCCTGAGGAATTGTTGCTTGGAAAGGTCACAAAAGGTGCAGCAGGATTAGAACCAGATGTTTTGCACTCCCTAGCAAAGTGACCAAGCCTATGACACTTATGGCACCTCAGCTTCCCTTTGTCAAATCCAACCTTGGTTTTGCCAGATAATCCAGGGAACTTTCTTCCTGTTCTTTTATAAAACTTTTGTGATCTGATGTTGATCAATGCCATTTGACTCAAAATGTCCATCTCCTCTAGATCATCATCCGGGATTCCTTTCAAATCATCCATCACAAAACACAAGTTATCACCATAATTCCCTGCATTACCATCAACTCCCACAAAAGAATGTTCAGAATTGTTAGTAGAAAAATCAATATGTTCATCATAAGAACATTCAGACCCATTAAACTCTGACTCCTGACCTATCAAAGCAGTGTTACCAGGAACAAAATCATCAGCAAGTTTTCCAGATGAAGACAGTTTTCTCTTCTGTTCTACCTCTCTCTCAAAAGTTAAGAGTTTCCCATGTAATTGGGTGAGAGATAGACTTTCTAGATTAGCATTAGAGCGTAGGACAATTGTATAAGTGTCCCATCTCTCAGGCAATGATCTGAGAAATCTGTTATTCATCTGACTGTTAGTGTATTCTTGCTTAACCATTTTTAACTCAGAAATTAAACATGAGAATCGCTCAAATTGTTGAGTCACGGATTCACCCTTTCGGTGAGAAAATGTCTCATACTGCTGAGCCAGAATTTCTCTAGTATTTGCTAAAACCTCATCGGTTCCACCAAATTGTTCTTTCAGTGCAACCCAGAGATCATGAGCAGTATCATGATGCATCAAACCAGAATAGATCTCATTAGGCAGAGCCATGGCCAGAATACCATGAGCTTTAGCATCAATTTCAAACAATTTAATGTCCTCATCCGAATACATATCAGCAGGTTTCGGAATCATGATCTTAGTTTCAGGATCAGTGATCGTGGGTTTATATGGTCCATGCACAACAGATTTCCAACATCCTGCGCTGTTAATCGACAGGTGATGTAGCATTCTACGTTGCCATATGTTGTACTCACTCCGCACCAGCATCGGAGGCTTGGTTGCGGAGCCTGTATTGTGCGGATCATTGTTCGGAGTTGACATGATCACAGATTCAATCGATTTAACACAAACTAATTCAAATCTCAATCAATTGATGCAAAACAAATTGATATTGAAATACAAATCAACAGAAGTTAGCAGAAAACTTCAATCTATAACAAATTCTTACTTAATTAGCTAATTCACTCAATTTGAGAACAAATTTGAGCAGTTTCAGAGATCAATTGTGAAATCGATCAATGATTAACCTGCTCTGATACCAATTGTAGGATCAGATGTTCTAAATTGATAAATCAGTAGAGTATAGCAGCGGAATTCAACACAGAATTAGCATAAGTAAAGTAAGAACAATTTCAATCAAACAGTAACGCAAGTTTGTTATAGAGAGAGAAAGTTTTCTGTAAAAAGGAATATCTCATTCAGATCATTAACTTCATTTCATTACAATCATGTCAACTACCTATATATAGAAGGCAGTGACGTCTGATGATGTCACATGATGTTGACATCTAACAGACAAAACAAAACAACTGAAATTAACTAAACTACTGAGGATGTCTTCAACATCTGAAGACAAACTCTACAACTACTGAAGAACAAAACTACTGAAACTACTGAAGTACAAAATACTAAAACATCTGATGAGTAAACTACTCATCAGACTTTACAAATACTGAAAGAAAACTACTGAAGACTAACTACACACTACAACATCTGACGACTTACACTTCAGCTGTTGTACATCTCTTCAGATCTTGTGACTTCAGCACCTTTGAATATCAGCCTTTGTGTTCTTCTTCAGTTGTTGTAATGCTGTGAGACTTAGAGATTTTTCTGATCAGGCTCATTGGTTCTTTTAGTCCAACACTTAATCATTCTATTAATGATTGTTATCAATTTCCATACGTTAAGGGCTCATTAATTCGTCGAATGGAACCCAAAACGACTTCAAAAATTGTAACCGTAGGTATTGGTTACTATACTCGTATAAATCGATTGCCATATCTCAAATTGGACACTCAAACACTTTGATCGGCATTAGTAGGAGCTTTTGCATACAACAATTCAATCTTTATAGATTCGGAGAGACGAATTGGATCGTGGAGTGGCCGAGCTTGAACTAATATTCGATCTCCTTCGATCGGGCATCAAATCAGGTAATGTTCAACTCCTAGGAAACCTAAAAGGTCCGATTAAGGACAAACCAACCTCAATTTCTAGTTCTGATATCAGTTGGTTTGATTTTGATTCTAGGGTTCATAGGGAAAGAACGAGTTGGGGGTTTTGGTTATGATGGGGTTAAAAATGAAATCAAATATTATCAACACTTTCATAGTGTGCCGATTAACAAAGTTCATAAATCAATTTCATCACATTTTGACGAATTGATTAAGTTCGATTGCTAGAGTTCTTGAATACAGATGGTTTGGGGGTTTTGATTTAAATGAGTTATAGAATCCAATTAATCAGCACAGACATGTTCGAAATTCATCTTAGAATGAAAACCAAGTGTCAATTTTATGATAAGATATCGAATTGATAGATTTCAGATTCTAGGGTTTGTTAGTTAAAAAGATTTGGGATTTTCTAAACAATTGTGATTAAGAGTTCGACTAGATTACACAGAGGAGTTCGTTTAGATAGTAAGATGAAAAGCCCCATGGATTAGAGTTCTGATATATTCGAATTTGGTTCAATGGATTGGAGAATTGGAGTTGTTCGAACCGGATTTAGTTGGGATCGAATTGAGGTGTTTATCTCGATCAATGGACGAATTAAAACAGCCTATAGATGTGATTAGATCCATAGGACAAAAGCCCCATGGATTAGGAATGGATCGGATTCGACATAGGGATCAATTGGAATCAATTGGTTCGGCTAATACCACATAGGGGAACTGGATAAACAAAGATTAAAAGATTTAATTCTGATGCTCTATTGCAAATGTTGAAATGGCTGGATTGGTAGAGTGGTTGTGTTTGAAGTTGGAGGTCCCGGGTTTGAACCCGGCCCCCAACAGTTTTTAGGTTTTGACATTTGTTTTAGTATTTTTATCATATCTTATTCGTTGCAACTCCGATTCGATTCGTTTCAGTTGCATTAGAACCAGAATTCAGTTCCGAATGTATTAGAATAATAAAATTCATATTTTAATCCGAAAACGAAATCGCGTATAATTAAATTTGTTTAAATAAAATCATTAACGATGATATGATTTTATTAAACGAATTTCAAGGGCACGCGTACATACGTATGCACATTTCTAACACTCTAGCATACGTGTGTTGACACGTATGTGATTTCAAGCACAAAACAACAATCCGAATAACACTAGGTTATTGTTACAACACAGGTTCTTCGTAAGAGGACTCTCTACACGAGTTTAAGTGTGTTTGATCATTCTGCAACAATCAAAGGTGCGTACACGGCCCCTTTCTTATTTTAAACTGTTTTGGGGGAGAAAATATGTTCAAAAAACTCTTTTTAGATACATATCACTTGCATGAGTTAGCTGTTTACATTATGTGACAACATAGCATTTACAAGTCCTTACACACTTCGAACCGTTTAGTTTGCCGTAGCGCAAAGCGTGGTAGTTGGAAATAGATCTATTAGGTTTGACAAACCTCACCTGGTAGATGGGATCTACGCAGGTGTTTGACTGACCAAACACACATTACTATTGTTCGTGCTAGACAATAGTGGCAAGGCAAAAAACATGCTATAGCATGGCAATCGTCAGCTTCGGTGTCGACCACTTATGTAAATAGTACAAATGACTAGCTATCATGACTATGCATGTGTGATTATGTTATCTGCAAACTTGATATTCAAACTGTTGTTTTGAACATTATGAATACTTAAAACGTGTGTTATGCACCAACCTTTGTGTTGACTTGATTTACATGTTTTCTCAGGACGCTAAGGTTCGCAATAAAGCTGGCATGGACTAGGAGATAGAGTCGCATGCATGTTTTACATTTATATTGTTTAAATTACACATTTGGAGATTTTGTTTTGTAATTTACATGTTACAACTGTTCCTTTGGTTATTGTTTTAAAACGCTTCCGCAATCTTTAAAAACTTTGATGTTTTAGACCAAAATATGTTTTGAAATTCATATAGAGGTCTTCGTTATGTCTAATGATCTGAGATCCTGGTTTGTCATGTTCCCAAACGGTATGATTCCGTTAGTTGAAAATTGGGGGTGTGACAGATTGGTATCAGAGCCATTGGTTATAGCGAACTAGGTTTGCATTTGTAGACTTAGACTATGACTGTTAGACATTAGACACGCATGCTTACACATATCACTTAGAAATTACATATGGCTTTATGTAATAGACTTGCTTACACAATCCATGGCACTGCACTTACATATGGTATTATGTAACAGGCGTGGCATCTTCATCATACATATACATTGATGATTCGGAGGATGAGGAGCCGGTGGTTCCAGCACCACCATCATCACCAGCACCACCTATTCCATCTCCTCCACCATCTGAGAGAGATGATTCAGACCCAGAGGAGGATCCGGATGAGGACCCGGATGAGGATCCGGAGGAGGAGCCAGCAGAGGATACTCAGGAGATTCCTGCTGAGGGACCTTCTACTCATCCACCACCTGCACTGGATGTTCCTGAGCCTAAGAGGCAACGGACTGATGCTGAGGAGATCGCCAAACTGCGCGAGGACTTGTACTGGGCGAATGACAGGATCGAGTATAATGTTCGGGAATTATGGGATGCTAATGAAAGACAGGATAATCTTGCCCATCTGGTCAACGATATGCGGGATGAGATGATTAATTTGATTGGTCGTCTTGAAGCTTTAGAGAACCGAGCGGAGATTCTGGAAGGCAGACTGGAAGCCTTGGAAGATTTGGTGGCCTCGGAGAATGAGGAAGAGGATGAAGAGGAAGAAGGGGAAGAACCAGCACCAGCTGTTGATTCTGATCCTGAATCCACTGTTGAGGATGATTGATTTTTCTTGTTTTGTTTAAATTTATTAGGAACGGGTTGTGTTCCTACACTAGATATTTGGAAAACTTATGTTTGATTTCAAAAGTATTGTACTCAAATCGAATTTATATCTATTGAAAGACTATTAATTACTGCCAACAGTTGTGTTGATTTATATATTACATGTTGTGTTTGTTGTTTTGTTTACACATGTCATATTGAACCTTGATGACGCTCTAACATTTCTTTTAACTAGGAAGATAATGGCAAACGAGAACGTTCAGATGACAGTTGCTGAGCTCAATGAGCTAATCAATAACAGGGTCGCGGAAGCTATCGCGAACTATGCCCAGACACATAATGCAGGGCCACAGGGTCCAGCTGGGGGATTGGTTAACCCACAGGCATGCACGTTCAAGATGTTCTTGGACTGTAAGCCACACAACTTCAAAGGATCGGAAGGAGCCATTGGACTCCTACGATGGATTGAGAAGGCCGAATCTGTGTTTGAGATGTGTAACTGTCCCGATGAGAGCAAGGTAAAGTATGCTACGGGTACGTTGGAGGGTCCAGCATTGACCTAGTGGAACTCCAATGTCCAAACTTTGGGATTGGGTGAGGCCAATGCCTTAACCTGGAATGGTTTCAAGACCTTGCTGCAGGAGGAGTACTGTCCTCGCAGTGAGATGCAGAAATTAGAGGAGGAATATTGGCACCTCAAAATGGAGGGGTCCAACATCGAGGAGTACACGACTCGATCTCATGAATTAGCCAGACTTCTACCTCACATGGCTACTCCCGCAAGCAAGTGGATAGAGAGGTACATCGGGGGATTGGTGCCTCAGATCCAGGGATTGGTCACTTCTGCAAATCCCACAACAATTCAACAAGCTGTTCGTTTAGCGCACCAACTGACTAATCAGGCGGTGTTACAAGGGACTCTGCCTAAACGAACATCAGCTACTAAGGTGGGAGACCACAAAAGGAAGTGGGAGAGCAGCAACACCAAGAATTTCAACCAACAACCGTTTCAGCAGAACCGGAAACAAGACTCAAACAAGTCTTATCACAACTTAAATAGTGGTCAACAATCATCATCGTCAGGGGGTTATATTGGTAAACACCCAAAGTGCAACAGGTGTGGATTTCATCATACGGGAAATCAATGTGATAGAGCTAAGTGTCAAAGGTGTGGTAAGATGGGGCATGCAGCTAAGGATTGTCGGGGAGAGCTGCAAAACAATCACAACAATCATAATAACAATCAGAACAACGCACAGAAGGGTTGTTTTGAATGTGGCAAGATGGGGCACTTTAAGAAGGATTGCCCACAACTCAAGAAAGGTGGGGATAATAATGCAAATGGCAATGGCAACGGCAATGGCAACGGCAATGGTAACGGTAATGGCACCAATAACAACAACAATAACAACAACAACAACAATGGTGCTAGGGGCAGGGCGTTTGTGATTGGAGGACGTCAAGCACGGGAGGATCCCAACATTGTTACGGGTACGTTCCTCTTAAATAATCACTATGCCTCTATGTTATTTGACACTGGTGCCGATCGGAGTTTTGTATCTAGTTCACTTGCTAAGTTGCTAAATGTTAGTCCCACTGCTTTAGATAGTCCATACACTGTAGAACTAGCTGATGGTAAGCTAATTGTAGTTGAACAAATCCTTAAGGGATGTATACTTGATTTGATGGGTCAGACATTGGAAATTGACCTTATGCCTATTGCTTTAGGTAGTTTTGATGTATTCATTGGCATGGACTGGTTGTCCAAAAACCAGGCAGAAATCGTATGCCATGAAAAGATTGTTCGCATACCTCTTTCGAACGGAGAGACATTGTATGTACAAGGCGAGAAGAGCAGTACACCACTGCGTCTCATATCTTGTATGAAAGCACACAAATGTCTGCAGAAAGGTCATACGGCAGTTATAGCACTTATAACTGAAAAGCCGGTAGCTGAGAAGAAGATTGAAGATATACCAATAGTTTGTGAATTTCCGGAGGTATTTCCAGAAGACTTGCCGGGATTACCGCCTATCAGACAGGTGGAATTCCGAATCGACCTTACACCAGATGCAGCACCGATAGCAAGGGCACCTTATCGACTTGCACCGTCACAGATGCAAGAGTTATCCACACAATTGCAAGAATTGTTGGATAAGGGTTTCATACGACCTAGTTTTTCACCGTGGGGAGCTCCAGTTTTGTTTGTTAAGAAGAAGGACGGGACTTTCTGTATGTGTATCGATTACCGGGAATTGAACAAGGTTACTATCAAGAACCGGTATCCGTTACCTAGAATTGACGATCTGTTTGATCAGTTGCAAGGTTCGAGTTACTACTCGAAGATTGATCTCAGATCGGGTTATCATCAACTAAGAGTCCAGGAGGAGGACATTCCAAAGACAGCATTCAGGACACACTATGGCCATTATGAGTTCTTGGTCATGCCATTTGTGTTGACGAACGCTCCAGCTGTATTCATGGATCTCATGAATCGTGTTTGTAAACCTTATCTTGATAAGTTTGTCATTGTTTTCATTGATGACATTCTCATCTATTCTCAGACCGAGGAGGAGCACGCTGAACATCTTCGATTGCTATTGGAATTATTGAAACAGGAACAACTGTACGCTAAATTCTCGAAATGTGACTTCTGGATGCGAGAAGTACAATTATTGGGGCATATAGTTAATGAAAAGGGTATACATGTTGATCCAGCAAAGATTGAAGCGATTAAGAATTGGGAAGCGCCAAAGACCCCTACCGAGGTACGACAATTCCTTTGTTTGGCGGGTTATTATCGACGATTCATTGAAGGTTTCTCAAAGATCGCTCAACCACTTACAGCACTTACGCATAAGGGGACAAAGTATAAATGGACGGATAAAAGGAAGCTGCATTCCAGTTATTGAAACAGAAACTCTGCAGTGCACCGATTTTGTCCTTACCGGAAGGGACGGAAGACTTCGTGGTGTATTGTGATGCATCTGCACAGGGCTTGGGATGTGTGTTGATGCAACGGGATAAAGTAATTGCTTATGCTTCAAGGCAACTACGACCACACGAAAAGAACTACACTACTCATGACTTGGAGTTAGGAGCAGTGGTTTTTGCTTTGAAGATTTGGAGGCATTATCTGTATGGAACCAAGTGTACTATTTACACTGATCATAAGAGTTTGCAACATATCTTTGATCAGAAGGAGCTGAATATGAGACAACAAAGATGGGTTGAGTTGTTGAACAACTACGAATGCGCGATTAAGTATCACCCGGGAAAGGCTAATGTGGTAGCCGATGCTTTAAGTAGAAAAGATACATCAACAAGACGGGTTCGCGCACTTATGATGACGATACATACTGACTTACCTGACAAGGTACGCAGTGCTCAGCTTGAGGCCTTGAAAACGGAAAACTTGGTACAGGAATCTTTACGAGGAATGGAAACACAGTTGGATATCAAGTTTGATGGAATTCGTTATTTCATTGATCGACTGTGGATACCTTTGTATGGAGGTTTAAGGGAACTCGTGATGGATGAAGCACACAAGTCCAGGTATTCAGTCCATCCGGGATCAGACAAGATGTATCATGATTTGAAGGCACTGTACTGGTGGCCTCACATGAAAGCTGATATTGCTAAGTACGTTAGCAAATGTTTGACTTGTTCGAAAGTTAAAGTTGAATACCAGAAGCCATCTGGTTTACTGCAACAACCGGAGATACCGATGTGGAAATGGGAACAGATATCGATGGACTTCATTACTAAGTTACCCCGTACACCGAGTGGTTGTGATACGATATGGGTAATTGTTGATCGATTAACGAAGTTTGCACACTTCTTAGCAATCAAGGAAACCGACAAGATGGAGAAACTGACTCGTATTTACATTAAGGAAGTGGTAGCACGGCATGGCGTGCCAATCTCTATCATATCAGATCGGGATGCCCGATTTACTTCCAACTTTTGGAAATCACTTCATAAGTCATTGGGGACTCGTTTGGATATGAGTACTGCCTATCATCCACAGACCGACGGTCAAAGTGAACGTACGATTCAAACGTTCGAGGATATGTTACGAGCTTGTGTAATTGACTTTGGTGATAGCTGGGAAAATCATTTACCGTTAGTGGAATTCTCTTACAACAATAGTTATCATACAAGTATTCAGGCAGCACCGTTTGAAGCTTTGTATGGTCGCAAATGTCGCTCACCAGTTTGTTGGGCTGAAATTGGTGACAGTCAAATTACAGGTCCTGAATTAGTGCACGAAACGACAGAAAAGATAGTTCAAATCCGGAACCGTATGGCAGCGGCCCGGGATCGACAGAAGAGTTATGCAGATAAACATCGTAAGCCATTGGAATTTCAAGTAGGAGACCGAGTTCTTCTAAAGGTATCACCTTGGAAAGGTGTGATACGATTCGGCAAGCGCGGAAAGCTTAGTCCACGTTACGTAGGACCTTTTGAGATCTTGAAAAGGATTGGTCCGGTTGCGTATCAACTCAAATTACCGGATGAACTCAATGGAGTTCATAATGTCTTTCATGTATCAAACTTAAAGAAATGTCTTTCTGATGAGACATTGATTGTACCATTGGAGGAAATACAAGTGGATGAACAGTTACAATTCATTGAAGAACCAGCATAAATCATGGACCGAGAGGTCAAACAACTTAAGCAAAGCAAGATCCCGATAGTCAAAGTTCGGTGGAATTCAAGACGTGGTCCTGAATTCACATGGGAACGGGAAGACCAAATGATGAAGAAATATCCTCATCTGTTCAAAACAACAACTACAGACACTGAGAGCGCACGTTAAATTTCGGGACGAAATTTCCTTCAACAAGGGGATGACGTGATGCTTCACACATCAACACTGCAAATTTCAAACTGTAAGCACAAACACTTTATTCAATTGGTTTTGTTACAAACATTTGTGCTACATTACATTTTATACACTTTATGTGCTACATTTCATATGTTACATGTTATGGTAGTACATGCATGATTAGTTACACACATTTTGCTATGTGCAGGGTTGCATAGTACAAACAGTTACAGACACTCACTATGTGTGAGGTTACATAGCACAGCATGATCAAACACAAACAGTCACAGTTAGGTGAATTAACTAGTGTACACGCAAACAGTCACATTGAACGATCACACTTAGTTGTGATGTTGCAAGCATTAGATTTTGTGTGTGAGTACACACAAGCACACGGAATGATCAAACCACACTAACACGTACGATCTAAAATCGTAAGTAGTTTCCTAACTACTCCTAACATTTACTAATTTTCGGGACGAAAATTCCTTCAACAAGGGGATGATGTGACAATCCGACTTTTCGAGTTAACCTTGTTAACTGAAAATAACGAAATCACAAATATGAGGCCCAAGGTAGGCCCAATGAGGCCAAGGTAGGCCCAATGAGGCCAAGGTAGGCCCAATGATGCCAAGGTGGGCCCAATGATGGCCAAGGTAGGCCCAATTGTAATTATCAGGCCCAAAAGGATTAATTTAGCCAATAATAGTTCAATTGACTCGATTAGTGACAATTCGGCAATTCGGATTAATTACGTTAACTCTAGATTAAACCGAGATGTTATGTAATCGAGAAAAATCAAACCCAAGGGACTAGAATCAAGCAAAATCAGTTCCAAAGTGTTAAATTTGTGAAGAACAAACTTGTAATTGATTTTTAGTATCAATTTTGACTTTTACAAGTCAAAAGTCGGCCAAATTGTTAATTGAATTCGAATTTCTTATTAAATCTAAGTAAAAACCGAAATTGATTAACCTTAATCATTCTATTAATGATTGTTATCAATTTCCATACGTTAAGGGCTCATTAATTCGTCGAATGGAACCCAAAACGACTTCAAAAATTGTAACCGTAGGTATTGGTTACTATACTCGTATAAATCGATTGCCATATCTCAAATTGGACGCTCAAACACTTTGATCGGCATTAGTAGGAGCTTTTGCATACAACAATTCAATCTTTATAGATTCGGAGAGACGAATTGGATCGTGGAGTGGCCGAGCTTGAACTAATATTCGATCTCCTTCGATCGGGCATCAAATCAGGTAGTGTTCAACTCCTAGGAAACCTAAAAGGTCCGATTAAGGACAAACCAACCTCAATTTCTAGTTCTGATATCAGTTGGTTTGATTTTGATTCTAGGGTTCATAGGGAAAGAACGAGTTGGGGGTTTTGGTTATGATGGGGTTAAAAATGAAATCAAATATTATCAACACTTTCATAGTGTGCCGATTAACAAAGTTCATAAATCAATTTCATCACATTTTGACGAATTGATTAAGTTCGATTGCTAGAGTTCTTGAATAAAGATGGTTTGGGGGTTTTGATTTAAATGAGTTATAGAATCCAATTAATCAGCACAGACATGTTCGAAATTCATCTTAGAATGAAAACCAAGTGTCAATTTTATGATAAGATATCGAATTGATAGATTTCAGATTCTAGGGTTTGTTAGTTAAAAAGATTTGGGATTTTCTAAACAATTGTGATTAAGAGTTCGACTAGATTACACAGAGGAGTTCGTTTAGATAGTAAGATGAAAAGCCCCATGGATTAGAGTTCTGATATATTCGAATTTGGTTCAATGGATTGGAGAATTGGAGTTGTTCGAACCGGATTTAGTTGGGATCGAATTGAGGTATTTATCTCGATCAATGGACGAATTAAAACAGCCTATAGATGTGATTAGATCCATAGGACAAAAGCCCCATGGATTAGGAATGGATCGGATTCGATATAGGGATCAATTGGAATCAATTGGTTCGGCTAATACCACATAGGGGAACTGGGTAAACAAAGATTAAAAGATTTAATTCTGATGCTCTATTGCAAATGTTGAAATGGCTGGATTGGTAGAGTGGTTGTGTTTGAAGTTGGAGGTCGCGGGTTCGAACCCGGCCCCCAACAGTTTTTAGGTTTTGACATTTGTTTTAGTATTTTGATCATATCTTCTTCGTTGTAACTCCGATTCGATTCGTTTCAGTTGCATTAGAACCAGAATTCAGTTCCGAATGTATTAGAATAATAAAATTCATATTTTAATCCGAAAACGAAATCGCGTATAATTAAATTTGTTTAAATAAAATCATTAACGATGATATGATTTTATTAAACGAATTTCAAGGGCACGCGTACATACGTATGCACATTTCTAACACTCTAGCATACGTGTGTTGACACGTATGTGATTTCAAGCACAAAACAACAATCCGAATAACACTAGGTTATTGTTACAACACAGGTTCTTCGTAGGAGGACTCTCTACACGAGTTTAAGTGTGTTTGATCATTCTGCAACAATCAAAGGTGCGTACACGGCCCCTTTCTTATTTTAAACTGTTTTGGGGGAGAAAATATGTGCAAAAACTCTTTTTAGATACATATCACTTGCATGAGTTAGCTGTTTACATTATATGACAACATAGCATTTACAAGTCCTTACACACTTCGAACCGTTTAGTTTGCCGTAGCGCAAAGCGTGGTAGTTGGAAATAGATCTATTAGGTTTGACAAACCTCACCTGGTAGATGGGATCTACGCAGGTGTTTGACTGACCAAACACACATTACTATTGTTCGTGCTAGACAATAGTGGCAAGGCAAAAAACATGCTATAGCATGGCAATCGTCAGCTTCGGTGTCGACCACTTATGTAAATAGTACAAATGACTAGCTATCATGACTATGCATGTGTGATTATGTTATCTGCAAACTTGATATTCAAACTGTTGTTTTGAACATTATGAATACTTAAAACGTGTGTTATGCACCAACCTTTGTGTTGACTTGATTTACATGTTTTCTCAGGACGCTAAGGTGCGCAATAAAGCTGGCATGGACTAGGAGATAGAGTTGCATGCATGTTTTACATTTATATTGTTTAAATTACACATTTGGAGATTTTGTTTTGTAATTTACATGTTACAACTGTTCCTTTGGTTATTGTTTTAAAACGCTTCCGCAATCTTTAAAAACTTTGATGTTTTAGACCAAAATATGTTTTGAAATTCATATAGAGGTCTTCGTTATGTCTAATGATCTGAGATCCTGGTTTGTCACGTTCCCAAACGGTATGATTCCGTTAGTTGAAAATTGGGGGTGTGACAAATCTCCTGTAATAACCTGCCAATCCCAAGAATGATCGGATCTCCGTTGGTGTCGTAGGCACATCCCAGTTCTTGATTGCTTCTATCTTGGCAGGATCCACGTGAATACCATCACTGTTAATCACATGACCCAAGAACTGAACTTCTCTTATCCAAAATTCACACTTAGAGAATTTGGCATAGAGTTGTTCTTCTTTCAGAAGCTCCAAAACTGTCTTGAGGTGTTGTTCGTGTTCCTTCTCGTCCTTTGAATAAATCAGTATATCGTCAATAAAGACAATAACAAACTGATCAAGATACGGTTTGCACACCCGGCTCATCAAATCCATGAACACAGCCGGTGCGTTCGTCAAACCGAATGGCATCACCATGAATTCATAATGACCATATCGGGTACGAAAGGCCGTCTTTGGTATGTCTTCTTCTTGAATCCGGAGCTGATGATAGCCTGATCTCAGGTCTATCTTTGAAAAGTACTGTGCTCCCTGTAACTGATCAAACAAATCATCAATCATCGGTAACGGGTACCGATTCTTGATGGTGAGTTTGTTGAGTTCTCGATAATCAATGAACATTCTGAAAGTTCCATCCTTCTTTTTAACAAAAAGAACCGGAGCTCCCCACGGGGAAAAGCTCGGTCGAATGAACCCTTTATCGAGAAGTTCTTGCAATTGGTTGGACAACTCTTGCATCTCCGATGGTGCGAGTCTGTAGGGAGACTTGGCTACAGGAGTTGTTCCAGGAATCAAATCGATTCGAAACTGCACCGATCTCTCGGGTGGCAGTCCTGGTAGGTCATCTGGAAATACTTCTGCAAAATCTCTCACAATTGGTACATCTTGAATCTTGATCGCCTTCTTGTCTTTCTCAACCACGTGAGCTAGAAATGCAATGCATTGTTTTTGTAAGCACTTGCGAGCCTTCATGCACGATATTATCTTGACAACGCGTTTTGCTTGGTCGCCATGAATCTCCAAGACTTCATTGTTCTCCATAGGAATGCGTAATAGTTTATCGGAACAGATGAACTCGACTCTGTTAAGAGATAGCCAATCCATTCCGATAATGATGTCGAAACTGCCCAGCTCCATCGGTATCAAGTCGACGGAAAACGTGTGATCACCAAGTGTTAGTGGGCAATTCCTAAATATTGTGTCTACTGTGATCTGTTTGCCGTTTGCTATCTCAATAGTATAAGGGGATTCTAACAGTTCCTTATCATACTTAAGATGGCATGCAAATTCGGATGAGATAAAACTCTGATCCGCACCAGTATCAAACAGTATGGATGCATATGAGTCAGATAAGAGAAATGTACCCGTGACCACATTCGGGTCTTCACGAGCAGCAGCAGCTCCTATCTGAAAGGGTCTTCCTCTTGGTGCTTGAGCCCCTTGTTGGTTTCTCCTGGGACAATCCCGAGAGAAGTGTCCTGGTTCGCCACAGTTGCAGCAAGACCTAGGATCTGCAGCAGCAGTAGCTGCGTTGTTGTTTCTGTTTTGAGTCCTCGGACTCCTGCAGTGAGTCACCAAGTGACCAAACCTCCCACAGTTAGTACAGTGTCTGCACGGGACGTTCGGTAGGTGATGATACTGGCATGAATTGCACAAGGGTGCAGTGCCAGTATATGGCTTCCTGATCTGTAGTGGTGGTGGTTGATTGAGCATAGGAGCTTGAGTGGTTGCAGCAAACTTTCTAACCACTTTCTGTTTCTTTGCAGGCCTTTTATCCTGCTTCTTTGAAGTTCCAGTTTTGTTTGAGTCAGCTTCCTTCTTAAGTGCCCCGGAGGCGACCATCACGTCAGTTAGAGTAGCTGACAGAGAGACAGCCGACTCCATAGTAGTAGGGCGAGCAGAAATCACGTGCCCTTGCATACAGGGAGGTAGTCCACCAACATACCTCTCGATTCTCTTTTCTAAGGTTGGCACCACATCCGGTGCCAAGGTAGCAAGCTCGTGAAATCTGGTGGTGTAGGCCAGATGCCCAGCACCAATCATGACAAGATTGAGTAGTTCAGTCTCAATCTTCTTTACTTCATTTCTAGGACAGAACTCTGTCCTCAGCATCGTCTTGAAGTCATCCCAAGACATTGACAGAGCCTCTTCCCTGCCTCTAGTTTGAATCTGAGCGTTCCACCAAGTCAACGCTCTTTTGTTGAATGATCCAGCAGCATATCTCACCCTATGCTGATCAGGACAACCACTGATGTCGAGGGTGGTTTCCATCTTCTCAATCCACTGGACCTTCGCTGCCACTGAAGCTAGGTGGCTTGCATCCTACAAAGTTCTTGTAGGAGTAATCCTGATGAAGCCGAGTGTTACCGCTGCCTTCTCCAGATGAGTTGCAACGTTGTTGCTGTTGTTGCTGTTGATCCTGATCATCATGTCAGGAATCACTTCCTTTAGTTGACTGGTCAACAGTGTGGCCAGTGTTACCGTAGCAGGGTCCAGCTGATGGTTGGGTGGTGGCGGTGGTGGAGGAGGAGGTGGAGGTGGTGGTGAATGTGGAGGAGAGTCAGGTGGTGTTGGTGTCGAGGAGTGTGGTGCTGAAGTCTGCGTGGTTGGTTGCTTCCTGGGCGGCATTCTGATCATAACCGAAAGGAAATCGGTTAGAGCAGTGATCAGATGCAGAAAGCACATGCAAATAAGATCTTATATCAGATAATATCTACATGAGGGTCCCTAGGTTATAGTCTAGGCCAAACCGTTATGTAATATGACCTATATTTCTCTATAACCATGGCTCTGATACCAATCTGTCACACCCCGGGCCGGCGGGAACGGATCGGGTTTTCCCGTCGGGCGGAAGGTTCCCGGGGTGCGATATCTTTGAGTGATAATCAAATGATCAGATTGTTTACATAGCACATGATATATAAATGAGAAATGCTAACACATCAATGATATAGAATTACAAGATTAAATTACAATGTATCGTTCATAATTTAATCAAGTAAATCTACCAAAAGAATCAATGTAACTATATCTTGTATATGTACAAGATATACAAAAGATGATTCAATGTTTAGGCACCAAAATCATGCAACACAAAATAAGCTAGGTCTTCTAAAAGTCCTCTAGCTTAAACCTTGCATGTATGTCTCTACACCTGTTCGTCACCTGAGAAAACATGTATTTAAACAAAGTCAACACTAGGTTGGTGAGTTCATAAGTAAGTTAGTTGAAAACTCTGATTCAATCACATGCATAATCACAATGTTTTGTTATGTTGCTTGTATGTTGTGTATCACCTGTTCACCCAATGGCTTCTCCCTAGTTGTATGTGCAAATGTTGTGATCCCTGATCAAACATGCTTATATATAGGGAATCACATAAGGGTCAAGCCCAGACGCTATCCCACCACATGCTCAAACAAAGTTCACACTACTTGCAATACAACTATGGATTTCCATTCCCTACTCAGTCTTGATCATCTGTGTTTCCATGAATAGAATAATATAATGATAGCGTTGTAGTTATCAAACCAAAGTGTTGACAACCATTTGTATAGTAAGGATGTTAGATTTAATAAATCTGTTCCTTGTATTATTCTATTGTCTGTGTGTTAACTTTTATGTTACACTTTTAATTAATTAAAAGTGTTAGTTAACTGTTCATCATGTATCTCAAATGCAGCGTATAGGATCCGAATGGAATCCATTTTAATCCTCACATAATCAGATTAAAATGCATTCCAGTCTCTCCTATCCCACCGTGTGATCCCAAGGCCTTTACGGGGATTGTCTCATGTAATTAACAAAGTCGAATAAGAACTAGTCTTATTACGTTATGTTAATTAAGTGTGATTGGCAGTGATAGGCATGAAGTTACGTTATCATGGTCGCCGTTCACAGTAATCCATATGTTCACCATGTAATCCTTAAGCCGTAGTAAGAACAAGTCTTAGTACCATTAAGTGACGCAGGTGGTGGATAATCAATGCGATCATACTACCTAGTAGTATGTTTTTAGGGTGTAGATCAAATTTTAAAAGCAATTGGCTTATCACACTTGATCACTTATGATGTGGAATGATATTCAGAAGATATTTTTATCTTCTGATCATTCATGTGCTGTGAAGTGTCATCATGTTTCACTGTAATAGTTCTCATTGTTCGTTTGTGTGTGAATTGTCTCAATGTTCATTCCTGTAGGAATAACTAAGTGTTATAAGATAAATCTTACAACGGTGTTATCCCAATGTTTTGATAATTGTGAAAGTACATTATCACAATCTTTTGAGTTTCCCTGTTATCTCATGATCATACGAGCATGCATACAATGATAAGCGATAATAAACAATTTAATATTATCAAAATCAAAGTATAAATAACATGTTAAGCAAAACTTTTAAACAAATAAAAGTAAACATGTTTCTCAGCCCCGAGAGTTAAATTCAGTTAAGATTTAAAGTAAAAGGGGCATATAAACTCACCTTGTTATTATAGGGTTGACTTAGCTTAAAGAAATGAAGACACGCGCTCTTTGTTGCTCTTGTTGTTGATTCACTGTCCTGTATTGAATTCACGATGTATGTACTTTATAAGCATTGATTGTAAAGTGTTGTGCACGTGCATATGTTATCTCGATCTTTGTTATCACCTCTTTATCTCAATCCTCATTCGGCCCATTCAATTAAAGTGGTTTACCATGACTTAATCATTTCGGTTTGAATTTAGTGTATAATTGTTAGTTATGACTAAAGGCTTTATTTAATGACTTAAGGGTTATTAATTGTCTTAACCTAACAATTTCATTACTCTTGTATGTTTACTTTAAACCCAAGTACACTATGTATATAACATCTTGTATAGATTTTGCAAGTGTTTGTATTTGTTCTAACCGATGTGGACCGAATAATATTTCTCATGGGCCGAACGAGTTTGTATATGAGCCCATCAATTAAAGTGGGCCGATCGGGTTTCATGGGCCAAGTATATAAAGATTGGGCCGGTGTACTTAAGTTGGGCCGAATCTCACATGGGCCTTGGGCCGGAATTAATAATTATGAACCGGCCAAAACAGTTGGACATGACCGAGGTAATCACAAGCCCAACAAATGAATTTAAACCAACTTGTTCTAATCATTCTCATAGTCTAATTAGTCACTGATTAGTGTAATGGCATTCGACTGAATAGATGAAATTAAGCCAGTTGGTTTCTTTGGGCTAGGGGTTAGAAGTTGGGCTGCGAATAAAGTTGGGCCAGTCAATAGCCAATGTGGGTTGCATCTGTGGGCCTGGAATCTGGAAAATTTGGCCGAAGAAGATGAAATATTCCTTAGAGGCTTTGTGGGCTGCCAGAAAAAAAAATGGACCAAGGCAAGAACTATACCGAAGCCCATGTTGCTCGGCAATTCTGTAAAGCAGCTAGGGTTCGAATATGGCTTTCAACAACCATGCAAGGTTCATCATCAGAAGTTAGTTCGTGGCTCCAAGGTTCGGAAATGTTTACGAGTTTTCGCACCTGATGGTTCGGCTCCTAAAGCTATGCCTGGGTTCGTGAAACAGCAAAAGTTCGTTGGTGGTTCGGGAATCAGCAGGGTTCGGTGGCATTTCAAGATTCATGACCAGGAGGTTCGTCACAGTACTACATGGTTCGTCAGATTTGGTTCGTGAACAACAAGGGTTCGTAGGGTGAGACAACAAGGTTCGGTAATGGCTCATGGGTTCGTGGTAGTAGGTGCTGTGATGGTTCGGCGGTTATGGTGCCAAAGGGTTCGGCCATACGAACAGAAGCTCATCATCCCTATCGAACCTCACCTGCTGTTTTCTTGCTTCCAGAGTCGTGTTTAGGCTAGTGTGGTTGCTCGTGATCATGTGGTTCCAACTAGGAGGAGGGTCGACCAATTGTGTGTTCATTTAGAACAACAAGAGTATAGAAAACCCTAATTTCGTGGATGTGCACAGCATTATACCTTTGATTTCGGTGGGCAAAACTTCAGATCCCTTGTACTTCTATGTAGAGGATGTCAAGGGCTACGCGTGGGCGAAAGAATCACTCAAAACCGTTGAGAAACGAAGGAGATATGGAGCTTTGAAGTTCATTAATGGAGGTTGGAGGTGTATTCCGAATTTAGAGAGAAGAAAGGTTCGGGAATATCATTTAGTGAGAGAATGGGCTGATGGAAAATGAGGAGAAACACCCTCATTTGTTGTTTTTATACCCCGGGGTGTTCGGGTTTGTTTCGGTTGTTCGGTTCGCGTTTTCGTCGCGTAACCGGAAAAATTACGCGTAATTTATTATAAATAAATAAAGTTGTTAATTTAATTAATTTGATGAGTTTCAAAATTGTAAAAATGTTTATTATTTTATTTAATTAATTTTAATATCGTTTCGCGTCGTATTTCGTTTTCGTTTTGTCGAATCGCGTCACCATCGCGCGTATTCGTTCGAATCGTCATTCGAACGAACACGACGATGGTTTTGCTTTCCGACTTTTGTTTTCTACTTTCCAGTCGTCATTTCAGAACGTTAAACTCACAGATATGTTTGTGTGAATCGTCACCCACGCAAACACACTGTCAGTTCGTTATTCTGAAACGACACTACAATTTATGTTTAAATTGTGTTTCCTCACTGTCGGACTCAACTAAACATTCTGTTTTCACCTTGTTTTCACATTGAAATGTCGGCCATCTGATTCCTGTCATCTATGGATATCAGATCGCAACCGATTTGTTTCTGATAACTGTTTGAATCCCGTTGTTTCTCATGATTTGTTGTGTTAACTGTCATTAAGTTTTCACTTAATAAACACAACTAATGTTTCGAATGTACGTTGTACTTAATGTATTTAAGTTTACACGAAAATAGGTACAACTGTTCTTGTATTTAGAATCCTATTAATACAAGTACTGTTTACAATCGTATATGTACACATAGTTACTGTAGAAAGTACACATACCGTACGGACTTGCCGGGCAGTCAGGTACTAGTTGTCACAGAAATGAGGATTTTGTTGTGTATGCCGATGCATCACGACAAGGGTTGGGATGCGTACTGATGCAACGGGGAAGGGTGATAGCTTATGCTTCGCGCCAGCTAAAGATTCATGAGGCTAACTACCCAACTCATGATCTCGAACTTGCTGCGGTAGTGTTTGCATTGAAAATATGGAGGCATTACCTGTATGGAGTAAAGAGTACCATCTATACCGACCACAAGAGCTTGAAGTATTTCTTCGAGCAAAAGGATTTGAACATGTGGCAGAGACGATGGCTTGAGCTATTAAAGGATTATGATTATGATATTTTATATCACCCAGGAAAGGCCAATGTGGTGGCAGACGCTTTGAGTCGCAAGACTGATCATCCTGCCATACGAATAAAATCGTATAGTTTGGTAATAACGCCAGACTTTCTGAACGAGCTCAAGCAGGCGCAACAGGAAGGACTAAAAGAAGAGAATGTGGGTTTTGAATGTGTCTTCGGACAAGTCAAGAACTTGGAAGACAACGACCATGGGATAAAGATATGATTCGGTCGGATGTGGGTGCCCAGAAATGGGGACATTCGAGCGATAATTTTAGATGAAGCCCACAAGTCACGTTATTCAATGCACCCCGGTGCGACGAAGATGTACCAAGATCTTCGACAGGATTATTGGTGGCCGAGCATGAAGTTTAATGTGATGCAGTATGCGAACAGGTGCCTTACTTGTGCGCAAGTGAAGGCTGAACATCAGAAGCCCTACGGATATGTGCAACCTCTTGAGGTACCGGAATGGAAATGGGAACACATCACCATGGATTTCATCACCAAGCTACCGAGGACAGCTAAACGACATGATACCATTTGGGTGATTGTGGACCGACTAACAAAGAGTGCACACTTTCTTCCTATCAGGGAAACGTATACGTCCGAAAGGTTGTCTGAGTTGTTCGTGAAAGAGATTGTGACTCGACATGGAGTTCCTGTCTCCATTGTGTCAGATCGGGATACGAGGTTTACTTCCAGATTCTGGAAGCAGTTTCATGATGCTATGGGAACGAGGCTAAACATCAGTACCGCCTACCACCCCCAAACGGATGGACCGTCTGAAAGGACTATTCAAACGTTGGAGGATACGCTTAGGGCATGCATTATCGATTTTGGTGGGAGCTGGGATGACCACTTGCCATTGGTGGAGTTTTCTTATAATAACAGCTACCATTCTAGTATCGGAATGCCCCCATATGAGGCGTTGTACGGAAGGCGATGTAGGACCCCGGTATGTTGGGGTGAAGTTGCACAGAAAGAGATGGGAAATAAAGCTGCAGTAATTGATATGGCAGAAAAGTTACGGGTGATAAAAGCACACCTGAAAGCTGCACAAGATCGCCAAAAGTCTTACGCTGACAAGCGTCGGAGACCGATCGAGTTTGATGTTGGCGATCGAGTGTTGCTGAAAGTATCACCATAGAAGCGAATCATTCGATTCAGAAAGCGAGGCAAGTTGAGTCCAAGGTACATCGGACCGTTTCGGATAGAGGCAAGGGTAGGGAAAGTCGCGTATCGACTGGACCTACCAGAGGAGCTGAACGGGATTCATCCTACCTTCCACGTATCACATCTTAGGAAGTGTCTGGAAGACGAGCAGGCACATGTTCCTTTGGATGACATTGAGGTACATGACCGACTGAACTACATTGAAGAACCAATCGCGATCGTGGATACGAAGGAGAAGCAATTGCGGAACAAAACGGTACGGCAAGTCAAGGTATGGTGGAAGCATCGGAAGGGTTCAGATGCTACGTGGGAAATGGAAGAAGAGATGAGGAGGTTGTATCCCCATTTGTTCGATATGTAACGAGGCAGGTTTCGGGACGAAACCTATTGTAAGGAGGGGAGACTTGTAACATCCTGAATTTTCTAAATACAAGTTATTTGAATTCGCGAATGCGTAACGGATAATATGCTTGTTGGGTAAAATGGACGAAAAATAACCTAGTCAAGGCCTCGAGATCGTGTACTCGAAATGGGGTTTCGAGTACACTAGCTCTCGAAACTCGGTAGTCGAAAATTCCCTTGTTCGAGTACGGGTACAGTGCCTATAAAAGGTGGCCTTGGGAAACGTGCTAACCTTTGGCTGGCAGCATTCTCTCCCAAGAACTCGCAGGGGGCGATTTCGAGAACTTCAAAGATCGAGCATTTGATCGACCAAACGGAAGAGGAAACGCAAGAGAATCCACGGGAGTGACCATTTATCATCAAGTAATGATCTAAACTAAAAAGTTAGGATTTTTAGACAAAAGTGAACTTATACATAAAGCTCACACCTTTATGCATAAAGTCCAGAACTTTGATATTCCAGTGTGTTGATAACAACCTAAGGAACCTGTAACTAGCTCCCCAAGTATTGAATAGTTTTCTGTAATGAAGTTATGCATAAAAGATGTGTACTCGAAAATATGCACAAAGGGGAATACTCGAAACTAGGTATGGTTCGGGAACACTAGTTCGAATACACTGATTCGAGTGCATTTGTTTCGAGTACCCTAGTTTCGTGTACACTAGTTTTGAATACACATGGGAATTCGAGTACTCATGAGAACTCGAGTACACTAGCATTTCGAGTACTAGTGATGGTTCGAGTATCCTGGTCTTCGAGTACTAAAGAATGATATGTAATGACAAGATGTACTGATGTAGGTTCTTAAGGCCTAGCTAAGGAGTTCGGCTAAGGAAACAAGAGTCTACTATCAGGTGAGTTCTAGACGCCCTATTTTATGTTTAATGTTTTGGGCTGGTATACATGCTTATTGTTATGTTTATGATGTTATGTGCTTATGATGCTGATGAACGAATGATGATGTGCCATGACTATGTATGCATGTTTATGTGATTGCATGATTTATGCATGAAAGTATGCTAAGTATGACGAATGCATGTTAGTAAGTTACGATGATGAATTGTATGATAACATGCTATGATGATTATATGCTAGCATAATGTGTTTATGATGCCATGATAAATGATATGATGATGTGCTGCTAACATGACATGTGTATGATGCCAGGATGTTATGATGATATGATACTAGCATAGCCTGTTATGAGAAATCCTATGTTATTAGGATAATGTTACAATGTTATGCTGAATGATGATATGTTGCTAATGTATCATGTCATGATGGTTGCTCCCATATTCATATGGGGTAAGTATGGTTGCTCCAGTACTTGTTACTGGGTAAGTATGGTTGCTCCAGTACTTGTTACTGGGTAAGTATGGTTGCTCCAGTACTTGTTACTGGGTAAGTATGGTTGCTCCCGTACTCGTTACGGGGTAAGTATGACGTTGCTCCATATTCATATGGGGTAAGTATGGTTGCTCCGGTACTTGTTACTGGGTAAGTATAGTTGCTCCCGTACTCGTTACGGGGTAAGTATGACGTTGCTCCCATATTCATATGGGGTAAGTATGGTTGCTCCAGTACCTGTTACTGGGTAAGTATGGATCTGCAGAACGCTTCGGCGGGTCAGATCAACGGTTATGGAGCCTTGGCCGGCATAAGCCCACTGTTACGCTCGGTAGCAGTGGTTGTATGATGATGATGATTAGGATGTTTATGTGACAACGTTTTGGATTATGTGAACGAAATGATGTTTTATGTTAAACATGTTTTAACTTAACAAAAGGTTTACAATGTTTTATGAAAACTAGAACTCACCAGCGTAAGCTGAGTTGATTTGGCATGTATGTCAGGTTAAAGCTATGTTAAGAGAAGGCATGGAGCTCGGGCATCAAGATAGAGCATCCGGTGGTTTTGGCAATCTGATATGTTTTTGATACAGACAATTTATCGATTTCTGTTTATCAAACTATGTTTACATTTCCGCTGCATGATTATGAAAGTTTTTAGTTTAAGAGCTATGTGTTACGATGAAAACCAACTCTGTGGGGTCGCCGGGGATCGGGGCCTCACACATTACGTTCAAAAACTAGATCTAATCCATACATTATCAAACTAGTAGGAGAAGTTGAATTGTTACCCGTTTGAGTGGATTTTCGGATGAAAAACAAGGATCAAGTGTTGTAGAGACGATCTCTAGCTTGATTGTGATGATCCTACAGCTTGAAAACCAGGTTTTGATGCTGAAGGGTCGATTAGTTCGTCTTGGAAGTAAGTATGTTCGAGAGAAAAAAGATAGAAAACTTTCTGCATGCAAATTGATTCTTCAATCTGATCCAATCTGACCGACCTATTTTCGCGTAATGCCAAATTTAGATATTTTGGACTCATCATGTACCGCTAAGAGATCCCGAAACCACCTTGGCGAACCGCGAAAAGTTCCGTTCGAATTTTTCTTATTTTTACAATTCCGGAGAATCGGGAACTCCGTTTTTCGCATGGTTTTCTCACACGTTCACGATTTCTCACGTACTATCAAATCGTGATGATCATTTAACGTGGATTTCAAACAAAGATGACGTGGCTTCTTAAAGTAGTTGTCACAGTATTAGTATTAAATATTAACAATTATATAATAGTTATAATAATTAAATAATATTATAATATTATAATAATTATTATTATTAAATAACACAAATTATTTTTTCTCATTTTATTAGTTGTTCAAAGATGACATTAGATTCCTCTTACTTGATTTTGTTAATGTTTTAATTTTAGGATTTTAAGATCGGACACTTACATTGGGACTATGTTTTTCGATGTAAGATTTTACGACTGTGCTCATATTTTTTTGCCATGACTCTACAATTTTTAACATTGCGTGCTTATGTTTAGTTTTGTGTTTCCTAAGGAAGATGGTTGTTTTTGCGACAGAGTTCAATTTAGTGTTTTAGTATGAATTAAAGGTAATTGCGCCCGTTTTTCGTCTATGTTTTGATATATATGATGTTGTCATCGCCATTGTGATCAAATAATTATATCAGAATAGCGGTATATGTCTCAACCTTTTTTTCTTCAGATTTTGAATTAGGTAGCATTGTATGAAATGAGTTTAGGGTGTATTATTTCTTAAAATTTTTACCCTTTAAAATTTTACAAATGACTAATAACTTTTATCTATATGAGTTTTAGTATTTGAAATACTTTGCCCTAGCTTGTTAAGATCATGCATTCATCTTTCTTCCTGTGTTTTTATCATGTTTAATGTGAGGTTTCCAACGTGCTAGACAAAACTTTAGTTATGTACATGGGTTTGTAAAATGTATTTTGTAGGTAGGAGGAATTCTTTTGAACAGGAAAATAGACCCAGGCACCCTTGGGCCTAGGTAAGGCTTTGTCAATGCTTGTGTATATGTGTTAATTTTAGAGGGTTCTCGAGTAAATATATCTATAAATAATTTCGACAGTAACATATGTAAAATGAGACATCTAGTAATGAGTTAAAACGAGGGATGTTCACGAGCCGAGTCGAGTTAGGGTATGCTCGTGTTCAGCTCGTTTACTAACCAAGCGGCTCGGCTTGGTTAGGATTTGAAAAATCAATCCAAATGTTGTGCTCGTTGTTCGGCTCGTTTTAAATCCGAGCGGCTCGGTTTGGCTCGTTTTCAAAAGAAAATTTAATGCAAGTTTAAAATATTTATATCAGTTTCAAATATAATAATTAAAAATCAATAAGTTTAGTTGTATTCAAATCCAAAACAAAAATAAAGTTCATAAATTACAAATAATTATAGTACCAAAACATAAAAAAAAAAGTTTGAAAGTTTGAATAGTTTTTCAACATCATTTTATATCAGTTCGAATACACCAACATCATCATTTATCGTCAAATATTTGTATCATATTAGTGTTAATAAAAAAAATTAATATTACTTTAAATATATATATATATATATATATATATATATATAATTTAGTTATATTTAAACGAGCCAAAGCAAAAGAGCCAAATGAGTGACTATCCGAGTGAGCGACAAACGAGCTTACTTTGGCTCGTTTTTGAAACCAAACCAGGCGCGCTCGGCTCGTTTAAAACCGAGCGAAATTCGAACAATCTTTTTTCGAGATTTTTTCAAGCAAGCGTCAAGCATTTTGGACAGCCTTAGTTAAAACCATGATATGATTATAATTAAAAAAAAAAAAGAAAAAAAGAACGTTCGTAATCAAAATTTGTTATAACGTCTAATTAAAATTTAAACACCTAAATTAAAGTTTTAGAAAACCTGTGGATCATATATTATCTAAACTTTAAGGTTCTAGAATCCACATTATTAGCCCATGTTTGCATTGTTTTATTAGAAACTATCTATGTCACTTCCTTTTGCCATATGCATTTATAGCTAACGAACTCCTCCATCCAACAACGATATGCATGAACATGTCTATCAGTTTATCGTTTTCTTCTTTTCCTTATAATTGGTTTTCATCTTTTGACATTATATTATTTGTCTTTTCGGCATAAGAAAAAGGCATTACGGTGTACTTTGTGCATTATGGCTATGCACTTCTCTTGGAATTTTCTGTATAAACAATTTACATGTTGGCCATGTCATTATTCACAAATTTCATCATTATTCAAAATGACATGGCATGGATGGCGGATCTATAGTCTTGGGAACAGGTTCATGGGAACCAACCGTATTTAAAGATTGAACTGGAAATCTTTTTCCAAAAGGCTTAAAAGTATCATAAATTCATTAATAGTTTTAAGAGTAAATTCAAAGAAATTTGATTTAGGATAATTAATTCAAAGAATTTTTATGATCAGATATGAAATGTTTGTGTGTTCTTCTCTCGATTTCCTCTTTGTGATATATCACCAAGAGAAAATGTAGTTATTGACGGTTAAATCCATAGGTCAATTTAATTCTGGTCATATAAATTAGCAAATTTTATAGCGGGACCATCACCACGGGCTCTACCCCTTGGACCCAGCCAGAGATGCTGCCCCGAGGACCATGCAAGGGGCGCAACCCCTTAATCCCTGCTTGGTGCGGAGCTCAGAAATCTTAAAGCGTGTCCACTCCTAACCTCCAAACTCTTTAGTGATATACTGTTGTTTTTATATTATTGACTTGATTTTATATCATGTTTTATCTAATTGAAACGTCTAAAAATAGTGAAACAACTGAAAAAACTTCCTAGATCCATCACCGATTGATCCACATGTGATTCGACCAAGTGTAATTTCTTTTTCTTTTTCTTAATTTTTTCATCTATGACTATTTTAGCTTTACATTGTGGTTTTTAGTGTCGAAATTATAGGATTCTCTTTTGTTAATGTTATATTTATAAAAGTTTGGCGACTATTAACATTTGAATATTTGGTAATTTTTAGATTTTGAAACGTTCATTATTTTTTCTGTAAGAAGGTGATTATGTGTAATTTTTTTAAGGTTTTATTTATATTCGTGTTATTTTTATCATCTTGTCAATGCATGCATATCCTTTTGAGTTTTTGTCTATGTCTCTTGGAAGTCGATTGCTCGTTCCAACACAAAATGAGATGGTTATGTCTACACGGCAAGGCACGCCTCGCGTCATCTGGTTTTTTTACCATTTATCATCAATTATTGAATAATACTAAGACCAATGTTTTAAAAACCGGTTCGAACCGGCCGGTTTAACCGGTTCAACCGGTTGCCGGTTACTAAACCGGTACGAAACACTCCGGTATTATGCAGATTCCTTCGATTGGTTGTGCCGCCGGTTTAATCCGGTTTTACCGGTAAAACCGGTATTTCCGGTTTAAAAAAACACAAAATTTCCGGTTTTACCAATGTCATAATCCTATTATGCACTTTCATTTTTAAAAAAATTATTAGAATTTGAGTAATTTTAGGTTGTTTTTGATGAATTTGTGTACTTTTTGAATTGTTTTGAAATGAATTTGTATACTTTTTGGAAACTTATTTGAGTATAAGTTGTATTTCTATGAAATTTTATGGTTAATTAGTGTGTCCGGTTGAACCATCCGGTACATCCCGGTTCAACCGGTTGAACCATTTTTTAGCAAAATCCGGTACACCTAAAATACCGGTTTTTAAAACATTGACTAAGACACATTTTGAAAAGAGAAAACGTATGTAGCATTTTGTTTTTCAACGGCAGGTATGTAATATGTTATAATATAAATGACATATAACTTGAAAAGAACAAAAGTTTATTGAAAAGGGTAAACAGATTTACAAGTTATATTATGCATGCACTCTCATATTTTCAGAACCATTAATATATAACTTCACTAGTAAAAAGTAAAAACGTTATGATGTGTTTCCTCTTTTCTAAACACAAATTAAAGTTTTAAATTATCTCAATCTAACTTCACAAGCTTCTTTTTGAAAAATGCATATAACATTTAAGATAGCAACAAACAAAACAAAGCAAGCTAGTTATATTAAACTCATGTAGATTATATATACGATAATACGAAAAAGGAAAAGTTGTGTTTCTTCCGCTTTTAACTTAGACGAACAATTATCATCTAAATTACAAATATGTCATTAGGTTAGGTTAAATCAAATAAGCTTCTTATTATAAAAAGTCTAAGAGGTATCTTTAGCAATTAAATCATTAATCAAGGGCTATAATTAAATCAAATTGTTGAAGGATATTTTAATAATGAGTACTTTTGTTGACTTTTTATCATGTTTCCCCACATTTTTAAACGTTCGTAATTTTTACACACGAAATTATTTATAAAAAAACTATAAAAATGAACATTTTTTTTCTTCAAAATTAGTATAGTGTTGCTATAGAATTTTTTGTTTTTTTAGTTTATTGTGTCTTTTGTATAAGTCATTGTTTCCTTTGTGTTTCTACATAATACTATGTTTTCCTAAATACAAAATATCAAGCAAGTTTAACACAATGATAAGTATGAATAACACGGTAAATTTAAAAAAAACAATTACATGTAAAAAAGACACAATGACGAGTATGAACAATTTTATACAAGTCATTTTGTATTTTGTATAGGGCATTGTGTCTATTGTGTTTCATGTTTAATGTTGTGTTTTTCGAACAATTTAAGATACAATGATGTTGTAGAATACATAATATCAAGTAAGGATAACACAATGACAAGTATGAATAACACAATGATCCTGAACAATTTAGACACAATAAACTGAAATAATTTTATTTTTATATTAACACGATACTCATTTTAACGATAAAAATGCTCGTTTTTATGATATATTTAAAAAAAACACTTTTGTATGTAAAAGTTATGAACCTTTAAAAATATGAGGGGAAAGTGGTCAATATAAATTACATTGCAACAATTTTTCTTCTAAAATTTTGAATTTTACCTCTTAAATTTGATCTCATGATCTAATGGTTAATAAAATTCTTTAGACTTTTTAGGGTGGATAATTCTTTGGGTGACGCTTATAGCAAACCTATTTCAAGAGTCTATATGTGAGATGTAGAAAATATTGCATGAGTAAAGAAAAGTGAATTCTGGATGGATAATTCTTCAATGAAGAAAGCAATTTCCATCTTTGGTTATTGAGATCCACTACAACCCAGTTGTAGGTTCAATAGCCTCCATATATCATTTGAATTAGTTAGTACGTGATCCTAATAGTTCGTGTTGTCTGTGTCTAAACTCTCTAGAGTACATCACAAAAAAACGAACGTCAATTTTACTTTAGAAGAATTGAAAATCATGACTAATATTTTTCAAATCAAATTATTTGTGGTTCATTCAAATATTTGATTAAATAAAATTTAATTTAATTCGAAGAACTAGTATGAATTCATCGGTGATTTTAAATATTGCATGGATGCAGGGGCGAATCTTTGTTCAGACTCGTCCCCCCTGTTTTTTCGTGTAGTAGTGTATATTTCTCAATACGTAGTGTAAAATTTTTTAAAAACCTTTATTTCGCCCCCCTGAAAAAAAAAATTATTTCGTCCCCCTAATTTTTTGGTCAAGCTCCGTCACTGTAGGGATGTAGTTTTCAAGTTTCACTTTACTAAATTTTCCACTAAAGTAATAAAACTAATTTTATGTAAAAATTCGTAAAATTAATTTTTTTGTTGATTTTTCAATATATCAACATAGGCTGGAATATTTTTTCCAACCAGCCACCAAAAGCTCTTTCCCTTGTACATGTCATGGGTTGCCAACCCTTGGACCCCGCTTTATTCGGGGGAGCTGCTCCCGGACCACCGCTAAGGAAACGTTGCTTCCTTGTAACCTCATAGAATCATAAAACCTTAAACAAGCGCACATCTCACACCCAACTTGTTTAATAAATTTTATGATTTACATTGATCAACAAAATTAATCTAATTACACTAAAATATCTAACAAACTCGTACCAACGTCTCACCTTAAGGCATTTTTTTACTTGTGAATAACAAAAAAGTGTATAACCATGGTCAAAATACACGTACACAAGAACTTCTCTGCTCCTGTGCCATCAACTACTAACAGGACGACCCACCGCTATGTAATATTTTTTGGTTGCAAAATAATCTTCTACAGACGCTACTGATATCGTTTCTATTACACTCATTTCCATCGATTGTTAAGACCTTTGTTTTCCAAATACATCAACTTCATTTAATATGGATATAAACTTTATCAACCTCTAATATTAACAATTGTTGGTATAGCTTCCCTTAGATTGATTATTCCCAACATATAATTTAACCAAAACAAAAAAAAATAAAAATGATGAAAAATATAGATCGAAGAAGAAATCGGTTTGATCAAAACAATGATCGACAATTTTATTGATTTTATGAAATTGGGATAATAAACCACAACCATCGTCCCATGTTAATACACCCACGAACCTAAACCTCAAATTCTTAATAACAGATGATAACCTTGACTAATCCCATCACTATATATTTAGGCCTATTTAGATAAACATAAATAAACCAAATCAAACTCTAAATAACTATCACCCATTGAAATTACTATCAACGCATTCGAAATTAAGCTTACTTGTACCTAGTTTTATTTCTATATTTTTACACGAACAAGCTCAATATATAAAACAATTTGGTTTTGGTTAGACCGGTTTGAAACCAGTTTAAAATGATAGGGTAAGGGACCAATTTGAAACCTATATACGGTTCTAGTTTTCTCTCAAACCAATTTCTCCTTTGGTTTTGGCAAACGAGTTTGGTTCTGAAACCAACTTCAATCTGCAACTTAAACGAGCTACTTTGTTAAAAGTTTTAATAATTGATTAAGCAAAACACATCTAAACCAAGGAAAAAAACATTCTTGTAACGTTTTTTTTTTTTTGAATAGCAAATGTTATTATTCTCCAAACTACTTCAATCTAATTATACCATTGCATGTGATAGAACTCATGACTCTTATTCTAAGGCAAAGCCTCTACCAAATTAAGTAATCCCACATTGACCATTCTTGTATGTAGACTACATAAATTTCCCCAATAATAATAAATTTTAATAAATCAGATTAAATAGTTAATGATAAAAGTGAGTATGGTGTTAATTTAATTTAAAAGGAGGTGGTTACTACACAACTCTCAACTTATGTCATCCATTGTATGATGCCGTCAAAGCTACTTGGTTGTTGGCCTACCAATTTAATTTTTTTATTACATTTGACATTCGCATTCATATCAGGATAATGCCAAATTTAAGTCTCATCACAACAAAAGAAAAAAAAAAAACGACCGGGAAAAAAAACGTGAAAATTACAACATTCAAAACATCTAACATATATCACTAGTATTTGTATTTGGGCATGAGTGACAGCAGATTATTCAAAAAAAAAAAAAAAGAAAACAGTTTTATTGGTATTTTAAGTATTTTTTTTAGACGCGTTTGAAATAGATTTTAGGTAATAATATCCGACTAACCTGATAAGTAATAATAATAAACAAATAGTCGACGGATATGTAATTGGTGTGAAATACGCTTTTAGCAAGAAAGAAAAGACCACTAATACAAAAATATGTTTTGAAGCCGAACCGTTACAATCCAAGTCTATAAAACTAATTGGACCAATCCATACATTATTCAATTAAAATATAAGCTTCTAGCAACAAACTGCGTGTGTGTTTTACATGTGTGACATATAAAATAATTTAAGCATGCATATATATATAGTTCGTGAAAATTACAGCTATATATATATATATATATATATATATATATATATATACAGTAAACAAATATATATATATATAATAAAAACCCATATATGATTAATTAAATGATTTACATGGTATTATAATCCCATTGATTCTATCAAATCATTGCAATTAACCTAAAATGTATTAACAGACATCAACCTAAGATGAAACCTGCAAATCAGCATCTTCACTTCTTCTGCTCTTTTTGACAAATCTTTTTCAATAATTCCATATGCAATCAAAATCAACTTGACCACTCAAATTCATACCATAATCCACAATTTCAGTTTTCATGCTCGAATCGTTGTTCAAATCACGAAAGATCTTGAAGATGGATGGATCTTGCATCCATGTCGAGTCTTGAAACTGAAAGTTTTCCATGTTTGGAGCCATCGGATACATGCTGTCGGTTGTTGACGCCATTAGCGAACTGCTTCCAATCACTGGTCCCTGTTCTTCCATGGATTCGGAGAAGCAGGTCACGTGACTATTCTCTGTTCTTGATCCTCCATCGAAGCTTGAAGTTTCCATTAATGGCGGCATATTTGCGGATTCAAAAGAATTTGTGTAACTATCTTCATGTTTCATCCTTAAAAGCCCCGAAATTGGAATCTTTTTCCCACCAGAACTCTTGTGAAAAACCCTGCTAATCACCCATTCCCCCTATACACCAGATGATTTAAATTAAATACAGGGTAAATAAAATAAAATAAAATAAAATAGTGGGATGGGGTGGGGTTTGATATTATACCTTGGGTGATTTTGGTATATTGTTTGCAGAAAACATTCCGTCTAGTCGATATTCATGCATCACCCAATCAGTTTTTTCTCCTTTAGGGGCTCTTCCTCTGTAAAAAACAAGGGTTTTTTTCATACCAACAAGTGCTTTGTCTTTGTAGATTTCTTTATCTTTTCCGGTAGCTTTCCAATACCCTGCACTTGTAGCTCGATTCGTTCTTGTTCCAGTCGGATACTTGGGATCTTTAACACAAAAAAAGAACCATTCTTGCTCACCATGTTTTGCCTTCCCTGCAAATCCAAAATCAAATTGATTTCATTTTTAAAATCAAGAAAAACAGAGCAAGAATTCAATAAACAAAATTACTTACATGGAAGCTCCCATGGCTCAACTTTGTTCAAATCAACTTCACCAATCGCTCGGGCCACAAAATTCAAATCAGAAACCTTGGGATAGAGGTAGTGAGATATCAGCTCTTCATCGGTTGGATGAAACCGGAAACCTGGAGGGAGGTCAATTTGATCATCGTGATCAAAGCTGTGTTCCATTTTTCTCAAAATCTTGTGTTTTTCTCTTAGAAAATATCGTCAAATTTGAAGAACAGAGCAATAATTTGTGGGTTTTGAAGATTAGAAAAAATGGTTGTAAAGAGAAGAGAAGAACATATCAACATAAATACTGTTTTGAGGAAGAAGGAGACGTGTTTTATGAGACCACTTTGGTTTACTATTTATTTACAATTTAATTTTACTTTTTATGCTTAGGACCATTATATAATATAATTTATTAATAAGTAAGTTACTCGTTAATAATAGGAGGGGAAAAAATACTCGAAAAATAAATGATGCCAGTTTTTTCTACTTTGTAATAAAGATTAAACTTAACTGTCACATCTTTAACGCGATAGAAAAGAACAAACAATTAAATAATAGAGAAAACATGTTTATGTTTTTAAGTTTCATATAACAAATAAAAAAACTAAAATAAAAGTTGTTCTCAAGTTTTACTTAAAAAGAAAAGAGAATGAAATGAAAATTAGCCAAAATTTTCTAGTTTTGTTTTCCTTTTAAAACTTTTATTTTCTTTTTATCATGTTTTCTTTGTGTTTTCTTCTTGAATAAACACGAAAAAATAGTGTTATAAAATTTGTCAATCGTCCCATATCAACATAAACCAGTGGGTTGTCCACATGTTGCGATGGAATTCTGTTATGATTGTAAATAATAAAATGAAAACATGATTTCGTATAACAAAATGCGAATGTATAAACATGACATAAAACCCTAAAGTGTACTCGTCATAAGAATGGTCGTCACACAAAAAAAGGGTTGTGCTTAGTCTTAAAATGTAGCATAAAAAGACAAACATAGGATCAATAAATAAATAAATAGGAAAAAACTGATAATTGTTATTTATTTATATAATATTATTTGTTCATTTGTGGGCATTCAAGTAGAAAATTAAAACAACATAAAACGTACCATACACAATATCACCCAATTAAAAAAATAAACTTAAGCTATAACACTTTAACGATATGAGTATTTTGCCACGCCATTGGTACAATATCACAAATATTAAAATGTATACCTAAAAACCGGAAACAGTGGTTGTCAATCGATTCTAAAACAATAACTCAGTTGTCGCAAAAGCATGCGGCATTCCCAAAGAACAGTGACACAAAGATAAGGACGCGTTGTTAAAAATCATAGGAAAAAAAAAACAAAAAAAGGCTTTTGCATTTGCAGCATCTAGTGTTAAGAAACACGAACATAGCGTTAACAAATAAAACGGAGAAAATATTGTTTAATTATTTATATTATATAACTGCTATTAATACTTAATTAATATCATTATTCACTTATTACTATTATTTAACTATTATGAGAAAAAAAAAACTAAAGCCAAGAATCGAAGCTACGACCCTTGGTTCACACAACCTCTTTGCCACCAAGGCAAATGAGCATAAGTGAAGAACTTTGTATATATGGTTACTAGCTTATTACCGGTGTATTACATACATTTGATATAAAATATTAAATAGTTAGTGATGAAAATTTAGTAATTACAAAACGATATATAAAATGATTAATATACATATAATAAATATTTTAAGTAATAAAAATATAATTAAAAACTTTAATCGTTATACAAATGATATGACATTTGGATGTGTAAAAATTGATATTTGAAATAACTGACTTTAAAAACATCAGTTTGTATTTTGTTAAAAACTAACTTTTATAAATCAAGAATATAAAATATAATTTTTGTTGTTATTAAAGTTAAACGACCCAATTTAAAAATATCGTTAAACATAAATGACCAAAAGTGTAATTTTCTATATCATTTTTATTATTTCGGTTATGAAATAAATTAAAAAACCTCATTTTTTTATAAAAATCTCATTGTTTAAAAACTCTAGCTTATAGTATATTTTATTTAAAAAAATCATTTTTTTAAAAACTTTTTTTACATAAATATTGTTTGTTGAAAATAAAATATTTCTTATTTAAAAAAAAATAATTTTAGAAAAATTTCATATTTTATAAACTTTTTAAGTGTTTTTTCTAATAAAAAGATAAATAATATATTAGTTATAAGTATTATAATTATTTAATATGAGAGATAATTTATTTATTAAGAAAGAAAATACAGTTATATGTAGGATTAGGTTTAAGTAAAAATGGTGAGATTAGTAAGAAGGGTGAGAAACAATATTGACATTTAGATTAAGCATGTAATTAATTTTCAAGAAATGGTATTTTAGGAAGAAATTTTCAAGAGAGGGTATTAAGAAATTTATTCCAGCAAACAATACGTAGTCCAGGTTCAATGAATCTGGGGTATATAAATTATATGACAAGGCGTTTAGTTTGTTACAATTTCGATCATTGATGGGTTGTAAAACATATCCGGTTTTTAAGTGAATTTGAGTCAATTTTAATTTGTAAATAAGTCGTTTATAGTTAACTTTTGCTTCTTTTTACATGTTTGTGGCTTTTACAGGTTTGTCGAGTGAAATGAGCGGAAATCGAGGTTGAAACACGAAGGAATCGAGCCACGGTTGAAATCGAGAGAAAAAGACAAAGTTTAATCATTTTTCACCTGTCGCGGTACGCTAAGAAGAAGAAAGACCCCTTCGCGGTACGCGAAGGAATTCGGGAGATGCCCACTTGTTTTGTCTGTCGCGATACGCTGAGGTGTTTTTTTAAAAGGCTCGGCGGTACGCGAAGAGGTTTGAATTTTGAAAAAAGCCAACAACAATTCGAGAATTATAAGAAGGAGCTCCCCAGTCGTTTCAATAATGATTCTCGACCATTTTTTGAAGCAGAAGAGCATCTCTGGAGCATTAGGAAGCATTTGGAGAGCTTTGGAGGGCTAGGAGGCTAGGTTGAATGTGAAGACAACTTGGTTATTTCTTTGTTCTTAATTGTTCTTCATTTTCATTAGTTTATCACATTTCATCTTATTGTTTCTGATTGTTTTTGACTGATGATGATGTTATTTGGCTAGTTCTTTGATTCTACTTAGGTTAGAATGAATGTTTGCATGATTATTGATCACTATTGACTATGGTTTTGATTTTTGATGGAAAATACTTTTGTAACAGATCTTATGATGTCATTTTGATGAGTTTTACATATATAATCTTGATTATATCAGTTCATATCATGTTCCATACGTGTTTATTGAAAGTCTTTCGGTGTTAGACGCGTATTAGGTCATTGACTTGGTGTTATGACTTGTTTGTGGCTTGTTTGATATCACTAGCCATAGGAAAAGACGTGATTGATGTTCTTAGGGTTTTATGTGTGTCTAAGTTTAGAAATCCGGAAGGTGATAAACTTGTCGGGTGATCTTTAGCATTAGGGTTTTCTTATTAACTACCCGGAAGGGATGTTTATTTGAAAGTCTTGGTGTTATTGTCATTTCGTGTCAAATTAGACATTTTAAGATTACTCCTTGCATATTTGGTGTATTGGAACAAGAAAATCAGGAATGTGACTTGTTCATTTGAGTACAAAAGTGTTATTGGAGAAATCCAGGAGGTGATCCGATTAACTAGTGTGTTTATTGCAAGATTAGGTTTTCTTAGTTGGTTACATCTGGTAATTGATCCAGAATCCATTAGGTTACCTATGTTTTGCTGTTTAAGATCCTAGTTCCATCGTGTCAAACAAAGTCAATAGTTTCAATAATCACAAACAGGAATTCAACCTAAGTAGAGTTTTTTCCAATTGTTTTAAGTTCTTCTAAAGTTGTGAATCATTTCTTTTAATTAATTCTGTTAATCTATTTTTAGGGTTTAATATTAGTTAAATTGTTTTTTTTCTAATTCAATTAGGATAACTAGTTTAATTAATTTAGTAATTGTCATTTTTATTCAAAACACCCCCTCTTGTTTTAAATCATTTTATAATCTTGTTTCGTTAAGTCAGTGTCTCGTGGGTTCGATATCCGGACTTTCATTAGCTATTCTCAGTGTTGTAAAAATCGGCCTAGGCGGCCGCCTAGGCGCTAGGCGCCCATCTACTGTCTAATTTTTGGCCTAGGCGGTGCTAGGCGGCCCGATCAGATTTTTATTTTTTTTTCATTTTTTTGACTTTTTTTTGACTTTTTTTGACTTTTTTATGGTAAAAAGGGACCAATTTCATGATTATTTAGACATTTCTCTACCGAAAATCTTTAATATGTCTCTAAAACATCGAATCCAGGCAGTTAACATCGAAATTTATCTCTAAACTTTGAACTCAGTGTTTAAGTTTGCACTTTAAAGTGTTTTTTTTAGTATATTTAAGTATATTTTTTAAAATTATTTGAAATATTATATTAAATTATTGATATTGATGTGTGCAGGTGAGCAGGGATTACCATGGTTCTCAGACATTGCGAATTACTTGTCTAAATGTTATATGTTGAAGGGTCTGACTTAACAACAACGAAAGAGGTTCTTTACTGAAGCAAACCATTATATATGTGATGCTCCATATTTGTTTCGTGAGGGAGCAGACGGGATTTTAAGGAGATGTGTGAGTCGAGAGAAAGGATTAGACATCCTAAGACATTGTCATGAGGGTTTGACTGGAGGACACCATGGGCCATCGTAGACTGCGAAGAAGGTGTTTGATTGTGGATTTTATTGGCCGATAGTGTTTAAGGATGCACATGAGTTTGTGAGGAGTTGTGATGTGTGTCAGAGGACTGGAAATATCTCACACAGGAATGAGATGCCCCAGAACCCCATCCAGGGGGTTGAGGTCTTTGATATTTGGGGTATTGACTTCATGGGACCGTTCCCTTCATCCCGAGGGAATTGGTACATCCTCGTGGCTATTGATTACGTTTCAAAGTGGGTAGAGGCTCAAGCTTTATCCACAAATGATGCACGAGGGGTTGTGGGATTTTTGAAGAGGTTGTTTTGTAGGTTTGGAACCCCTAAGGCATTGATAAGTGATAGAGGCACACATTTTTGTAATGCACAGTTGGAGAAGGTATTGGCACGATACGGGGTGACCCATCGAGTGTCGACTGCTTATCATCCACAGACTAGTGGCCAGGTTGAGAATGCAAATAGGGGTGTGAAGAGGATTCTTGAGAAGACGATCGGAAGAAACCGTAAGGATTGGGCAGATAAGCTAGATGAGGTGTTGTGGGCGTTTAGGACAGCTTTTAAGAATCCGATTGGGACCATGCCTTTTCGGATGATTTATGGTAAAGCGTGTCATCTGCCGGTGGAGTTAGATCATTAGGCGTTTTGGGCGTTGAAGAGTGTGAATCTTGATTTGCCGAGTGCTGTGAAGAATCGGTTTCTGCAGTTGCATGAGTTAGAGGAGTTGCGTGATGAGGCGTACGCACGATCGTGGAGTTATAAAGAGCGTACGAAGGCGTTACATGATTGTAAGTTGAGAGGAGTGAAGGAGTTTAGAAAGGGTGATCAGGTGCTAGTTTATGATTCGAGGCTCAGGTTATTCCCAGGTAAGTTGAAATCCAAATGGAAAGGATCGTTTGTTGTGCATGAAGTCTTTCCACACGGAGCAGTTGAGCTTGAATCAGAAGGTCGGACATGGAAGGTTAACGGACATCGTTTAAAGCTATACATCGGAGGACCGATCGGTACTGAGAAGGAGGTAGCACTCCTTGAGTTGCGTAGGTGAGGATAGCTAGGCCTGATTTGTAGAGTTTGTAATATAGGTTGCATGATTTCTTGTTATTTTTGTGTTTTTCAGTTTATTTGTAGATTAGCGTGTTTGTTTTTTTTTGTTCTAAGTGTTGTAGGGTTTCACGAGGCTTAAATGATAAGACTATTTCAGGTTAAGTGTGGGTATTCGGTACGATTGATATTACATTTTCAGTTAGGCATTCCCACATATTAAACCTGAACCTCCATTCACGTCAAAACCCGGTTAGGTTTAGTTAGTGTGTTTAGGTAATAAATTTTTAGTTTTGTAATTTAGTTAGATTAGTTAGAATAAAATTTTTATTTTTATCAGGTAGGTTTGATTTTATTTTATTTTATTTAGTTAAGTTAAAAAAAATTACAAATTCAAAAACACCGAAAAGCTTCGCGGTACGCGGAGATATACCCAGATTATCTCTGCGGTACGCGATGGGTTTCGAAGAAAAATAAATAAATAAATAACATAGTTCTTCGCGTACCACCACACCACACCCCATCTACCACAACCACATCACCACTCAACACCCCACCGCCACCGATTCTCCACCGAAAACCACCGGTTACCACCGCTTCTCCACCGCATACCACCGTAGAATCACCACCGGTTACCACCGCCACCGTCTCTCTTCCACCAGCATCTCCTGTGCGTGCCACCACCACTACCTCCGCCGTGTTGCAACCATCATCGCCGTTGCAACCACCACCGTTGTGCGTCGCCATCACCATCGCATCATCATCTTCACCGGTTCATCACAACACCACCAACCACCGATTCAAATCGCGATTTGGTATAGATCCCTTTTTCATTCGATTTTTCAATTTTAGATTTAGGATAGTGTTTTATTTGATGTAAATATAGATGGATTTCGAATAATTTCAGTAGATTTGCATAGATTAACTGGGTTTGGAACGAAATAGGGTTCGGTTGGTCGCCATTGAAGGCCATTCGATTTTCTGGTTTTAAAAAAGGGCCGCGTACCGCCGCGGAAGCCCTTAGCGGTACGCGACGCTTGCCGAAGCCCAATCTCTTCCTATGTTCTAATACAGAAAAGTTTTGTAATTAATGTTGAAAATAAAATTTAATTTGTATTTTATTATTTGTACATATATAAGTTATTTTAATTAAAATTAGATTAAAATCTTGTAAAATTTTTGTAAATAAATTTGTAAATAAAACTTTTATTTTGTAAATAACTTCTTGTATTATATTTTATTATTTTAATAATAGTGTAAATTAAGTGCAGAGAAGTGCAACCAACTAGACCTATTCTGCATGTACAGTATGATTAGCCGTCGCCCGGCTAACCTCGCATGTATAAAACTTTCATCATTCGCGAGGGTTCGTCGTGGAGGGGCGACGGCTAGGCTATATCTGGGGCCCTACATAGGGATGATTGCGACTAGGCTGGGAGTCTTTAACAGATTCCCTCACCGATTCTTGACAGCGGGGCCCGAGACAGGGCGATACAGTTTAGATGACATGCGGCTAGCTGGCATGTGCCCCATGGATGATCCAGCTAGATGGGAGCCAGCTAGGCCTGCACTTAAGGGTCCCCTGGATGTCGAGGTGCTGCAGAGAGGCGTGCCACCAGAGCGTCAGAGGATATTACATAGGGTGGAGAGACCTCAGCAGACTTTTCCTTTACGTGAGCCTCGCCCTCCACGCATTACTTTAGACATTGTTTGGGAGGAGTTACAGAGGCAGAGTCAGATTCAGCGCATTATCTTGTCACATTTTGGGATAAATATTCCTGAGTGGTTCAGGGCTCCAGATCCACCACAGCATCCAGGAGGACAGGGTGATGAGCCTCATGATTAGATTTACAGCATCTTAGCAGTTGTAGTTACTCTTTTGTATTTTTTTCTTTATTTCTGTTTTTATCATCATGGTCTATATATATTTGAATTATATTTTGTGGTTGTTTATGGTTGATTGTCGTATGTACAGTTTTTTATTATCATTGTGTATGTTGATGGTTTGTTGTGAGTGTTAGTGGATTGCCAAATTCATCGTGAATGTTTAGAATGCAAGTTTGGAATTATATGTGATTGCGAATGGATTTGATGGCGGTTGATAATACTTACGAGGAAATTGTCACATATTAGGGAAGTTGTTAACGTTGTGAATTGTATATTTTTGTTGATTTATTCATTCTTACGTATTCCACATTGTCCTCAATCTGTGATTTTAAGTGTGGGTATGCGAGATTTGTGTTTAAAATTGTAAATTTTTGTAAATTTTAGAAAATAATTTGATAATTTTTTAGTAAATATAAAAAAAAAATTTGAAAAAATCAATAAAATACAAAAAGATTTTCATTTTTAAAATTGAGTCATTTTTAAATTAATCAAGTCAATTTTAGTTAGGTTTGAGTTTTTTATTTTTAATTTTTCTTGTATTGTTAAATCTTGTTTGGATTGTTTAGAGTTTCATTTGCAGTTTGGTTTGAACTACTCTTATCATTTGGGTAGAGATGACTTACATTTGTAGTAGAAAGGCAACCAACAGGATTACAATAACCCGATCGTGAATGGAATGCTATACGATCGTGTTACTTTGGATTTGACATGCACGGCTGTTACATAAAACCAGCTAAGTCTTTTCCAATTTTTATTTTCTTTTCCTTTATTTTTGTTCTGTTTCATCTTTATTTAGGCTTTTAGTTGTTTAATTGTAAATTGAGTCTGATTTTAAATTTTTAGGTTAGATTGTGTAAATATTGTATAAAATTTTGTAAAAAGTCTTTGAATTAGGTTTTGCATTAAAATGGAAAATGATAGTATAATCAGGAATTTTGTGTTTTCTAAAAAGTTTAAACGTACGCATCTAATTTGGGATATGTTGGTAGGCCTAACTGATAGAAAGGTTTTCTAGTTTTGATATAATTTACTTAATTTTTATGATGCTAATGGGTTTTGCCTTGGGAAATATGGGGATTCTGAAACTGTTTAATTGTGATTAGAGGAACTTTTGCAAACAAACGACCTAATGTTTTTAAAATTAAACCTGACACATATGTTCTCTTTTTATGAAAATAAATCCGAGACTTATGGCGCCTGTTAAAAGAAACATCATCCACCAATCCACTAAATAGGCTGAGCTTGCAGAAAAAAAAAAATAAAATAAAATAAGAGCTGCAGCTTAAGTGTCATACCCCGGATGGCAACCGAGTGAAACACCACTAAGTTAGGCTCATGAATTGAAGCAAAATGCCCATACCTTCATCCATTCCATCTAAGGTTTGATTTTTAAATTCATTTAGGTTGTTCGAATGTAATGGTAACTTGAAAGCTTTTATCAGGATTAGGTTGATCAGTATGACTTAAGTGTAATACTTATAGTTGATTGAATCATTTGAACATAACGAATCAAGACTAGGGAACCTAGATATCAGTTGTTGGGTTTAAGTGGATACAAATACTGACAATCGTGGTTAATGCGTATGTGTTTAAATTTTTGAGTTTAAAGCCAAACTTCTGATTGTGATTCCATTGCAAATCTTTTTCGAGGACGAAAAATGTTTAAGTGTGGGTATTTTTGATGGGTTGTAAAACACATCCGGTTTTTAAGTGAATTTGAGACGATTTTAATTTGTAAATAAGTCGTTTATAGTTATTTTTAGCTTCTTTTTACATGTTTGTGGCTTTTACAGGTTTGTCGAGTGAAATGAGCGGAAATCGAGGTTGAAACACGAAGGAATCGAGCTCCGGTTGAAATCGAGACAAAAAGACAAAGTTTAATCATTTTTCACCTGTCGCGGTACGCTAAGAAGAAGAAAGACCCCTTCGCGGTACGCGAAGGAATTCGGGAGATGCCCGCTTGTTTTGTCTGTCGCGATACGCTGAGGTGTTTTTTTAAAAGGCTCGGCGGTACGCGAAGAGGTTTGAATTTTGAAAAAAGCCAACAACAATTCGAGAATTATAAGGAGGAGCTCCCCAGCCGTTTCAACAATGAGTCTCGACCATTTTTTGAAGCAGAAGAGCATCTCTGGAGCATTAGGAAGCATTTGGAGAGCTTTGGAGGGCTAGGAGGCTAGGTTGAATGTGAAGACAACTTGGTTATTTCTTTGTTCTTAATTGTTCTTCATTTTCATTAGTTTATCACATTTCATCTTATTGTTTCTGATTGTTTTTGACTGATGATGATGTTATTTGGCTAGTTCTTTGATTCTACTTAGGTTAGAATGAATGTTTGCATGATTATTGATCACTATTGACTATGGTTTTGATTTTTGATGGAAAATACTTTTGTAACAGATCTTATGATGTCATTTTGATGAGTTTTACATATCTAATCTTGATTCAGTTCATATCATGTTCCATACGTGTTTATTGAATGTCTTTCGGTGTTAGACGCGTATTAGGTCATTGACTTGGTGTTATGACTAGTTTGTGGCTTGTTTGATATCACTAGCCATAGGAAAAGACGTGATTGATGTTCTTAGGGTTTTATGTGTGTCTAAGTTTAGAAATCCGGAAGGTGATAAACTTGTCGGGTGATCTTTAGCATTAGGGTTTTCTTATTAACTACCCGGAAGGGATGTTTATTTGAAAGTCTTGGTGTTATTGTCATTTCGTGTCAAATTAGACATTTTAAGATTACTCCTTGCATATTTGGTGTATTGGAACAAGAAAATCAGGAATGTGACTTGTTCATTTGAGTATAAAAGTGTTATTGGAGAAATCCGGGAGGTGATCCGATTAACTAGTGTGTTTATTGCAAGATTAGGTTTTCTTAGTTGGTTACATCTGGTAATTGATCCAGAATCCATTAGGTTACCTATGTTTTGCTGTTTAAGATCCTAGTTCCATCGTGTCAAACAAAGTCAATAGTTTCAATAATCACAAACAGAAATTCAACCTAAGTAGAGTTTTTTCCAATTATTTTAAGTTTTTCTAAAGTTGTGAATCATTTCTTTTAATTAATTCTGTTAATCTATTTTTAGGGTTTAATATTAGTTAAATTGGTTTTTTTCTAATTCAATTAGGATAATTAGTTTAATTAATTTAGTAATTGTCATTTTTATTCAAAACCCCCCCTCTTGTTTTAAGTCATTTTCTAATCTTGTTTCGTTAAGTCAGTGTCTCGTGGGTTCGATATCCGGAATTTCATTAGTTATTCTACAATTGATAGGTACACTTGCTTGTCATAGTAGTTTAGTTTAGGATTTTCGGTTTTAACTCGTTGTAATTAAATTAAGTCTAGGTTAGTGTTTGTAGTTATTTTCTTAGACCACTTTTAGAAACATCAATCATGCATGCGTTTATACAAATAAAAAAGTTTTGCATATTTTTCCTTAACAAATACACCTAATTATTAAATTAGATGAATAAGCAATAAAAAAAACAAATAAAGAAGTATATACGAAATATACGTGACGTAAAAGACTATATTACATGTAATGTTTTTTTTTTTGTTGTTGTAGAGATCGTATATCCACAAAACATGATTGTTGTGTATTACGTATCATTAGTGTGTCTATTGTGTTATGTTCAACATTGTGTATTATTGTATATTGTGTTTTTATGAGTTTTACTGATAACCATTGTGCAAACTGTGCATCACAGATGACAACATATATGACACAATAGACACTATGTTTAGACACAATGACACAAAACACATTGATGTCTATAACCATTGTTTCTAAAAGGTTTTTGCATAACCTAACCATTGTGCAATACATGAATCACAAATGAAAAGAGATATGACACAATATATACTATGTTTAGACACAATGACCCAAAATACAGTGATGTCTGTAACCATTGTTTCTAAAAATTTTGACCCAACCTAACCATTGTAATATATTCATGTATATGACAACGTATATGACACGATGACATTATGTTTAGACAAGCATCATTGTGTAATATACTTATCATTGTATTTTATCTTCAAAACATTGTGTAATATACAATCATTGTGTCTTACGTTCAGGTCATTGTGTAATATACCCATAGTTGTGTTTTACGTTCAGAGATGACACAATGATGAACAAAAAAACAATCACAAACAAAAATACACAATAACAAACAAAAAGACAGAGTGACGCATTATAAATATAAAAGGTGGTGGAAAACATTTTTTTAATTTTTTATATAACAATAGTATACTCGTTTTAAAGATAAAAAATGTTCGTTTTTTTGGTGTAATTTAAAAAAAAAATAATATCATATATAAAAATTATGACCGTTTAAAAAAATAGGGGGAATGTGATAAAAAGTCAACAAAAGTGTATATGACTAAAATACCCTTCCACTAACTTTTTAATACAACTTTGATCTCAACCATTAAATTATATATCTAATGGCCCACAATCTTTCTCACATTTTTCACCAATTTAAGTTTTTTTTACTATAACCTCACCCTTTAATAGAAAAGAAAATTAAATGGAATGATAAGAAATTTAAAAGTGAAAATTGTAGCGTAACAAAATGACAAGTGACAAAATTATTATTCTTTTATTATATATTATTATATATTATAATTATTAAATTATTTGTACTGTTCACACAATCATGGTATATGGTATTTGTATATAACCTAATAATAATAGTGTTTTGGTGATAAAATAAAAAAAATAAAAAATAATAACTTTAAACAATTATCTCTAGTAATTTTAAACATTAAACACAAGCTTATACTCTTACTTAAATTCGTTCAAAATTTGCAATCACATGTGAAACCACGTGTCAAGTCTCATACTAAACTTCAAATTTGATTAAATAGAATGTCTACTAATATAACAAACGGATAATTTTATAAAAATGTAACTAAGTTTGTCAACTGTTTCTATTAAGTTGTTGAAAAATTTTTTTTTGCCTATCTAAAGTCACTAAAGTTTCGTTTGTTGTTTAAATACTATGTAATTATCATATTACTAGGTTACCATGATGATGTATCATGTTGTATTAAATATTTGTTATATTTAACATGATGTGGAAAAAGATAAATGATGACATCGTTTTGTCAATTAAAACAGTAAATTAAATTTAATTACTTTAAAAAGACAAACAAAGTTTGAGTTACCTAATTAAAACAGTTGAGAAACTTGATTATAATTCTATCACATTTTCCCTATAAAAAATTAAAACTGTAAATTAGTCGCTGCTTTTCTAAAGACCCTTTATTTTCCACTGAATAACCAAAAGAAGAAAAAAATAATAATGATAACAAGTCTTAAAGAAGCATATAGTTGTCGTTATATTTTAAGAAATTATTGTTTTTTTTTCCACCATCTGAGTATAATATCATAGGATAAAAACAAATAAAAAAAACCTTACAATACCAAACATCTAAATCTAAATTACACATTTTCACCTGATCAATATAAAAGACGAAGTTTTAATTTCTTCAACTCTCTCTGTTCATCGTATCAAACCGTTTGCCCTTGAAAAGCCATGTGCTCTTGTATTATAGATCGGATTGTATAAATCTTTTAATTTTTTTTCTGATGACAACTGCTACAAATCCAGGAACAAGCTACATCTTTAATGATTCTACTTATACTTCGTTTATCAATGAATAACCGAATGGGAGGAAGATGGTACACATACATGTCTAGCTCCAGGAACAAGTTAAATAAACTCGAACATATGTTGGTAGGGCTGTTTAAAAAGCTTACGGCTCGAGGATCCCTCGAAAAGAGCTGGGCTTGAAAAAAGTTTGTTTTAAACGAGCCGAGCCCGAGCCATGGTTGGCTTGGCTTGATTTTTAATATATACATATATATTGTATTACACACACAAGCATATACATACATACATACATACATACATACATACATACATACATACATGTTCTAATATATATATTATATCAATGTAATATATGTATTTGTATATATGCATATTATATTAAATATATACGTATAAAGTAGTGAAAGATTAAAAAAAACAGAGACGGCCGACTCGTGGCTCGGTCGAGGCTTGAGACTTTTTACGAGCTCAATTTTTTTTTTTTTTGGCTTGGCTCAGCTTGGCTCAAAAATTGACGAGTTCAAGCTAGAGTCAAACTTGACTCGGCTTGATTACAGCCCTTGATGATTGTCTGCCCATCATTCTTAAGCCACTAGCTAAAGTCGATGCTCACCGCATCGCCTAGAGAACTCTCGGATCATTCCCCGTTGGTTTTGTGCACTAACTTAGTGTCTTAGTGCACTTCGGCTGGTGGCTTTAAAGTTTTATAACTAATGAATGAGTTTGTATGGACTAAACCAACAACAACAACCTTACCCAGTATATTCCCACTTTTCAGTAGGGTCTGGGGGGGAAGGATAGATACAAACCTTACCCCTATCCCAATTGGGATAGAGAGGCTGCTCCGAAAGAGTCCCCGGCTCAAAGTTATCATTTGAAGTTGATCATCTCAATGATTTTAACGTCATTTTCACAAAATAATTGAAATAACGTTAAAATTAGTGCACTTTTACTTTTGCCCCTTAAGAGCCCACACATGTATACATTATATAAATGATGTCTATATTTTCAATACGTTGGATTATGAGCTATTTCATTTCTTTGAATCAAGTTATTTGAATTTAAAAACAACCTGAATTGGTTCGAATATCATCCAAACTGAATCTATCCGAATTATGATTGGGTTTGGATTCAGATTAATCCTAGTAACTCGAACCAACAAAATAAAGCTGAATAAAAAACTTCTAATATATTTTTTTTGTTCTAATATTTATTTTTATTTTTATATTTTGGTTTCTAAAATTAAACTTTTTACTAGTTTAGATGCATATTACAATACCTCAAATTTCAAAATTCAAAAACAATCACATATTATAATAAATAGTCTAAATAAATTCTCTGATTTAGAAAAAAACCATCTGAACAACCCGAATAACTTTAAATTAATACATATTACAAAGCATTTGCCAATGAGGTCGAAACTGATGCATGTGACTACAAATCAAAGGTTGTAATATAACAACAGGCCGATCATCCACATCGGATGTATTCAAAGGTAATCTTGATGACATTAGCAAACGTTTCAAAGAAAGTGATGAACTTTGTAATTAGCAATGTACAGGGGGCAATTTTAAATAGAGAGAAACATCCATGATGGTCTGTGTCACACCTCCATTAAAACAAAATATGCAGAAATCGTATCTCATAATCCACTGCTTTAATAGATATCCTAGAATGTACTTAATTAATGCAAAGATATATGACATATGTCTCATACATGATACAATTCAAATAATCACTTGTTAAACGATTACAATTTTCACATAAAATGTAAGTATGTGATAATATTTAAGCATTAACAAAATGTTAAATATGTAACAAAAGACCCGACAAGTCAGAAAAAATATTACAATAACAGAAGAAAACTGTTTAACATGATAAAAGATAAAAGTCCACTATGTCCTCAAGAAAAGTCTTTATCATTAGCCATTATCAACCACTTTCCTTGTGTGTCCGAATGTCAAGGGCGGAGGATAGTTAGGGCCGCGTTGTTTTTTCGCCCAATAGTGTAATTTTATGTATTTTTTGTTTGAAAATTTAATACATGTTAAGTTCGCTCCCTAGATTTATAAGTTCGGCTTCCCGCCTCCTGTATGTCAGCCAAGCTCCCCCACTGTTGAATTTGTTTACATGGACAGCCATAGGGCTTTGTCAACCCTGCTATTCCCAATCATGTGTGTAAACTAAAAAAAGCCTTATTTGGTCTTAAATAAGCTCCACGTGCTTAGTTTCATCGCCAAAGCATGTTTCTTCTTCGCAATGGCTTCATGAGTTGGGAATTCTAGGTTACTTTTTAGTTTAATCAGTTTCAATTAATCATATTAATTGAGAAAATCAGTTTTCATAAAACCAGATTAAACTATCTGATCAGATCTGACACAGCGGAAGCTTTTAAATTTTTATAACCTTTCGATTCGTAATCGAAACAATTCCCAAATCAGGATCCAGTTACAAATCATTTAAACAACAATTAAATTAAATAACACATAACACAACCATAGGGGGTTTTAGAAATCGACCTTTACGAAGCGGTTCCAAATCCACACGATGGATCGGCAACGGTCTCGCTAGTTGACTCTATGCGTTCATCCGGTTCCCTATTTCGTCCTACGAATCATAAAAGGAACTCAATCCAAATCCGGCTCAATACGGCTCGCGATTCAGTTCACGGCTTGACGGTGCAACCCACAACTCGGCTCGGCTCGACGGTGCAACCCATGACTCAACCGGCTAGTTTACCGAAACACCAAAATGGTGGTGGTGATGGGCGACGGCAATGGCAGCCCAAGGAGAGGGGTGGCGACAGCCACACAAGAGAAAAGGAGAGTGGGTGAAAAAGTTCCTCATCAAATGTGGGAGGTTGGATCTACTTTTAAAGTCAAAAGTAGATCCACCTTTTTAGGATCTAAGAATACCAATTCAAAATTGAATTCCCACCTTTTTATTTCACATTTAATTTAAATTAAACTCTTTTAATTTGATTAAACTCTTTTAGTAATTAAACCATTTAATTACTACTCTCCAATATTACTAACTAACAATTAGTTAGTAGCATTTAATTAAATATTTAAAGTTTAACTAAATGTCAATTTGTTAATTAACATTTAACTAACAATCCCTTGTAATAAAGTTCAAAACTTTATTTGTTTAATGAATTAATTATCTATATAATTAATTATCTATATAATTAATTCTCACCGTTTATTATTTCATAAATAATAAAAGCCAATTCGATAAAACCGACAATTCGTGATCGTATATTATGTTTAACGATTGAATATAAAGTCGTTGCCTTCCAAAGTGTAACTCTTTGGATCATACATTTCATAGAAACGTTGAACTTATCGTTAATTGGACATCCAATATCCAACATCATGTGCAGTCAAGCTGATCCATATCTTTTTGTTTTCAAACATGACTTGTGTATCGTGTACTTACTTGTCTATGTAGATGACCTCATTTTCACTATTAACAATCTTTCTGTTCTTTCCACTTTCAATTCTTGTCTCAACACTTAATTTGCTATCAAAGACTTAGGAGAGCTCAACTACTTTCTGGGTCTTGAAGTTGCTTATACTCCCACTAGACACATCATTAGCCAATCCAAATACACTGTTGATATTCCAAGTTCCAACCCATATGAAGAAGTTGGATGCCGAATCGGCCCCGACACTTTTAAGCACAAATGTTTCTTTTGTTTTTGTAGGCACTTTGCATCCAAATCCCACTCATTATCACTCGATTGTTGGTGTTGTACAATATCTCACCATTATAAGACCAAACATCTCTTATGTAGTTAATCAGGTCAAATAGTTTCTTCATGCACCTATAATCTCTCATTATCAGAAATTTAAAAGAATTTTACGCTATCTAAGGGGAACATTAAGCTTTATTCATCACTTCAGTTTTTCTTCTACCTTAGCTCTAATTGTTATTCAGATGCACACCATGCTCATTGTTTAGAAACATGCAGATCTACCTATGGCTACTCGATATTCCAAGGTGGTAATCTTGTCACTTAGAGTGCAAAAACAACAACCCATCGTATCTCGTTCTAGCTGTGAATCCGAGTACAAAGCTATGGCTAATATGGCTGCCGAAATTTTTTGGATCACTCACTTGTTATAGGAACTTCATGACTTACCTACAGATATACCAAACGATTCTATGTGATAATCAAAGTGCACTTTTCTCGCTTAAAATCCTGTATCTCACAAACATGACAAGCATATTGAATGTGACAATCATTTTATTCGAGTAATTGTCACCTCTTGAAAACTATACTCAAAATTAATTTCTATCAAGCTTCAGGTTGCAGACCTTTTTGCAAATAGCCTTCCTCAGCCTAAGTTTGAACACTTTTGTCAACAACGTTGTTTGGGTCCACCTTTGTTTCACTTGACGGGGATAATAGCTAATATTAGTATATAATTATGTGCGTATATGGAATTACTTAATACTTCTAATCCTTTTATGTATTTTGTACTTTTATATATAGCATGTATCCTCTCATTGAGGAATTCATTTGGTAATATATCTAATAGTCATCTAAACTGACTAATTATAGCCTGAAAAAACATACTTGAAAACATCAGCTATGAAGGTGATGAGGTCGCATGTTTAATGACACAAAAAACATACCCTAAAATGTCAAGTTATGGACAATATTTTTTTTTCAAAATACAAGTATGAAATTTTTTATATGCAAAAGTTCACAACCAAATCTAATTACTCATATAGAGCTCGTTATATCCAACAAATAACCAATGTCATGTTAAATCTCAATAACAAATCCCTTGAATATTACTCACGAAGTCTAGGGTAAAGATGTTAACACAAATTGTACTATGAAGAGGGGTGTTCATTGGGTTGGATAATGAGTTATTCGGATTATTTGAATCAGGTTATTCGGATTTGAAAAGTTTCTTCGGTCTATCCAAAACCCGACCTGACCCGAAAATAAAATATATTATCCGATCCAAACAACCCTAAAAACTGTGATTTTTACATCCGAAAACCCGAACAACCCGAATAAACCAGTTTTTTTCCGATATCCGGCCCGAAAAACTAAATTTTGACTATCCGAAACCCGACCCCACCCGAATCTAAAATCATATTATCTGACCCGAAAAGCCCGAATTAGATTTCGGATACAATTTAGATTTCGGATTTTTTCGAGTTTCGGGTATTTTGAACACCCTTAACTATGAATAATATTTTCATCAGCTTCGTCCAGAAGTTGAATGATGTGAATATCAATGTAGACTTAATATCATGTCATGTTGCAAAAGTGCTTCTACAATACGTATAAACAACTCATATATGACACATTAATAATTTTCCTAACTCATAGATGTAGAACAGGAGCTACAAAGGTGCGCTAATAATATTAATATTCTCACGCAACTTCTTATGAAAAAAATCCAATGACAAAAGTGGTTTTGCTTGGAATGGTAGCAAATTTAACATAAATTCAAATCCATACAAACAACTTTTGTCATTGATATAATTCTGGTTTTTATTGTAGCAATTGCCTCCAACTCTTTGGTAGCGCTTTTATTTTAATAAATTTTAAAAACTAACGAGAACTTTACATGTGGTTCAAAATATAAAAATATGTTTAAGTAAAAAAGAAAAGTAACTTTCGCACTATTACGGAAGCTCCTAACAATTAGGATTAATTGATTATCTCCTCCAATTATTCTCAATCAAACATTTCTAGTTAATAGTTATTGTATTACCTAATTTAGATCCTAGAATTATCACACCCTCACCTCTCGTCACCTGAGATGATGCCATTCGTCGTTCTGAGAAGGTTGCGGAAGCATAGTGGTGATGTCTTAGAGATGAGGTATGACTTACTTGATCCGGTATCATTAACTTAAAATAAATACATTACAAGGATCGTTGTTACAACCAACATTACAATTTACAACTAAGTTTATTATACAAACTAACTTATTTATTTACAAATGTTTGAAGTGCAGCCTCACCGTGGTCACTGTCTCCCTGCAAAAATGTTTGAGTTTGAAAGATCAGCACAAAGCTGGTGAGATCGTAAAGTTCAAGTTAAAACATATGATATGACATGGTATACAAGTTCTCACGATATTCGGTTCCAGATAACCATGGGACTCGTATCTAGTTCCTTTCGGACAATCTATGATTTTATAAAGATACTACCCGTCGGTAAATATTTTGATGCCTCATTATCTTTATGCATATCACTAACATTAAGAAGATGTTTTGGAAACAGGTAACAAACATTCACACCAGGGGAGATGCAAACCTCCTAGTGAATGGGTTGTCAGCCGATAGTACTATCATTGAAGCCTCTTCGGCCCCACATGGGTTCATTAAATACAGTTTCGAGGAATGAAGACTTTTGATACTGTGATAAAGATACTAACGGCAAAAATCCCATGAAATCACACAAGAGTCACATGAAATAACAAAAATAACAGTGATACATATCATATGTTCAGAAATGGATTTACAGAGGTACCCCGATGTTTATAAAACATTAAAGATAAAAGGAGTTGTACGAAAATCACCTGAAGTCAGAAGAGTGGTGAAATCACACGCAAATGATAATAGTAGCTTAATTCTACATTAGTTTATGTTTAATGAGTTATTTATGTTTTAACTTATTGATTAGATCTTTCTGAACGTTCAACGTCAAAGACATGGCAGTAACAGTCATCAAACCGATATTAGGTTTTCAATTAGTTAATTTAACGTCATATCATACAATGTATGATAATGTAGGAACCTATACTGATTCAGGTTCCTAATACAAGGTTGATGACACGTTTGATTAATCAGAATAATTTCAGATAATCCATATAGTTAATGTTCTTGATTATGATGCTAAAACAGTTTCTATATAAATTTATGGCTTAGGAATGATCAATCCTTGTTATTGAGTACCCAAATATCATGAAATATCACAATGTGACATTAGAATATGTTTAATAACCATATTTAACATACTAATCTGACTGTTATCATAAACATCAAATAATCATTCCAATGACTATGTTAATGATTGTGATTAGTTTGAAACACTTAGATTTAACCTTGCATTTCAAAGATTAACCAAACTAATCACCTACATTGTCACAATCAAATGGTTTAAATCATTATAACCAATGTTATGATTTCATGAAAACCGAGCATTACAACGGATCAAAACAAGGATTTACCGTTTAAAACATCAAGTTCTTCATTTCTGATCAATCCTAGCCATCATCTAGGCAATAATCAACAACCCTAACTATACCATTATGCTCAAAAACAATATCTAATCAACCATTATCAAACTAGAAGGTTAAAACGAACCGTTACCTAATCTGACGGATTTTCAGCTGCAGAACAACGATCAGAACTTTTAGAAATGTTCCTTGGTGTGATCCGAGGCCTTTAAATCTGAATTTTGATGCTGAAAAACCGGTTTTGTTCATCTGGGAGATAAGAGAGTTCGAGAGTGTGATAGAATTTCTTATTTCCATGCAATCTGATCTTTTAATCCTATATGCCAAGCCGATCCACGCCAGGCGCATCGCCCCGTGTGGCCGCTTGGCCCGGGGCGTAGCACGCGAGTCTTGAATTCCCAGATATTTTTCCTTCCCCGCGCGTACCGCCTAGCGAAAGAAGTTGGCGCTAGGCGTACCGCCTAGACCCCTTGACTTTGAGATTTTTGTACTTTTCTTCGTTTTGCGATTTCGGACAATCCGGAACTCCTTTTCGCGCACGATTTTCGCCTATATTCACCATTTCTCGCATACTATCAACCTGTAATAACTACAATAGCTAAATCAACGTGGATTTCAAGCACGACCAAATGTGCTCACGTCATTGATGACGTAATTCTCAAATGCAATTGTCACAAGAATGACTCATGTACAGTTGTAATCAACCTCATATATATGGTGCATGCTATATAGAATAATGCGTACAATTTTTACCATCTTCAATATTTCATATGGTATCACAGCCTTCATCTCCAACGAGTCTGATCCCAACTCTGTTTAAATCACCAGCATGTCTTCCACTGTCGTGACTTCCATTACCATCGCCTGTCATTTTCCAATCAAACTTTCCTTTACTAACTTTCTGATGTGACGGAAGCAAATAACCTCAACCCTCATCGGGCTAAATCTTGATGGATTCATCGATGAATCAGTCCCACCACCGGCGCAATATCTTGACAAAGAACAAACCAAACCAAACCCGTATTATATTACTTGGCATCACCAAGATCAGATCAGATCATTAGTGCCATTCTCGGCAGTTGTTCTGACACCATCCAGCCTCTTATTTTGTCTGCCAACACTTCACTTGAAGCCTGGAAATGTCTTAACATCAGTTACGCAAGCATATCACGAAGCCGCATAATATCTCTCAAATCAAAACTCACTAAAAATCCAAAAGGTGGTAGGACTGTTACTGAATATCTCCACGAAATAAGAGGGATTGCTGATGATCTAGAAATTGCACACAGTCCGGTCGATGAAGAAGATCTGCTAGTACACATTCTTGAGCAACTTGGTGATGAGTTCTCAAATATTGTGGTAACCATCAAGGTTCGAGAATCCTCCATCTCCTATCCTGAACTATTTGACAAACTTGTTGATTACGAGAGATTCATCAAGGATAACCACACTAGAGTCACTCCCACTATGGTTACTGTCAATAATACTCAACGCCCATATTCAAGCTGTGGCTCTAATCGATGGTCACAAGAATCCGGAACCAATAAATATTCTTCCAATGGTCAAAATCGGGGCAATCGCCCCACCGGGCCTCCATTCATGAGTTCACAGGGATATCAATCGGGAGGAAACCGTGGCTCTAGAAACTTACAATATTGCAACTTTTGCAATATCCCTGGTCATGAAACAAAATACTGTCGCAAGCTTGCACGGCTTCTTCAGGATAGCCATATTACTGTGACTAATTCATCATCAGTTGCTTCACCACCCACTCCTGTGGCTAATGCTACAACATCACAGTTTCTGGCCCCTCCGCCCGCATGGATGGTAGATAGTGGTGCTTCACATCACATCGCTTTGGATCGTTTGTCCTTGCAATTCTTCTCAGAATATGGTAGTTCGGATGAAATCGTGCTTGGCGATGGTAAGTGTTTAAAAATTTCACACACCGATCACACAAACCTATCCACATCTTCTCGTCCCATTAACCTCTCTGATATTCTTTACGTTCCGCAATTGTGTAACAATCTTATATCCGTTGTGTCACACCCCCAATTTCAACTAACGGAATCATACCGTTTAGGACGTGACAAACCAGGATCTCAGATCATTAGACATAGCGAAGATCTCTATATGATTTTCAAACATAACTTTGGTCTAAATTGAAAAATTCAGAGTTTTAAACATTGCGGAAGCGTTTGTAAAAAGTAAAACAATTCAATGTTTGCAAAATGTAAATTATAATGATAATGTCTCAAATATTCAAATCCAAAACAACTGTAATGTAAAATATGCATGACACTCGATCTCCTAGTCCATGCTTGCTTGTTCTTGTACCTTAGCATCCTGAGAAAACATGTAAATCGAGTCAACACAAAGGTTGGTGCATACACAGGTTTGAGTAGTCACAAATGTTTGAAACAACTGTTTGAATCGAAATGTTTGTAGATAACATAATCAAACATGCATAGTCATGATAGCTACTCTTTTGTACTATTTACATAAGCGGTCGACACCGAAGCTGACTGTTAGAATGTAATTTTCCTTTCCACTATTGTCTAGCACAAACAATAGTAATGTTTGAATTGGCTAGTCAAACACTTGCGTAGACCTACAATCTACCAAGTGAGGTTGTCAAACCTAATAGATCTATTTCCAACTACCACGCTTTGCACTACGGCAAACTAAACGGTTCGATATGTAAGGACTTGTAATGCTATGTTCGCACTTAATGTAAACAGCTAACTCACACAAGTGATATGTATCTAAAATGTTTGTTGCACATGTTTTCTCCCCCAAAACAGTTAAAATAAGAAAAGGGGTCGTGTACGCACCTTTGAATGCAGTAGAATGATCAAACGTTCGCGAAACCACGTAAATTAACTTCTACGAAGAATCTGTGTTGTAACAATAACATTGTGTTATTTATACTGTCAAATTGTGTTTCTGGTCTTATACGTGTCAACACGCGTATATTAAGTCATTTGAAACGTTCATACGAAAGTACGTATAGTTTCGAGTTTGTTTGTTTAAGTTATACACAATGTCGTTTAATCACGCGTAATTATACGCGATTATGATTTCGAGTCAAAATATAGATTTTATTGTTTCATGAGGTTCGGAATTCCATTTCGGTTCCAACGCCTTTCGAACGAGTCGTTTAATCACGCGTAATGAAACCTTTATCAAGTAGTTCCTGTAACTGATTAGACAATTCCTGCATCTCTGAAGGTGCTAACCTGTAAGGAGATTTAGCAACAGGAGTTGCTCCAGGAATTAAGTCAATACGAAACTCTACCGGTCGCACAGGTGGCAAACCTGGTAGATCTTCAGGAAATACTTCAGGATACTCTTTCACTACCGGTACATCTTGAATCTTCTTCTTGTCCTTCTCTTTTTCCACCACATGAGCCAAGAATACAACGCACCGTTTCTGTAAACACTTACGTGCCTTTATGCACGAGATGATTTTGACACTTCGTTTTGCTTGATCCCCTTTAACTGCCAATACGCGATCACTCGGCAATGGAATTCGAAGTAGTTTCTCAGAACAGATGACTTCCACTCGATTAGAGGAAAGCCAATCCATTCCAACAATGATGTCAAAACTACCCAACTCCATCGGTATCCAATCAATGGTGAATGTATGACCGTTAAGTGTCAATGGGCAGTTCCTATAAACTGTACTAACTGTGATCTGTTTCCCGTTAGCTACTTCTATAATGTAAGGGGAGTCTAACTGTTCCTCTATGGAATCTAGTTGGCATGCAAAGTCGGTAGAGATGAAACTCTGATCCGCACCAGTATCAAATAGAACAGATGCATAAAAGTCATGTAAGAGAAACGTACCAGTGACCACATTTGGGTCCTGGCGTGCCGCTGGTGCTCCAATGGCAAAGACTCGTCCCCGGGGTGCTTGAACTGCTGGTTGTGTCTTCTTTGGGCTGTTCTTCGCAAAGTGGCCTTGTTCGCCACAGTTATAGCATCCACCATGGTTCTGATTAGCTGGTGGAGGAAGAGCCAAAACAACATTGTTGGCTGCTTGGTTAGGTGTCATCCGGCAGTGTTGGACCCAATGGCCCTTTCTTCCACATCCCGTGCATTGCTTGCAGGGAGTGCTAGCAATATGATGATACCGACACTTGGCACACAGAGGAAACGTGCCAGTGTAGGGTTTGCGGTTGGGGTTTTGTGGTGCCGCTGCTACTTGTTGAAGAGGTGTGGCCACCGTGTAGTTCTTGATGGTCTTCTGTTTCTTCTTCTGATTATGATGGGGTTTCTTTGATGACTCAGCTTTGTTCTTGCTGGGTTCAGCCTCCTTCTTTAGAACTACAGAGGCTACCATAAGGTCAGTGAGTTTCCAAGCCAATCTCACTGCAGACTCGACAGTGGTAGGGTTGGCTGAAACAACCATGCCTTGAATGCAGGCAGGAAGTCCACCCACATATCTGTCTATCCTTTTCTCCAAAGTTGGTACCATGTCTGGCACCAAAGCAACTAACTCGTGGTAACGAGTAGTGTAACCCATGTGATCAGCCCCTTTCATCACATGGTTGGATAATTCAACCTCCAATTTCTGCACCTCATTCTTGGGGCAGAATTCTGCTCGCAGCAGTGTCTGGAAGTCTTCCCATGGCATGGCCATAGCTTCCTCTCTTCCTCGGGCGTTGATCTGACCGTTCCACCAGGTCAGAGCCCGTTTGTTGAATGTTCCAGCTGAGTAACGAACCTTGTGATGTTCGGGACAGCTGTAGAGATCCAAGGTTGCCTCAATCTTCTCAAATCCATTGGATTAATCCAACGGATCCTTCAGACCCACTGAAGCTGGGTGGTTTACATCCTACAAAGGACTTGTAGGAGTAATGCGATGAACCTCCAGTATTTCCACTGGCTTCCCTTGATGAGTTGCGAGTGTTGTTGATTTCGTTGCGGAGACGAAGGAACATCTCCGGTATCGCCTCCTTCATTTGGTTGGTCATCTGGTTACTCAGAAAAGTCATCATGGCGATAGTGGCAGGATCCAGAGTCGGTGTCGTGCCCGAGCCAGATGGTTGAGTAATCAAAGGAGGAGGGGGAGGAGGAGGTGGAGGAGGTGGTGGTGGTGAATCATTTGGTGACGGTGTAGAGGAGTGTGGAGCCAAGTCTCGTGGTGGTAGCTGTATCAAGGGAGGCTGTCTCCTCGGCGGCATTCTGATCATAACCAATAAAGTTATCGGTTAGTGAAATGATAAAATATGGGAGACAGTATGCAAGTAAATTCCTACGTCCTGTTTTCTCTACATGGAGGGTCCCTAGGTTATAGTCTAGGCCAAACCATTTAAATAAGTGACCTATATTTCTCTATAACCATGGCTCTGATACCAATCTGTCACACCCCGAGCTGGCGGGTTAGGATCGGGTTTCCCCGACAGGCGGAAGGTTCCCGGGGCGCGATATCGAGAGTGATAATCGGAATGATCAGATTGTTACATTTCACATGATATATAAATGAGAAACTAGCTAAAATAAAATAGAATTACAAAGTTAAATTACATCAGTTAAGTTTATAATTTAACATTGTAAATCTACTATCACATCATAAATCTTCTATCTTGTATCTGCACAAGATATACAAAATAACTGTATAATGATGCTTCAAAATATGCAGGTCCAAAAAGCTAGGTCCTCTATCCGATAACCTAGTCCAAAGAAATAACTCTTCAGTTGACCTTTTCGTCACCTGAGTAGTCATGCAAAAATAAAGTCAACACATGGTTGGTGAGTTCATTAAGTCTTATAAAATGAATTTGAATAACTTTAATGACAACCTTAACCTCACCAGTAACCAACTATACCATCCAGCTTAGTATGCTTATATATAGGGCATATGTAGGGTCGAACTTACCGCCCGCCCAGCCACCGTCCCACCACATACCAAACCACATGATATATTGTTCCTGGTGATAATTAAGCATTTCATTTCACTACTTTGATTCCATGACCTATGATTTATAGCATTTGATTACCCTGAAAATGTTTACCTTGATCTCCCGAAGTGACAACCTTAACCTCATCAACAACCACCTATGCTATCCAATCAAGTATGCTTATATATAGGGCATATGTAGGGGACAAGCCCCAGCCACCGTCCCACCACATACCGGACTGCTTAACTTATTGTTATTAATGATAATTAAGCGTTTCACTCCATTCACCTTTGATTTAGATTCTGATTTCTACAATTTGATTTACCGCTGCTCCTCTTGAGTTCATCATAGTTACATGATTTCCCAAAAGCCAGTGATAGAAATAAAATGTTAAATATTTAATTAAATAAATAAATAAAACATTTAAATACAACTAAGACATGATGATTGGGCCTTATTTGACTCAATCAATTAGACTTAGTTGTTGGTGGTTGTCCAAGTTGTAACCTCTCACACGTGACCCATGCCAGGCATAACTCATAAGGAGTATACCTAAACTGACCGGGATTTTAAATGTTTTGCCCATATCAGCTTGACCCTCTGGCCTACTGTATGTGTCGAGACTTTAAGGATATCCTTTGATTCTTGATCTCTTTGATTCTCTTGATATGAATTTGATATTGATTTCATTTGATAGTTCATGTTATTGCCCGTATAGCCTTACTACAAGAGTCTTCTATACCTGAAGGGGACTTTATATGTGTGTTACACGTGGTCTTGATTCCCTATACAACTGACATCCACCTTAACTCAAATATTAATGATTTCATTAGTTTGTAATGATTTCATTATTTCCATGATTCACACACATTTATGATTTCTGATTCCTTGAGTCTCTGGACCTTGATCTTTAGAATTTCCATGATTCACAATGATAATTAGTTCTTGATTATGATTCTTTGTCCTCAGATCCCACACTGAAATTGGATTTCCTTTGAATATGATCTTTTGTTTTAGTTCCTTTGATTTCACTTTGAATATAGATTCTTGAATTTGAGCTTGATGGACTAAGGGTTTATTTAGAGTTTAAATTTAAAGTATTACTCATAAGAGTACTTTAATTAACTTGATAATTTGATCTGTTTAATAATTACCTAGACAGGAGTCTAGGAGTATCAACAAACATATATATGTAAAACATATAATATATAAAAGCATTTAAATAAACAGTTTAAATAAAACAGTTTACGCATGCTTCTCAGCCCCGCGTTTTAAAACAAAAAATGTTAGAAAAGGGGCAATGAACTCACCTGTGCTGCTATGTAAATGATCTAACACAAAATGTGCGCTCTTGTTGTAGCTTAGGTTTCTTCAGTTCCTGAGTTATTTTATAAGAATTCGAATATAATAAGTACGCGTAATAGTCGTCGTATCTAAGTCTTTGTCTTGGTGTGTGTAACTAAGTGTCCTAGTACTAAGTGTATCTATGCTCTAATCTAACTTAGTTACCCTTTCATGACCCAATCCCAAATTAGTTATAATAACTTACTTTTACATTTTTAGAAATTTCGGCAGAGTTTCCTTTGTATTTAGTTCAAATCCAGACAATGATATTGTCTATTTTTCAATAAGTTCCCAAACAATTAAATCGAAATAAGTATTTTAGTCAAAACATTACAATTAACTTAATAAACTAAAAAGGAAACCAATAACATTTATAAGTAAAGTCAAATTTCATTTTGATTTAACAAGATTTTTGAAAATTATCAAATTTGATTATTAATACTTTATAACACCTTCATTTTAGTTAGAAACATTATTACTTAAGTTTAAGCAACATTTTATGTATGTTGGGCTTAATTAAGCCCTATTGGGCCCACTTATGCCCAATAATAAACTTTGGTTTCAATTGAATATCCTTGCTTTTTAATTGACCAAGATTCAAGTCCTTAAATGGTCTCATTTAGATAATTACACATCTAAGTGAATTATCATTTATAAACATTCTATAATGTAAATGTTGATAACCTAGTTCATCACTTGATCTTAAACCCCTTGTTGTTTGTCCTTGATGCTCTCATTTTTTTTTATAACCAATTGTTACACAAGATTTAATATCTCATGTCATTCCCATGCACACCCACGTATCCCATGCACACACACAACTTTATCTCATACATGCCCATGTATACCAATCCTATATGCCATGAAAACGAAGGATTTTAGTGACCATCCTAGTTTTAACATCTCTAGGGCAGCGAACCTATTGCCATCACCCTAAGGTTCGGCTCGGTTCTAGTATTACAAGGTTCGGCTAAATTGGCAACATGTAGGGTTCGGCTACTTCATCTCACCAACGAACCCTTAGGGTTCGGCCATGAGGAGGGAGAAGGCTCGGTCGTGACTGAAATAAACGAACCATGAAGGTTTGGCTGTAGTCCACCCTAGGTTCGTGACCACCTATGGTTCGGCCAAGGAGGGTTCGCCAATCAATGGTTCGTCATGCAAAGGCTCGTGGGTCCTAGGGTTCGTCTGTCATCTCTCTAGGTTCGGCTAACACAAAATGGTAATAGGTTCGTTGCAGGTGTACCCATGATGATGCAGGGTTCGTTGCAGACTTCAAAGGTTCGGCTCAGGGTTCGGCTAAAGATGCTAGGTTCGGCCCTCACCTTAATTGACCAAAAAGGTTCGGCCGGCAGAATATGCCCCACGAACCTGCATCATCTTTCCTTGTTTGTGGTTCCAACCTGTTACAACCATGTTTCTAACAATACCTAAACGTGTATACACCTTCATCTAAGTGTTTTATGCGTTAAATATCGATTATAATAGCAACACCACATGAACTCGTGAAAACCCCACAAAAACCGAATTTAAAGTGAATGTTTACCTCAAATTCCACGGTTGGATTCTTGTTTTTCTTGTACTTCTGTGATCTACGTGTTGGGATGAACACTTTGGCACCTAAATTGCTTGAATCCACCAAGGAATCGTCACAAAATCGTAGAGAGAAGGAGGAGAGTTTGTTTCTAGAGATAGAGAGGGTGAAAACGAGAATGAGAGGGAGATGGGGGAGAATGGTGGTGGTTGTGACATTAATTGTCACATTAAATGTGGGATAAAATACCCACTCGTTCGGTCTCGTTCGGTTTCGCGTAAAATGCCGGTTCGCGTGGTTTTCGCGACGAAACGACCCGATTTATAAAATTAGAAATCATTTAATTATTCTAGGTTGTAATTCCTAATAAATTAACTAATATCTTCTATTTATTTAATTTTAAAATATTTAATTAACTGTTTAAATTGAATCGTACGGTTGTCGCGCGTATTCGTTCGAATCGTCACCCGTACGAATACGACGATAACTATACTTTTCAATATTGTTTTCTAATTATAGAATATCATTCAGAACGTTAAACTTTCAGATATATTCGTACAGATCGTCACCTATACAAATAACCCGGCAATTTAGCATTCACATAACGATATTCATGTTGTTTTGTTCTTTAAAGCCTCACATATGTTTTTACATAATAAATCCTAAACAAATAATCACATGATGGTTCTGTATTGTCAAATAATTTTCTGACTCCAGAACCCTATTTTCTGAACTTTGTTTTCTGAATTGAATCTGAACTGTGCTTTAATAACATGTAATGGAAATGATATACAACTAATAATTGAAATATGTACTTGATTTACTGTTCATGTACTGTAGAGATCACTGTTCCGGTGACGGTCCCGGCACTGATGTTACAGTCTCCCCTTGTTAAAGAAATTTCGTCTCGAAATTTAAGAGTTGTTATCGGGCACATTTTCCTCTTCAAACAGTTGGGGATACTTTAACTTCATGTGATCTTCACGTTCCCAAGTAAACTCGGGTCCGCGTCTTGAATTCCAACGAACCTTTACAATCGGAATACGGCTTCGCCTCAATTGTTTAACCTTGCGATCCATAATCTCCAAAGGTTCTTCAATGAAGTGTGATTGTTCATCCACTTGAATTTCTTCAATCGGAATGACAAGTGATTAGTCAGCAAGACATTTCTTTAGGTTTGAGACGTGGAACACGTCATGCACACCACTGAGTTCATCCGGTAATCTCAGTCTATACACCACAGGACCAATACACTCGACGATCTCGAACGGTCCCACGTATCTTGGTGCTAATTTGTCTTTCTTCCCAAAACGTACAACGCCTTTCCATGGGGACACCTTCAACATTACACGGTCTCCCACTTGGAATTCCAACGGCTTGCGCCGTTTGTCGGCGTAACTCTTTTGTCTGCTCCTTGTAGCTTGTAGTCTTCTTTGAATCTGAGCAATCTTATCAGTGGTTTCCTGAATAAGTTCTGGCCCAGTTATTCGATTGTCTCCGACTTCAGTCCAACAGATCGGTGATCGACATTTCCGACCATAGAGAGCCTCGAATGGTGCACATCCGATACTGCTGTGATAACTGTTGTTGTAGGAGAACTCGATCAGTGGCAAATGGGAGTCCCAGTTTCCACCGCAGTCCATTACATAGGTTCTTAACATGTCCTCTAGGGTTTGAATAGTACGTTGGCTTTGACCATCCGTTTGTGGGTGGTAAGCTGTACTCAGATTTAACTGTGTCCCTAGAGAATTCTGCAATGATTGCCAGAACCTTGATGTGAATCTGCTGTCTCTATCAGAGATAATAGACAATGGCACACCGTGTCGTACCACAATCTCGTTAATGTACAATCTTGCCAGTTTATCCATCGTGAAAGTCTCACGCATAGGCAAGAAGTGAGCAGATTTTGTTAAACGATCAATGATCACCCATATCGTATCATGACCACTGGAAGTGCGGGGTAGCTTGGTAATGAAATCCATAGCTATTTGTTCCCACTTCCAGAGCAGACTCTCAGGCTGTTCCAGTAAACCAGACGGTCTCTGGTGTTCCGCCTTTACCTTCGCACACGTTAGACATTGACCGACGTATTCGGCTATGTCTTTCTTCATTCCAGGCCACCAATAAAATCCACGCAAGTCTTGGTACATTTTATCAGCACCTGGATGAACAGAGTATTTAGTCTTGTGTGCTTCATCGAAGATAAGCTTTCTCAATTCATCTACCACCGCAATCCATATGCGTTCCCGGTAGTAGATCAATCCATCAGGTTTCGTGTTGAACTGTTTCTCTGCTCCGCAATCAAGTTCCTTCTTCAGATTACCTCGGTCAAGTGCTTATTGTTGTGCTTGAATAATCTTGTCACTTAAACTGGTCTGCACGGTTATCCCCATTGCTCTAACGCGCAAGGGTTTGACCCGTTCCTTCCGGCTCAAGGCATCAGCTACAACGTTCGCCTTTCCCGGATGGTACTTGATCACACAATCATAATCATTCAGAAGTTCAACCCAACGGCGTTGTCGCATGTTGAGCTCCTTCTAATCAAAGATGTGCTGCAGACTCTTGTGATCAGTAAATATGGTACACTTGGTGCCATATAAGTAATGTCTCCAAATCTTTAATGCGAAGATAACAGCTCCCAGTTAAAGATCATGAGTAGTGTAGTTCTTCTCATGAACTTTTAACTGTCTGGAGGCATAGGCAATAACTTTGTCCCGTTGCATTAATACACAACCAAGTCCCTGATGGGAAGCATCACAGTATACAACAAAGTCATCGCATCCTTCTGGAAGAGACAGGATTGGAGCATTACATAATTTTTGTTTCAAGGTCTGAAAAGCATCTTCTTGTTTCTGTTCCCAGACAAACAGTTCACTTTTCTGAGTTAACTTAGTGAGAGGCAGAGCTATCTTAGAAAAGTTCGAGATGAACCTTCTTTAATAACCTGCCAATCCCAGAAAAGACCGTATCTCCGTTGGTGTCCTAAGAGTATCCCAGTTCTTTATCGCCTCGATCTTGGCAGGATCTACGTGTATTCCCTCACTGTTGACCACATGACCCAGAAATTGAACTTCTCTAAGCCAAAATTCACATTTAGAGAATTTAGCATAAAGTTGTTCTTTCTTCAACAGCTCCAAGATCTTTCTAAGGTGTTGTTCATGATCTGCTTTGCTCTTCGAATAAATCAGTATGTCATCAATAAAGACAATAACAAACTGATCTAGATACGGCTTGCACACTCGGTTCATGAGATCCGTGAAAACCGCTGGTGCATTTGTCAATCCGAAAGGCATCACCATGAATTCGTAATGCCCATATCTGGTTCGGAAGGCCGTTTTAGGTATGTCTTCGTCTTGTACTCTAAGCTGATGATATCCAGACCGCAAGTCAATCTTTGAGAAGTATTGAGCTCCTTGCAGTTGGTCAAACAAATCAACAATCCTCGGTAATGGATACCGATTCTTGATGGTTAGTTTGTTCAGCTCCCTGTAATCTATGCACATTCTGAACGATCCGTCTTTCTTCTTCACGAACAAGACCGGAGCTCCCCAAGGTGGGTAGCTCAGTCTAATGAAACCTTTATCAAGTAGTTCCTGTAACTGATTAGACAATTCCTGCATCTCTGAAGGTGCTAACCTGTAAGGAGATTTAACAACAGGAGTTGCTCCAGGAATTACGTCAATACGAAACTCTACCGGTCGCACAGGTGGCAAACCTGGTAGATCTTCAGAAAATACTTCAGGATACTCTTTCACTACCGGTACATCTTGAATCTTCTTCTTATCCTTCTCTTTTTCCACCACATGAGCCAAGAATGCAACGCACCGTTTCTGTAAACACTTACGTGCCTTTATGCACGAGATGATTTTTGTAACATCACTGTACTTTAGGTTGTCCGTACATCCGTACGATTGTACTGTTACGACCTGAGATTTTGTAATTATTAATATTGACACATTATTTGATGATTATCACTGTTACTGGTATTTATGCTTAGAACATATCATTATAAGCGTAAACCATGGGGAGTTTAGTTGTAACCCAACTAAACAGAACCAGAGAGTTTATCGCAGTTACATTATACTGATTATGGATTATTAGTTTGGAATGAGAATGGATTTGGGTTGGATTGGGATGGAACTGGGAGTTTGTTATGGTCTGGTTGCTAAACGTAGTCAAGGACACATGGTCATGGTTAATTGAAATAGCGGTGGGACGGTGTAGGGGAGGTTGCGATCTACCTCTGCATATGCCCTATACATATGCATATTTCGGTCTATCATGGATGTGTCAGTGACTTGGTTTAGTGGGTTTTGGTTTGGGAATGATAATATTAGAGTAATAAATAATGGAAGTCATAATAAGAACGATTACGCGATGGTGAGGTTACGAACATTATTTAAACACGAATATTAATTCATAAATATTAATTTAATAATGTATTCGCGTGGGTGACGATTCACACGAATATAATTATTAAAAATAATATTCTGAAACGATATTCCATAAATAGTAAATCGAATCGAAATACGGTACGAGCGTTGGATTCGCAAAGGTGACGATCTTTACGAATACGTACGCGAGTAACGCGTTTCGACGAGATAATTAAATAATATTTAACGATGTTAAATTAATAAAAGAAAACTAAAAATATTTATTAGGAATCACAACTTAAATTAAATTCGAATAAATTGGGTAATTTAAATAATTAAATTAACGAAACGAAATAGAATTGTTTTATGAAATAATTTATTTGAAATCATTTTCTTTAAAACTATGGCTTTTATAAAAATGAAATTTAATTATTTAAACGGGTCATATTTTAATTATGTTTAATGAATAAAACCGAGCAATTAATTTTGTTTATCGCGATGAAAGCGTGACCGAGCACACGGGGATTACACGGTGTATTAAAGTAGAAGAGCTCATTTTCTCTTTCACTTTCCACTATCTCTCTCTCTCTAAATTCCAAAATTCGTCACCCTCACAATACCCAACTTCTCTCTACGATTACGAACTCGTTTCTTGACGGAATTGCGTGATTCTTGGCCCTAAACAACCACAAGATCAAGTAGAATCAAGAAGTACAAGAAAAACTCACGATTTCTTGACAGATTGAGGTACATCTGAAACTCTTAATTCGGTTGTTACTAAACAAACGTAATGGGCATTTAATTTCTAGTTTTAAGCAAGATTAGGGTTTTCATTGGTTAAACCATGTTATTATTGAGTTAAGGGAGGCCATAGAAGGCTTTCTAAGCCACAGGTTATCGAAGATGTTGAAGATGATGTTCAGGTTCGGCCATGGAGGGGGAAGAACAGCCCAGCGAACCTGCTGCCAACGACCAACCTAAGGCCGAACCTTTTCTGGCCTCGCGAACCCTAGTTCTGGCCGAACCCATGGGCTGCGAACCCATGGCACTCCACGAACCCTAGCGAACCATTAAGGTCAGCCGAACCTTATCGATGGGGCCACGAACCTGTTGTCAACTTGCAGCCACATCAAACGAACCCTAGCATCCCACGAACCATGCATGGCAAACCATGGAACTAACAACCTAGACGAACCTTTGAGGATGAAACTCTAGCAGCGAACCATTAGCAGGGGACGAACCTTTTAGCCTCTAGAGCCGAACCTTACACATGGTTAGCCAAACCCTAACCCTACTGGCCGAACCTATGGTCTTGGCTCAATAGGTTCGCTGCCCATGGGGAACAAAAACCACAACTCGTTTAATTAGGAGGTTAAAGAATCATGGGAAGCAAGATTATGTATATACTTATACATACATATAAAATACTATGCATGCATGTAAGATATTGATCATCTTTCTACAATAAAGTGAAACTAATAAGGTTTTATATCGTGGATTACGTATCTTGAAATATTTTACCCTTGTAACCTAAGTACAAACTTTTGAAAACTTAAAGTTTACATTAAGTAGCTTAAAATGTTGGTGATCAAGAAATTTAACATGCATGCACGTATTGACTTATATTCAATTAGAGTTATCACTTTAGGATGGGCATAGATATGGGAACACGTATAATCTATCAAAAAGCAACAATTATCATTATAAGATATAAATGGTCAAGTTAAAGTACATTTTAATGTCGATTATTTATAGAAACACTTGGAGTTGACTGTAACTTAGATAAAGTAGACTAAGTAAACGAGAAACTTACAAGGTTACGGTAAACCCTTAAGAATACTTAATTGAAATAAAACATGAATACTTATGATCACGAAACGTATGATAATTACAGGTAATTGATTAGTTTTGGATTTCACATACGCGAGCGCGCATATTACAAGAACTCTAATTCTAAGGACTTCAGGTGAGTTCTCATAACCTCCCTTTCTTTAAACTGTTTTGTTTTAAAACTCGGAGGTGAAGCATGTATACCAAATTCAAATAATATTTTGATAACACAAGGCTAATACATGTTTATCAATATGATATTCACAATATTGAATTATCATTATTTTTGGATTATCACTTATATTTATATATTCGTGTAACATTGTCGTTGACCTCGGTCAATAACAAAGATTACATGTCTTGTCACTTGGATTATCACGACTCCGAGAAACATTGCTTTTGACCTTGGTTAATTGCTTTGGTTCCGTGTATTGCCACGTGGTTAGCTACCACTCCATGGATCATGTTTTTAACTTATGTTAATTACATAATGATCATGTATAGTCACAGACATTATTTGAGAATATTGATGTTGAGATTGGTTGATTGGTTTGTGGTTTGATTATCTATGATTGACTTTGAATATCTATGATTGATTATGATTATCTATGATTGACTATGACTGATTGGATATGTGATTACGTGTTTGTGTATGTGGTTGATTGTTGAGTTTGGAGATTGGTTGGATTATCTCATACAGGTATTATTGTGGATTTTCTCATAAAATCATAAGCACTTATACTCATTTTATCTAAACCTTTTATAAAACTATTTTTGAACTTAAACTTTTAAATTCATTTTATAAAATCTTTTCAGTATAAAACTTATGATTACTCACCAACTACTTTGTAGTTGACACTTGATTTTCTTACATGTTTCAGGTGATGAAGCTAAGTAGGATGAAGAGGATGAATTTTCATTTTTGGACATCATCACATAGGATTCTTGGACTTAGCTAATTAACTAAATTTCGGGCGATTAGAGTTTAGTTAGTTTAGCTATATCTTTTTTGTATTTGATGTATTTAATTCATGATGAACATGATTTTTGTGTAAACATTTATTTGGTTTGATTGATATGTGATGATACATGTTTAGATGCCCACGAGCTTTTGAACAATCTACACATCCCTCGTGGCATCCCGACGTTTCCGCCATCGGTCGGGGTGTTACAGATTGGTATCAGAGCCTGGGTTATAGGGAATTAGGTTACTAGAAATGGTTGACCTAGTCTATAACCGTAGGATACACTAGTATGAAGAAATTCATACACTAGTTAGTATATTCAGGATTTCATGCTTATGTGTTTATTACATGTTAACTGAACTCCTGTTATACATCTGATTATATATGTTGCTTACTAATTAATTTCTTACTTGTGCCCTAATGACTCGATAAGGACAGACTCGTGGTGTATTGTAAAGGTGGTGGTACGGTGGTTTGGGTAGTTGCGACTGACCCTTATCATATGCCCTATATATATACCATTTACAGTACATTGGGTGGATGTCAGTATTGAGGAATAAGGGAACTACCCGTTTGGGACACTTATCTGCTTAAGAACTTAACTGCTTAGGAAATTATCTGCTATAGGAATTATCTGCTAGATCTCTTGATCTCCAGACAAGGACACACTCGTGGTATACTACAAAGGTGGTGGGACGGTGTAAGGGAGGTTGCGATCTACACTTGCATATGCCCTATACATATACCATTTGTAGTATATTGGGGGTCTGTCAGTGTCAGGAACATAGGATATTATTAGGATATTACTAGGAATTGTTGTAAAGTTGAGATTGATGAGATATGGTTGTTGATGGTATGATTGCTGGAATGGTTTGGATGGACTCTTGAATGATCACATTTGATGGACACATATAAACACATTTATAAACACACTTATTGGACACGTTGTCACACCCCGAGCCGACGGGGTTGGATCGAAGTCCCCGTCGGGCGGAAGGTTCCCGGGGCGTGATATCGCGGGTGATAATCATGATGATCTGATTGTTTACATAGCATCAACGTTTAAGAATAACTAAAGCACAATCAAATGATATATAGGATTACAAAGTTAAATTACAATAGCAATGTTCTGCAATTTAACTAAGTAAACCTAACCAAAAGAATCAAATGTTTATATCTTGTGTATGCATAAGATATCAAAAGTGATATGTGTCATTAACAAAAGATGTGCTTCTCCAAAAGTCTACTAGGTCCTCTATCTGGGCAGCCTAGTATGCATATCCAAAAGATTAAGCTTAAACCTGTTCTTCACCTGAGAAAGCATGTAAAAAGATCAAGTCAACACAACGGTTGGTGAGTTCATAAAGTTTATATGTTTAAAATAGTTTTCAACAAACCTCTTTCGGTAAAACCTTAACCTCATTAACTCCACCTGTAATATCCAAATCGGTATGCTTATATATAGGGCATGTCCCTTATAACCAGGTAATAGCTCCGTAACGTTACGTTTATGTTTAGCATTTACATACCTCATATAAGCCGACACAAGCTCTGGAATACCAGAAGTTTAGCAATTACGTGTCCCTTATAACCAGGTAATAGCCTAGAATCGATACTTTCATGTTTAGCCTTTACATACCTCATATAAGCCAACAAAAGCTCTGGAATACCAGAAGTTTAGCAATTACATGTCCCTTATAACCAGGTAATAGCTGAGTATCATTATGTTTATGTTTTTACATGTATCTCACCCCATAGGTACAAGCTCTGGAATACCAGAAGTTTAGCAATTACGTAGACTATGGTTAGATACATGTACAATGTTTCATGCGCAAGTAATAGTTTCCAAGCATAAAGTTTCAAGTATTCAATCATTGATTCATCATGTATATCATATGTTTATTTCAAGTCTCATATAATAGCATCACGTCTCATGTAATAGCATCAAGTCTCATGTAATTGTATCAAATCTCACGTAATTGTATCAAGTCTCATGTAATAGCATCAAATCTCATGTAATAGCATCAAGTCTCATGTAATTGTATCAAATCTCATGTAATTGTATCAAGTCTCATGTAATTGTATCAAGTCTCATGTAATAGCATTAAATCTCACAAGGATTCAACAATTGCTTTTCAGCCTCAAGCTTAAGGTATAAGGTTCAACATAAGAATTATGTTTATGTTTAAAGAAATAAGTAACATTTCAACAATTTATGAAAATGTTTAACATGCTTCTCAGTCCCGTAGTAAAACAAATAAATTTGAAAGGGGACAATGAACTCACCTTATGTCCGAAGTGCTTGCCTTAAGTAGAATAAGAATACACGCGCTCTTTTTTTGCACTGGTTTTGATGTTCACTCTCCTGTATTGATTTCATAGTGTTGTAGTTTGATAAGTATGTGTTCTATTAATTAGTGCGAGTATAAGAGTTAGTGTTAGCCCTGAAGTTGGCTAACACTAATGAATCATGGTCTTTATTCGGCCCTACTTGCCTTTTTAAAGTTTCAACACCTTTGAAAGTTAAGTCTATCATTTGCATTATATGTATCTTTGTAAGCATACTCATTTATTTGCGTAACTTTACAAAAGAATTTTACGTAACCCTTGTTCATCATGTTAATACGTTAAATTAAAGTCCCAATTAAATGGGCCGAATAATAGTTTGCTAATATAACCCATTAGGTGTTGTTAGTTGATTAATTAGTACTCATGGACCAAGTTGATATGAGTTGGGCCCAACAAGAAGTGGGCCTAAGAAATCCCTTGATCTCCTTATATTTTCTTTGGGCCGGTTAAGTGTGGGCCGATTCATAGAAATGGCTAGGCCATTATCATAAGCTATTGGGCCGGATGATTTGGGCTTAGGCAAAGAAAAGGGGTTGAGTGCTTTGTATGGGCCACATAGTCTTGGGTGGCTTTAAGGTTTGGGCCGAAATGTTGAACCAACAACACCATGGCTACTCATCCCACATAAACCGATTACTAGGTTGGGCCTACTGTTGGGCTACTAATGTTTTGGGCCTTGAATAGACTGAACATGTTTGTTGCGGGCCTGATCAAATTTCATGTGGGCCTTAGGTATATGTGGACTGGCTATTGAACTAGGAAATTGAGCCGAATTGTAATGATGTTAGGCCTGCGAAATTAAATGATATGGTCCTATATTAGACTGAACCAATTATGAGTGGGCCAGCTTTCTGGGCCGAAAAGATTGGGCCAGAATATAGGTATGGGCCAATTATTTTCTGTTGAACATAAACACAAGCTGTTGGGCCTGTTTTGTCGTTATTGGGCCTGTTGACACTGGGCCGATTATAACCATCGTGAGCCAAGGGGTTTTTGACCGAACAACATCACTGACTATCGCATAAAATAGCATTAAACTGCTTTGGAAAAAGAAGTGGGGCTGCAACCAGCGAACCTATCAACTAGAAGTCCCAAGGCTCGGCTCCCATGAAGGCTAGGTTCGGGGCAAGGTGAGGCTCAAATGGGTTCGCCACTCAACATGCTTGGTTCGTGAAAGGTTCGTAGGCCTGGGTAAAGGTTCGGCTGTGACCGAGGGTTTGGCCAGAGGTTGAGTTCGCCAGTGAAGGTTCGTGGTTCGCTTGGGTTCGGCCCTTGTGTGCCAAGGTTCGTGAAAATCCACCAGGGTTCGGCCGGAGCTGTGGCTCACGAACCCTGGTTCCAACATCCTCATCACGTCCCTTCGTTGTTTACAGTCGCATCACCACAGCTCAAATCTGTTATCCAAGGATGGTTCTAGATCACTGATGATTCTTAAAGTTGATAGGGTAGAATGGTTGGGCCGAGAAACAAGTCATGTGTGTGTATGTCGACAAAAAGGGTTAGAAAAACCTTTTTTTTCGGACACTTTAAGACCAAATACCTCAAAAATGACTGGGTAACTTTGTAGATCCGTTGTACTTCCTTGTAGAGCTCGTCAAGGGCTTCGCGTGAGCGCAAAAAATCACCCAAATCGGATAAGAAACGAGTGAGATATGGGGTTTCAAAGGTTGGATCTTGGGGTTGAAGATGGAAACCGGATTTTTGGTCTAGAGAGAGGGGTGAGGGTGATAATGAATTAAATGTGATAATCTAAGGTTTATATACCCCGAGGTGGTTCGGGTTCGTTTCGGTTGCTCGGTTCGCGTTTTCGTCGCGTATCCGGTCGTTACGCGCGTATTTTGTAAATTTAAACAAAAGGATTATCTTAAACTAATTGGATGATTATTTATTTCTAAAGTTTATTTTAATTATCGTTGTAATAATTTATTTGTCGAACTTAATTATTTTTATGCGTTTCATTAGTTTTAGCGTTTCGTAAGTTTTCTTCGCGATTTAATAAAATAGTTAAATTTAAATTATTTTATGATGAGTTTCAAAATTGTAAAATAAGAACTATTATATTTCTTTAAATTTATGATCGATCGTATCGTTATTCATTTTCGTTATCGCTTCATCAGATCGCGTCACCATCGCGCGTATTCGTTCGAATCGTCATTCGAATGAACACGTCGATGGTTTGGCTTTCTGATTCTTGTTTTCTACTGTTAAGTCATTATTTCAGAACGTTAAACTATCAGAATCATTCGTACAGATCGTCACCTATACGAATAACTCGTCGGTTTAGCATTCCGTAACAATAACCGTTATAGTTTCGTTTTGTTTAACCTCACATACGTTTAGGCAAACTAGTATCACATCAAGTATTTATGTTTCAACACTGTGTTGTCTGACATGTTTCAGACTGTTAAACCCTAAGGTTTCAGTCAAATTCAGACAATCGTATAATAGTTTCATGTTAATCAAAAGTAGTAATAGTCTAAACATAGTTTCTCGAAATGTGTGCCTGAATTACTGTACATGTTTACTGTTGTGATCACTGTTTCGGCACGCGTCCAGCACTGATGTTACACACGTAGGGTGCATAGGATCAACGAACGTTATGAACGATTAGAGATGGAATATGGACTTGGGTGATGATATAGACACTTGGTGATAATATAAACGCATAGTGATGATTCTAACACTTAGTGATGGTATGGACACTTGATGAGAATAAACTATAGGGAGGATATGAACACTTAGTGACAATAAGAGCACTCAGTGATGATATGGACCCTTACTGATGATTATGGACATTGAGATTTGGTAAGGAATTTAGTGAACTTAGACATTAGGGAAACTTTAATGTCAGGTGAACTTAGACATTAGGTGAACTTAGCAATAGGCGAACCTACATGTCAGGTGAACTTAGACATTAGGCGAACCTAATTGTCCAAGGGAACTATAGACCACTTCACTCATTATATCCTACCTAGGATAAGGTTTGTGAAGTGAGACTATAGTAAAATACATGATACACCCTAAATGCTAATAAGGGCATAATCATGGTGCAATGGAACGGTGGTGTGACGGTGTAGGGGAGGTTGCGATCTACCTCTGCATATGCCCTATATATAAGCTTGTTGCATTGCATCGGGAGGTTGTCAGTGTTGGTATAGGGTGGGGAATGTATGGAACTTAGGAATAGTTAGTTAATATTAGTTATGACCAACTAGGACACTTAGTATAATTTTAGGAAACTTAAAATTTTTATGAGTTTAATGACATATAGGAGAGAAATATAGTTCCTATATGTAATCTTAACTGTCTAAATGAACTCATTTGACCATTGTTTGTATGACTTACGTTGCAAACGGTAGTAACATGTTTCTAATTTCTCAGAAACATGCCGCCACGCCGTCACAACGAAGATGACTCGAACAATGGGGATGCTAACAACAGTAATGCCAACTCCGGCATACAAGAGTTAGCAACACTTATCTCTGGATTGGTGAACCAGTTGACTCAGGCCAATCAGAACATCAATCAAAACAGAGGAGGTGCAAATCCGCCAACTTGCACATTCAAGCATTTCAACTCCTGTAATCCTCTGAAGTTCACGGGTGCTGAATCAACCACTGGTCTACTGCAGTGGTTTGAGAGCATGGAGAATACCTTCATCAACAGCGACTGTCCTGAGAACTTGAAGGTGCGCTATGCCACCAGTGTTTTCCAAAAAAGAGCACTAACTTGGTGGAATGGCGAAAAGCGAACTAGGGGAGTTGATGCTGCCCTAGCACTGACATGGACAGAGGTCAAGAATCTGATGACCACTGAATTCTGTCCGCATAGCGAGATGAGGAAACTGGAGACCGAGTTCTGGGAACTCAAACAAGATAGCGGCGAGAATGTTATCTACAATACTCGTTTTCACGAGTATAGTCTACTGGTACCTCATTTGGTGACGCCATTGGAGAGAGCAATAGAGAAGTACATAGGCGGTCTGCCCATGCAGATCCAAGACATTGTTTACGAGAGCAACCCCAAAACACTTGAGGCTGCTATCCGTTTATTTGCTACACTCACCGACAACCACGTAAAGGTTGGAACACTCACTCGGAAGGGATTCAAGAAGACTGACAACAAGTCATCTGCCAAGGAGATTTCTACTGAAGTAAAGACTGAAGCTGCCAGTTCATCCAAAGGCAGCAACAAAAAGAGGAAGACCAGGAACTGCATGGTCACTGCTCCTGCTGCAAAGTCTGTGCAGCAATCATCAAACAACACTACTGCCAGGAATTATGTTGGAATTACTCCCCAATGTAATACCTACCGATATCATCACGCACCTAACTTGCCATGTCGCGTCTGCATCAACTGTGGCAAGTATGGTCATTATGCAAACGTCTGTAGGAGTGCATCGCAAGCACAAAGGATGCAACAAGCACCGCTTGCACTGCCTGCTCCACACGCACAACCTATTCCAGCTGTACCCATTCGCCAGGTACCTCCTGCATAGGCAAGAGCCTGTTACGAGTGTGGTGAAGTGGGTCACTTCAGGAATCAATGCCCAAAGTTGACCGGGAATAATCAGAGGGCGGCAAGAGGCCGGGCGTTTCAACTAAATGCTCCAGCTGCTCAAGCCAACCAGGATGTGGTCAACGGTACATTTCTGATCAACAACTCTTATGCATCTGTCTTATTTGATTCTGGTGCCAATAGGAGTTTTGTTTCATATGGTTTTGAATGCTTTCTTGGTAGAACACGTACATACTTAGATAAACCGTTTAACGTGGAGGTGGCTGACGGAAACACCATTGATATTGACACTGTTATTATCGGATGTACTGTGAACTTAAATGATCACGTTTTGCCGATTGATCTTATACCTATGCATCTTGGTAGCTTTGATGTTATCATAGGCATGGATTGGTTAGCCACCCACAGAGCGGAAATAGTTTGCCATGAGAAACACATACGTATCCCCTTACCTTCTGGCGAAACTCAGAGTATTTGGAGAAACTTCTAGCAAAGGTCTTAAACTTATGTCATGCACTAAAGCACACAAGTACCTTAGGAAGAAATGTATTGCATTCTTAGCTCACATTGTGGAGAAGAAAGAGAAAGGAAAGAAAATTGAAGATGTTCCAGTGATATGGAATTTTCCAGAAGTATTTCCAGATGATTTGCCAGGTCTTCCACCAGAACGTCAAGTACAGTTTAGAAATGACTTAGTACCTGGTGCGAACCCAATTGCTAAAGCTCCCTACAGACTTGCACCTTCAGAGTTGCAAGAATTGGCGAGCCAACTACAAGAGCTGACTGATAAAGGATTTATTCGCCCGAGCCATTCGCCATGGGGTGCACCGGTCCTGTTTGTCAAGAAGAAGGACGGGTCATTCCGGATGTGTATCGACTACCGCGAATTGAACAAGCTCACAATTAAGAATCGATATCCATTGCCGCGCATCGATGATCTCTTCGATCAGCTTCAAGGCTCGGCATGGTTTTCAAAGATCGATCTTAGGTATGGGTATCATCAGCTTCGCGTACATGAAGATGATATTCCCAAGACAGCTTTCAGAACAAGATATGGTCATTATGAATTCTTGGTAATGCCTTTCGGCCTTACCAATGCACCTACGGTCTTCATGGACCTCATGAACCGTGTATGCAGGCCATACTTGGATAAGTTTGTGATTGTGATCATTGACGATATCTTGATATATTCAAAGACTAAAGAAGAACACGAGAAGCACCTTAAGTTGGTTTTGGAGATCCTAAGAGAAGAGCAACTGTATGCCAAATTCTCTAAATGCGAATTTTGGCTTAAGTAAGTTCAATTCTTGGGACACATAGTCAACAAATATGGTGTTCACGTGGATCCAGCAAAGATTGATGCGGTGAAGAATTGGAGTACACCGAAGACACCCACGGAGATTCGATCATTTCTCGGACTTGCCGGTTACTATCGGCGGTTCATCTCGAATTTCTCCAGGATTGCTGTCCTGCTTACTTCTTTGACTCAAAAGAATAAGCCATATGAGTGGGGACCAAAGCAGGAATAGGCGTTCCAGACTTTGAAGCAGAAACTTTGTGATGCTCCTGTCTTGACACTGCCTGAAGGAAATGATGATTTTGTGGTTTATTGTGATGCATCCAACCTAGGTCTCGGTTGTGTTCTCATGCAACGGGGAAGGGTTGTGGCCTATGCATCGAGACAACTGAAAATTCATGAGAAGAACTACACCACACACGACTTGGAACTCGGTGCAGTCGTGTTTGCCTTGAAGATATGGAGACACTATCTTTATGTCACTAAGTGTGTAGTGTTCACTGATCATAAAAGCTTACAACATATTCTCAATCAAAAGGAGCTCAATATGAGACAACAGAGATGGGTTGAACTGTTGAATGATTATGACTGTGAAATTCGCTACCATCCTGGTAAAACGAATGTAGTAGCAGATACGCTTAGTCGCAAAAGTCTTGTTCAGATCCATAGTGTCCGAGTGCACTCTAGTCTCCGTAATGATGTTCTCACAGCCCAACAACACTCATTAGTTCAAGATAATTTGAAGAATGAGATGTCTTGCAGGGCTGAAATCTTATTGGAAACTAAGGATGACGGTTTAATGTACTATTTGAATCGGTTATGGATACCGAACAGGGGTGATCTTAGGATGGTGATTATGGATGAAGCTCATAAGTCTCGTTACTCGATCCATCCGGGTTCTGACAAGATGTATCAAGACCTTAGGGGCTTGTACTGGTGGCCTGGAATGAAGAAGGGTATTGCTGAATATGTGTCAAAGTGCCTTAACTGTACTAAAGTCAAGGCAGAACATCAGCGACCTTCGGGATTGTTATTACAACCAGAGATACCGATGTGGAAGTGGGAGAACATCTCCATGGATTTCATTACTAACCTCCCACGAACCACGAACGGTAAGGATAGTATTTGGGTAATTGTTGATAGATTGACAAAATCGGCTCACTTCTTACCGATACGCGAAACGTACCCTGTGCGGAAGTTAGCGCGTATCTACATTGATGAGATCATTAGTCGACATGGTATTCCCTTAAGCATAATATCGGACCGTGATGCTCGTTTCACGGCACGATATTGGGAATCACTTCATGAAGCCTTTGGAACAAGATTGGATCTTAGCACTGCCTATCATCCTCAGACGGATGGACAGACGGAGCGAACGATTCAGACACTGGAGGACATGTTGAGAACTTGTGTCATCGATTTCGGTGGCAATTGGGATAGTCACTTACCATTGGTTGAGTTCTCGTATAACAACAGTTATCATGCGAGCATTGGTATGGCACCGTTTGAAGCTGTTTATGGCAGGAAATGTCGGTCACCTATTTGTTGGACCGAAGTTGGCGATTCGCAGATTACTGGTCCTGAGATTATTCAGGAAACAACTGACAAGATCCGCCAGATCCGTGACAATCTGTTAGCTGCTCGCAGTCGACAGAAGAGTTACGAGGAAAAATGAAGGAAACCTTTAGAATTTGAAGTGGGAGATATGGTATTACTTAAGGTATCGCCTTGGAAAGGCGTTGTACGATTCGGGAAGAAAGGTAAACTTGCTCCACGATATGTTGGCCCTTTTAAGATCCTTGAACGGATTGGGAAGGTTGCCTACAAGTTAGAACTTCCTACCGAACTTAGTAACGTGCTCCCGACGTTTCATGTGTCCAACTTAAGAAAGTGCTTAGCTGATCAGGATCTTCAGGTACCACTCGATGACATTCGCATCGACGATACCATGCATTTTGTTGAAAGACCAGTGGAGATAATGGATCGTGAGGTTAAAAAGCTCAAACGCAGTAGAATCCCAATTGTTAAAGTACGTTGGGAATCGAAGCGGGTCCAGAATTCACTTGGGAGCGGGAAGATCAGATGAAGCTTAAGTACCCACATTTATTTACTATGGTCGCTCCAAGTTAAATTTCGGGACGAAATTCCTTTAACTAGGGAAGACTGTAACATCACTGTACTTTAGGTTGTCCGTACATCCGTACGATTGTACTGTTACGACCTGAGATTTTGTAATTATTAATATTGACACATTCTTTGATGATTATCACTGTTACTGGTATGCATGCTTAGAACATATCATTATAAGCGTAAACCATGGGGAGTTTAGTTGTGACCCAACTAAACAGAACCAGAGAGTTTATCGCAGTTACATTATACTGATTATGGATTATTAGTTTGGAATGAGAATGGATTTGGGTTGGATTGGGATGGAACTGGGAGTTTGTTATGGTCTGGTTGCTAAACGTAGTCAAGGACATATGGTCATGGTTTATTGAAATAGCGGTGGGACGGTGTAGGGGAGGTTGCGATCTACCTCTGCATATGCCCTATACATATGCATATTTCGGTCTATCATGGATGTGTCAGTGACTTGGTTTAGTGGGTTTTGGTTTGGGAATGATAATATTAGAGTAATAAATAATGGAAGTCATAATAAGAACGATTACGCGATGGTGAGGTTACGAACATTATTTAAACGCGAATATTAATTCAGAAATATTAATTTAATAATGTATTCGCGTGGGTGACGATTCACACGAATATAATTATTAAGAATAATATTCTGAAACGATATTCCATAAATAGTAAATCGAATCGAAATACGGTACGAGCGTTGGATTCGCAAAGGTGACGATCTTTACGAATACGTACGCGAGTAACGCGTTTCGACGAGATAATTAAATAATATTTAACGATGTTAAATTAATAAAAGAAAACTAAAAATATTTATTAGGAATCACAACTTAAATTAAATTCGAATAAATTGGGTAATTTAAATAATTAAATTAACGAAACGAAACGGAATTGTTTTATGAAATAATTTATTTAAAATCATTTTCTTTAAAACTATGGTTTTTATAAAAATGAAATTTAATTATTTAAACGGGTTATATTTTAATTATGTTTAATGAATAAAACCGAGCAATTTATTTTGTTTATTGCGATGAAAGCGAGACCGAGCACACGGGGATTACACGGTGTATTAAAGTAGAAGAGCTCATTTTCTCTTTCACTTTCCACCATCTCTCTCTCTCTAAATTCCAAAATTCGTCACCCTCACAATACCCAACTTCTCTCTACGATTACGAACTCGTTTCTTGACGGAATTGCGTGATTCTTGGCCCTAAACAACCACAAGATCAAGTAGAATCAACAAGTACAAGAAAAACTCACGATTTCTTGACAGATTGAGGTACATCTGAAACTCTTAATTCGATTGTTACTAAACAAACGTAATGGGCATTTAATTTCTAGTTTTAAGCAAGATTAGGGTTTTCATTGGTTAAACCATGTTATTATTGAGTTAAGGGAGGCCATAGAAGGCTTTCTAACCCACAGGTTATCGAAGATGTTGAAGATGATGTTCAGGTTCGGCCATGGAGGGCGAAGAACAGCCCAGCGAACCTGCTGCCAACGACCAAGCTAAGGCCGAACCTTTTCTGGCCTCGCGAACCCTAGTTCTGGCCGAACCCATGGGCTGCGAACCCATGGCACTCCATGAACCCTAGCAAACCATTAAGGTCAGCCAAACCTTATCGATGGGGCCACGAACCTGTTGTCAACTTGCAGCCACATCAAATGAACCCTAGCATCCCACGAACCATGCATGGCAAACCTTGGAACTAACAACCTAGATGAACCTTTGAGGATGAAACTCTAGCAGCGAACCATTAGCAGGGGACGAACCTTTTAGCCTCTAGAGCCGAACCTTACACATGGTTAGCCGAACCCTAACCATACTGGCTGAACCTATGGTCTTGGCTCAATAGGTTCGCTGCCTATGGGGAACAAAAACCACAACTCGTTTAATTAGGAGGATAAAGAATCATGGGAAGCAAGATTATGTATATACTTATACATACATATAAAATACTATGCATGCATGTAAGATATTGATCATCTTTCTACAATAACGTGAAACTAATAAGGTTTTATATCGTGGATTACGTATCTTGAAATATTTTACCCTTGTAACCTACGTACAAACTTTTGAAAACTTAAAGTTTAAATTAGGTAGCTTAAAATGTTGGTGATCAAGAAATTTAACATGCATGCACGTATTGACTTATATTCAATTAGAGTTATCACTTTAGGATGGGCATAGATATGGGAACACGCATAATCTATCAAAAAGCAACAATTATCATTATAAGATATAAATGGTCAAGTTAAAGTACATTTTAATGTCGATTATTTATAGAAACACTTGGAGTTGACTGTAACTTAGATAAAGTAGACTAAGTAAACGAGATACTTACAAGGTTACGGTAAACCCTTAAGAATACTTAATTGAAATAAAACATGAATACTTATGATCACGAAACGTATGATAATTACAGGTAATTGATTAGTTTTGGATTTCACATACGCGAGCGCGCATATTACAAGAACTCTAATTCTAAGGACTTCAGGTGAGTTCTCATAACCTCCCTTTCTTTAAACTGTTTTGTTTTAAAACTCGGAGGTGAAGCATGTATACCAAATTCAAATAATATTTTGATAACACAAGGCTAATACCTGTTTATCAATATGATATTCACAATATTGAATTATCATTATTTATGGATTATCACTTATATTTATATATTCGTGTAACATTGTCGTTGACCTCGGTCAATAACAAAGATTACATGTCTTGTCACTTGGATTATCACGACTCCGAGAAACATTGCTTTTGACCTTGGTTAATTGCTTTGGTTCCGTGTATTGCCACGTGGTTAGCTACCACTCCATGGATCATGTTTTTAACTTATGTTAATTACATAATGATCATGTATAGTCACAGACATTATTTGAGAATATTGATATTGAGATTGGTTGATTGGTTTGTGGTTTGATTATCTATGATTGACTTTGAATATCTATGATTGATTATGATTATCTATGATTGACTATGACTGATTGGATATGTGATTACGTGTTTGTGTATGTGTTTGATTGTTAAGTTTGGAGATTGGTTGGATTATCTCATACAGGTATTATTGTGGATTTTCTCAGAAAATCATAACCACTTATACTTATTTTATCTAAACCTTTTATAAAAATATTTTTGAACTTAAACTTTTAAATTCATTTTATAAAATCTTTTCAGTATAAAACTTATGATTACTCACCAACTACTTTTTAGTTGACACTTGATTTTCTTACATGTTTTCGGTGATGAAGCTAAGGAGGATGAAGAGGATGAATTCTCATTTTTGGACATCATCACATAGGATTCTTGGACTTAGCTAATTAACTAAATTTCGGGCGATTAGAGTTTAGTTAGTTTAGCTAAATCTTTTGTGTATTTGATGTATTTAATTCATGATGAACATGATTTTTGTGTAAACATTTATTTGGTTTGATTGATATGTGATGATACATGTTTAGATGCCCACGAGCTTTTGAACAATCTACACATCCCTCGTGGCATCTCGACGTTTCCGCCGTCGGTCGGGGTGTTACAATTTTGACACTTCGTTTTGCTTGATCCCCTTTAACTGCCATTACGCGATCACTCGTCAATGGAATTCGAAGTAGTTTCTCAGAACAGATGACTTCCACTCGATTAGAGGAAAGCCAATCCATTCCAACAATGATGTCGAAACTACCCAACTCCATCGGTATCAAATCGATGGTGAATGTATGACCGTTAAGTGTCAATGGGCAGTTCCTATAAACTGTACTAACTGTGATCTGTTTCCCGTTAGCTACATCTATAATGTAAGGGGAGTCTAACTGTTCCTCTATGGAATCTAGTTGGCATGCAAAGTCAGTAGAGATGAAACTCTGATCCGCACCAGTATCAAATAGAACAGATGCATAAAAGTCATGTAAGAGAAACGTACCAGTGACCATATTTGGGTCCTGGCTTGGCGCTGGTGCTCCAATGGCAAAGGCTCGTCCCCGGGGTGCTTGAACTGCTGGTTGTGTCTTCTTTGGGCAGTTCTTCGCAAAGCGGCCTTGTTCGCCACAGTTATAGCATCCACCATGGTTCTGATTAGCTGGTGGAGGAAGAGCCAAAGCAGCATTGTTGGCTGCTTGGTTAGGTGTCATCCGACAGTGTTGGACCCAATGGCCCTTTCTTCCACATCCCGTGCATTGCTTGCAGGGAGTGCTAGCAATATGATGATACTGACACTTGGCACACAGAGGAAACGTGCCAGTGTAGGGTTTGCGGTTGGGGTTTTGTGGTGCCGTTGCTACTTGTTGAAGAGGTGTGGCCACCGTGTAGTTCTTGATGGTCTTCTGTTTCTTCTTCTGATGATGATGGGGCTTCTTTGATGACTCAGCTTTGTTCTTGCTGGGTTCAGCCTCCTTCTTTAGAACTCCAGAGGCTACCATAAGGTCAGTGAGTTTCCCAGCCAATCTCACTGCAGACTCGATAGTGGTAGGGTTGGCTAAAACAACCATGCCCTGATTACAGGCAGGAAGTCCACCCACATATCTGTCTATCCTTTTCTCCAAAGTTGGTACCATGTCTGGCACCAAAGCAACTAGCTTGTGGTAACGAGTAGTGTAACCCATGTGATCAGCCCCTTTCATCACATGGTTGGATAATTCGACCTCCAATTTCTGCAGCTCATTCTTGGGGCAGAATTATGTTCGCAGCAGTGTCTTGAAGTCTTCCCATGGCATGGCCATAGCTTCCTCTCTTCCTCGGGCGTGGATCTGACCGTTCCACCATGTCAGAGCCCGTTTGTTGAATGTTCCAGCAGAGTAACGGACCTTGTGATGTTCGGGACAGCTGCAGAGATCCAAGGTTGCCTCAATCTTCTCAATCCATTGGATTAATCCAACGGCTCCTTCAGACCCACTGAAGCTGGGTGGTTTACATCCTACAAAGGACTTGTAGGAGTAATGCGATGAACCTCCAGTATTTCCACTGGCTTCCCTTGATGAGTTGCCAGTGTTGTTGATTTCGTTGCGGAGACGAAGGAACATCTCCGGTATCGCCTCCTTCATTTGGTTGGTCATCTGGTTACTCAGAAAAGTCATCATGGCGATAGTGGCAGGATCCAGAGTCGGTGTCGTGCCCGAGCCAGATGGTTGAGTAATCAAAGGAGGAGGGGGAGGAGGAGGTGGTGGTGGTGAATTATTTGGTGACGGTGTAGAGGAGTGTGGAGCCAAGTCTCGTGGTGGTAGCTGTATCAAGGGAGGTTGTCTCCTCGGCGGCATTCTGATCATAACCAATAAAGTTATCGGTTAGTGAAATGATCAAATATGGGAGACAGTATGCAAGTAAATTCCTAAGTCCTGTTTTCTCTACATGCAGGGTACCTAGGTTATAGTCTAGGCCAAACCATTTAAATAAGTGACCTATATTTCTCTATAACCATGGCTCTGATACCAATCTGTCACACCCCGAGCCGGCGGGTTAGGATCGGGTTTCCCTGACGGGCGGAAGGTTCCCGAGGCGCGATATCGAGAGTGATAATCGGAATGATCAGATTGTTACATTTCACATGATATATAAATGAGAAACTAGCTAAAATAAAATAGAATTACAAAGTTAAATTACATTAGTTAAGTTTATAATTTAACATTGTTAATCTACTATCACATCATAAATCTTCTATCTTGTATCTGCACAAGATATACAAAATAACTGTATAATGATGCTTCAAAATATGCAGGTCCAAAAAGCTAGGTCCTCTATCCGATAACCTAGTCCAAAGAAATAACTCTTCAGTTGACCTGTTCGTCACCTGAGTAGTCATGCAAAAATAAAGTCAACACATGGTTGGTGAGTTCATTAAGTTTTATAAAATGAATTTGAATAACCTTAATGACAACCTTAACCTCACTAGTAACCAACTATACCATCCAGCTTAGTATGCTTATATATAGGGCATATGTAGGGTCGAACTTACCGCCCGCCCAGCCACCGTCCCACCACATACCAAACCACATGATATATTGTTCCTGGTGATAATTAAGCATTTCATTTCACTACTTTGATTCCATGACCTATGATTTATAGCATTTGATTACCCTGAAAATTTTTACCTTGATCCCCCGAAGTGACAACCTTAACCTCATCAACAACCACCTATGCTATCCAATCAAGTATGCTTATATATAGGGCATATGTAGAGGACAAGCCCCAGCCACCATCCCACCACATACCGGACTGCTTAACATATTGTTATTAATGATAATTAAGCGTTTCACTCCATTCACCTCTGATTTAGATTCTGATTTCTACAATTTGATTTACCGCTGCTCCTCTTGAGTTCATCATAGTTACATGATTTCCCAAAAGCCAGTGATAGAAATAAAATGTTAAATATTTAATTAAATAAATAAATAAAACATTTAAATACAACTAAGACATGATGATTGGGCCTTATTTGACTCAATCAATTAGACTTAGTTGTTGGTGGTTGTCCAAGTTGTAACCTCTCACACGTGACCCATGCCAGGCATAACTCACAAGGAGTATACCTGAACTGACCGGGATTTTAAATGTTTTGTCCATATCAGCTTAACCATCTGGCCTACTGTATGTGTCGGGACTTTAAGGATATCCTTTGATTCTTGATCTCTTTGATTCTCTTGATATGACTTTGATATTGATTTCATTTGATAGTTCATGTTATTGCCCGTATAGCCTTACTACAAGAGTCTTCTATACCTGAAGGGGACTTTATATGTGTGTTACACGTGGTCTTGATTCCCTATACAACTGACATCCACCTTAACTCAAATATTAATGATTTCATTAGTTTGTAATGATTTCATTATTTCCATGATTCACACACATTTATGATTTCTTATTCCTTGAGTCTCTGGATCTTGATCTTTAGTATTTCCATGATTCACAATGATAATTAGTTCTTGATTATGATTCTTTGTTCTCAGATCCCACACTGAAATTCGATTTCCTTTGAATATGATCTTTTGTTTTAGTTCCTTTGATTTCACTTTGAATTTAGATTCTTGAATTTGAGCTTGATGGACTAAGGGTTTATTTAGAGTTTAAATTTAAAGTATTACTCATAAGAGTACTTTAATTAACTTGATAATTTGATCTGTTTAATAATTACCTAGACAGGAGTCTAGGAGTATCAACAAACATATATATGTAAAACATATAATATATAAAAGCATTTAAATAAACAGTTTAAATAAAACAGTTTACGCATGCTTCTCAGCCCCGCGTTTTAAAACAAAAAATGTTAGAAAAGGGGCAATGAACTCACCTGTGCTGCTATGTAAATGATCTAACACAAAATGTGCGCTCTTGTTGTAGCTTAGGTTTCTTCAGTTCCTAGGTTATTTTATAAGAACTCGAATATAATAAGTACGCGTAATAGTCGTCGTATCTAAGTCTTTGTCTTGGTGTGTGTAACTAAGTGTCCTAGTACTAAGTGTATCTATGCTCTAATCTAACTAAGTTACCCTTTCATGACCCAATCCCAAATTAGTTATAATAACTTACTTTTACATTTTTAGAAATTTCGGCAGAGTTTCCTTTGTATTTAGTTCAAATCCAGACAATGATATTGTCTATTTTTCAATAAGTTCCCAAACAATTAAATCGAAATAAGTATTTTAGTCAAAACATTACAATTAACTTAATAAACTAAAAAGGAAACCAATAACATTTATAAGTAAAGTCAAATTTCATTTTGATTTAACAAGATTTTTGAAAATTATCAAATTTGATTGTTAATACTTTATAACACCTTCATTTTAGTCAGAAACATTATTACTTAAGTTTAAGCAACATTTAACGTATGTTGGGCTTAATTAAGCCCTATTGGGCCCACTTATGCCCAATAATAAACTTTGGTTTCAATTGAATATCCTTGCTTTTTAATTGACCAAAATTCAAGTCCTTAAATGGTCTCATGTAGATAATTACACATCTAAGTGAATTATCATTTATAAACATTCCATAATGTAAATGTTGATAACCTAGTTCATCACTTGATCTTAAACCCCTTGTTGTTTGTCCTTGATGCTCTCATTTTTTTTTATAACCAATTGTTACACAAGATTTAATATCTCATGTCATTCCCATGCACACCCACGTATCCCATGCACACACACAACTTTATCTCATACATGCCCATGTATACCAATCCTATATGCCATGAAAACGAAGGATTTTAGTGACCATCCTAGTTTTAACATCTCTAGGGCAGCGAACCTATTGCCATCACCCTAAGGTTCGGCTCGGTTCTAGTATTACAAGCTTCGGCTAAATTGGCAACATGTAGGGTTCGGCTACTTCATCTCACCAACGAACCCTTAGGGTTCGGCCATGAGGAGGGGAAGGCTCGGTCGTGACAGAAATAAACGAACCATGAAGGTTCGGCTGTAGTCCACCCTAGGTTCGTGACCACCTATGCTTCGGCCAAGGAGGGTTCGCCAATCAATGGTTCGTCATGCAAAGGCTCGTGGGTCCTAGGGTTCGTCTGTCATCTCTCTAGGTTCGGCTAACACAAAATGGTTAACAGGTTCGTTGCAGGTGTACCCATGATGATGCAGGGTTCGTTGCAGACTTCAAAGGTTCGGCTCAGGGTTCGGCTAAAGTTGATAAGTTCGGCCCTCACCTTAATTGACCAAAAAGGTTCGGCTGGCAGAATATGCCCCACGAACCTACATCATCTTTCCTTGTTTGTGGTTCCAACCTGTTACAACCATGTTTCTAACAATACCTAAACGTGTATACACCTTCATCTAAGTGTTTTATGCGTCAAATATCGATTATAATAGCAACACCACATGAACTCGTGAAAACCCCACAAAAACCGAATTTAAAGTGAATGTTTACCTCAAATTCCACGGTTGGATTCTTGTTTTTCTTGTACTTCTGTGATCTACGTGTTGGGATGAACGCTTTGGCACCTAAATTGCTTGAATCCACCAAGGAATCGTCACAAAATCGTAGAGAGAAGGAGGAGAGTTTGTTTCTAGAGATAGAGAGGGTGAAAACGAGAATGAGAGGGAGATGGGGGGAGAATGGTGGTGGTTGTGACATTAATTGTCACATTAAATGTGGGATAAAATACCCACTCGTTCGGTCTCGTTCGGTTTCGCGTAAAATGCCGGTTCGCGTGGTTTTCGCGACGAAACGACCCGATTTATAAAATTAGAAATCATTTAATTATTCTAGGTTGTAATTCCTAATAAATTAACTAAAATCTTCTATTTATTTAATTTTAAAATATTTAATTAACTGTTTAAATTGAATCGTACGGTTGTCGCGCGTATTCGTTCGAATCGTCACCCGTACGAACACGACGATAACTATACTTTTCAATATTGTTTTCTAATTATAGAATATCATTCAGAATGTTAAACTTTCAGATATATTCGTACAGATCGTCACCGATACAAATAACCCGGCAATTTAGCATTCACATAACGATATTCATGTTGTTTTGTTCTTTAAAGCCTCACATACGTTTTTACATAATAAATCCTAAACAAATAATCACATGATGGTTCTGTATTGTCAAATAATTTTCTGACTCCAGAACCCTATTTTCTGAACTTTGTTTTCTGAATTGAATCTGAACTGTGCTTTGATAACATGTAATGGAAATGATATACAACTAATAATTGAAATATGTACCTGATTTATTGTTCATGTACTGTAGAGATCACTGTTCCGGCACTGAGAATAGATGAGAATGTCAGCATGCTCCTCCTCAGTCTGAGAATAGATGAGAATGTCATCAATGAAAACAATGACAAACTTATCAAGATAAGGTTTGCAGACTCGATTCATGAGGTCCATGAATACCGCTGGAGCGTTTGTCAACCCAAACGGCATGACCAGGAATTCGTAATGGCCATAACGCATCCTGAATGCTGTCTTTGGAATATCTTCCTCTTGGACTCTGAGTTGATGGTAACCCGATCTGAGATCAATCTTCGAGTAGTAACTCGAACCTTGTAACTGATCGAACAGATCATCAATTCGAGGTAATGGATACCGGTTTTTGATGGTAACCTTGTTAAGTTCCCGGTAATCGATACACATACGGAAAGTCCCGTCCTTTTTCTTAACAAATAAGACTAGAGCTCCCCACAGTGAAAAACTAGGTCGTATGAAGCCCTTATCCAACAACTCTTGCAGTTATGTAGATAACTCTTGCATTTCAGACGGTGCAAGTCGATAAGGGGCCCTAGCTATCGGTGCTGCGTCTGGTGTAAGGTCGATTCAAAATTCCACTTGCCTGATAGGCGGTAATCCCGTTAAGACTTCTAGAAATACTTCAGGAAATTCACAAACTACTGGGATGTCTTCAATCTTCTTCTCAGCTACCGGCTTCTTAGTTATAAGTGCTATAACTGTTGTATGACCTTTACGCAGACATTTGTGTGCTTTCATACAAGATATGAGACGCAGTGGCGTACTGCTCTTCTCGCCTTGTACATACAGTGTCTCTCCATGTGGAAGAGGTATATGGACGATCTTTTCATGGCATACTATTTCAGCCTGGTGTTTTGACAACCAGTCCATGCCAATGACTACATCAAAACTGCCTAAAGTGATAGGCATAAGGTCAATTTCCAGTGTTTGACCCATCAAGTCAAGGATGCATCCTTTAAGGATTTGTTCAACTACAATTAACTTTCCATCAGCCAGTTCTATAGTGTATGTGTTTTCTAAGGCAGTGGGACTAACATTTAGCAACTTAGAAAATGAACTAGATACAAAACTCCGGTCTGCACCAGTGTCCAATAGCATAGAGGCATAGTGATTATTCAAGAGGAACGTACCCGTAACAATGTTGGGATCCTCCTGTGCTTGACGTCCTCCAATCACAAACGCCCTGCCCCTAATACCATTGTTGTTGTTGCTATTGTTGTTATTGGTGTCGTTGCCGTTTGTATCATTAGCCCCGCCCTTCTTGAATTGTGGGCAATCCTTTTTTAAATGCCCTGGCTTGCCACACTCATAGCACCCCTTTTGAGTGTTGTTCTGGTTGGTGGAGTTTCTTTGCAGCTCCCCACGGCAGTCTTTAGCTGCATGACCCGCTTTACCGCACCGTTGGCACCGATACTTATCACACTGATTCCCAACATGATGGAATCCACACTTGTTGCATTTTGGGTATTTACCAATATACCCCCCAGATGACTGCTGACCACTGTTTGAATTGTGATAAGTCTTGTTTGAATCCTGCTTGCAGTTCTGCTGAAACAATTGTTGAGAAGAGTTTTTGAAATTGCTGCTCTCCCACTTCCTTTTGTGGTCTCCCACTTTAGTAGCTGTTGTTCTTTTGGGCAAAGTTCCCTATTTTACTGCCTGATCAGTCAGTTGGTGTGCCAACCGAACAGCTTGTTGAATAGTTGTGGGATTTGCAGAAGTGAGTAACCCCTGGATCTGAGGCACTAATCCCCCAATGTACCTCTCAATCCACTTGCTTGGTGGAGTAGCCATGTGAGGTAGGAGTCTGGCTAGTTCATGTGATCGGGTGGTGTACTCCTCAATATTAGACCCCTCCATCTTAAGATGCCAATACTCATCTTCCAGCTTTTGTATTTCACTGCGAGGGCAGTACTCCTCTTGCAGTAACGTCTTGAACCCATTCCAGGTTAAAGCATTAGCTTCTCCCAATCCCAAAGTCTGAACATTAGAGTTCCACCAGGTCAACGCTGGACCCTCCAACGTACCCGTAGCATATTTGACTTTGTTTTCCTCCGGACAGTTACACATTTCAAACACTGATTCTGCTTTTTCAATCCATCGAAGGAGCCCAATGGCCCCTTACGATCCTTTGAAATTGTGCGGCTTGCAATCCAGAAACGTTTTGAATGTGCATACCGATGGGTTCACTAATCCCCCTGTTGGACCATGTGTACCTGTCATGTGTGTTTGAGTGTAGTTCGCGATGGCCTCAGCGGCCCTATTGTTGATCAGTTCATTAAGCTCAGCAACTGTCATATGTATGTTTTCTCCGGCCATTATCTTCATAGTTAGAATAAGTGTTAGAGTGTTATCAAAATCCAATGTGAAATGTGTAAACAATACAATAAACAGATATGTAACCGTATGAATAAACGCAACTGTTGGCAATAAGTAATAGCTTTCCAATAGATAATAATTTTTTATTAGATAATAATTTGAACTGGTTACAATACATTCAATATCAAAACATGAGTTTTCAAACATCTAATACAGGGACACAACCCGCCCCTTCTAGGTTTAAAATAAATAATCAGGCATCCTCAATAGTAGAATCAGCATCATAATCAACATCCTATGCTGGTATCTCCTCCTCTTCCTCTTCTTCTTCCTCCTCTGCGTCGGATATAAACTGCTCCTCCAACGCAATCAATCTCCCCTCAGCGATGTCAGCTCGGTGTTCCTCCTCCTGCACTCGTGCAGTCAGATGTGTGATGTGAGTCTCCATCCCATGGACTACACTACGAAGCTCTGCGTATCGAGCGTTCACATCCCTGAGCTCCTGCGCGAGGCGCTCGATCCTATCATCAGCCCACTTTGACTCCTAGGACAGTCGGGCTATATCATCAATCTCAAAACACGGCCTCTTAGGGGCACGTAATGTAGGTGGCATCCGATCAGAAGACTCCTCAGCGGGAACCTCCTTAGGATCCTCCTATGGGTCCTCCTATGGGTCCTCCTCTGGATCCTCCTCTGGGTCATCCTCCTCAGGATCCTCCTCCAGATCCTCCTCTGGGTCTTCCTCCGGATCCTCCTCGTAATCCTGAAATACTGGAGCTACCGGCTCCTCATCATCAAGTACGATCACGTGCAATGGTGATGGTGCTGCCATATCTGTTACATAATACCATATGTAAATACTATGCAAAACTCAGATATGTAAGCAAGTGTCTAATGTCTAACAGTTATAGTCTAAGTCTACTAATGCAAACCTAGTTTGTAATAACAAAGGGCTTTGATACCAATCTGTCACACCCCCAATTTCAACTAACGGAATCATACCATTTAGGACGTGACAAACCGGGATCTCAGATCATTAGACATAGCGAAGACCTCTATATGATTTTCAAACATAACTTTGGTCTAAATTGAAAAATTCAGAGTTTTAAACGTTGCGGAAGCGTTTGTAAAAAGTAAAACAATTCAATGTTTGCAAAATGTAAATTACAATGATAATGTCTCAAATATTCAAATCCAAAACAACTGTAATGTAAAATATGCATGAGACTTGATCTCCTAGTCCATGCTTGCTTGTTCTTGTACCTTAGCATCCTGAGAAAACATGTAAATCGAGTCAACACAAAGGTTGGTGCATACACAGGTTTGAGTAGTCACAAATGTTTGAAACAACTGTTGGAATCGAAATGTTTGCAGATAACATAATCACATATTCATAGTCATGATAGCTAGTCATTTGTACTATTTACATAAGCGGTCAACACCGAAGCTGACTGTTAGAATGTAATTTGCCTTTCCACTATTGTCTAGCACAAACAATAGTAATGTTTGAATTGGCTAGTCAAACACTTGCGTAGACCTACAATCTACCAAGTGAGGTTTGTCAAACACAATAGATCTATTTCCAACTACCACGCTTTGCACTACGGCAAACTAAACAGTTCGATATGTAAGGACTTGTAATGCTATGTTCGCACTTAATGTAAACAGCTAACTCATGCAAGTGATATGTATCTAAAATGTTTGTTGCACATGTTTTCTCTCCCAAAACAGTTAAAATAAGAAAAGGGGTCATGTACGCACCTTTGAATGCAGTTGAATGATCAAACGTTCGCGAAACCACGTAAATTAACTTCTACGAAAAATCTGTGTTGTAACAATAATATTGTGTTATTTGTACTGTCAAATTGTGTTTGTGGTCTTATACGTGTCAACACGCGTATATTAAGTCATTTGAAACGTTCATACGAAAGTACGTATAGTTTCGAGTTTGTTTGTTTAAGTTATACACAATGTCGTTTAATCACGCGTAATTAAACGCGATTATGATTTCGAGTCAAAATATAGATTTTATTGTTTCAAGATGTTCGGAATTCCATTTCGGTTCCAACGCCTTTCGAACGAGTCGAAACGGAGTTAAAACGAGCGAGTTACGGTTTAAAAACCAAAATGGTTTTTAAATTTAAAAACCCAGCAGCCCTCGGGCTTGAACCCGGGACCACCCGAACCACTCGCATGCGCCCAAACCAGCTAGGCTATCTCCGATTTCGCAGTGGAATTGGTTTCCAATTAGTTTTAAACACAATCGATTCTAAATCCCCATTGTTAACCTTGACCGAACCAACTAAGTTCCAAATGGTCCTCAATTCGAACCCGATCGATCCCAAACCCAAAGCGCTTTTATTCCAGGAATCCGAGCGAGTTCAGGGGTGGATTTAATTTGATTATCAGTCAACAACATCCCAATTCATGGCCCCCCTTTGGTTCGAACATATACATCCCAAATCCCATTCCAAAAATCGTTTCAATTCATGTATGTTAATCATAAGAATCATAGGGTTTTTATTCACCAATGTATTCCGAAGCCATCAGTACCATTCAATTGGGTTTTCATACTCATTCAGATTAAAACCCCAAAAATCGTTTTTATCAAGAACCCTAAAATCAACATCATCGAATTCATGGTTGTTATATAAAATAAATATAGGGTTTTCTTTCATAAAGGCATTTCGAAACTTTCTGCATAAATTACATTGTTTATGAATCACATTTGGATCGAATCCCCCAAATTGTTTTACTATAGGAACCCTAGAACTTGATCATATACAATTCGTTATAATTTCATGAAATTGGCATATGGGTTTTGTTAGTCGGTGGTTTCTGAAACTAGTGGTACTATTTGATTTAATTTTTAAACCCATCTCGACCGAAACCCCCAAAACCGTTTGTTTCAAGAACCCTAGAATTCGAACACTTGAAATTCGTGATTCTTTGGTTCCATTTCGTTGTGGGTTTGCTTAATCGGCACTTTTAGATCGTGTTGGACTAAATACTTACTTGATTGGATGTCGAATTCAAGTAGGTCGACTAAAGGGTCGTTCTTCGGCCGGCTCTCAATCGAATTTCACTATCCACGACTTGTTGCTTCGAATTGGTATATGGAAGAGTCTTTGAATGTGCCGACTAGAGTCTAGGAAAGCTCAATTTGTGATGTCTAAGTCGAATGATGAGAGTTCTATCACCACATGTGGCGGTTTCGACTTTTGAGTATGATTTGAGTTAATTTCGATCATTACTAATCTTAATAACGTATGATAACTGTTAATGATTATTAGTATGAGTTATTGAAAGGTTTAATTCGATCAATTTCATTGAATTAATGTGAATTTTGGTTTCCATCAAGATTATACACGAATTCACCCTCCACTTCTTCATTGAATTAATGTGAATTTTGGTTTCGATCAAACTCCACCCCAGACCCAAATTCACCCTCCACTTCTTCCCAATCAAACTCATTTACGACCACTTCCTCAACGGACCAATCAGCATCATCTCACGCCTCACCAGCCTACACCTCACCAGCCCACCCCTCTTCCCCTCTACCTCCTAGGTTTTGTAAACCCAACCCCAAATATTTTACTCTAATCTCATCAACTCAACCACCCTCCACCCAATCTCACCCTCTCTTGAACCCAACACTTATCATCAAGCACTTAAGGATCCCAAATGGAGAATGGCAATGGACAATGAATTCAATGCCTTACTTCAAAATGGAACATGGGAATTAGTACCTCATACATCACAAAATCCTATTGGATGTAGATGGATTTTTCGAGTAAAGCGCAACCCAGATGGTACGGTTGAAATATTTAAGGCACGTCTTGTTGCCAAAGGGTTTCATCAACAATATGGGAAAAATTACTTTGACACTTTCAGCCCTGTGGCAAAACCAGTCACCATTCGGCTAATATTATCTATTGTTTTATCAAAGAATTGGCCACTAAGACAACTTGATGTTAACAACGCTTTTCTCCACGGGACGCTTCATGAAGAAGTTTACATGCAACAACCTCCCGCTTACATCAATCCTCAATTTTCGCAACACATTTTTCGATTGAGGAAATGTCTCTACGGGCTTAAGCAAGCTCATCGGGCGTGGTATATTGAACTCACCACTTTTCTTATTGATTTTGGGTTTCACAAGTCTATGGCAGACCCTTCGCTATTCATTTATCATCAAGGAGACATCACTTGTTATTTCGTCGTTTATGTTGATGAAATTGTGCTCACAAGAAACAATCACCCTTTCCTCAATCATTTCACGTCGTCACTTGCAAAAAAGTTTTCCATCAAGGATCTTGGACCACTTCATCAGTTTCTTGGTGTTGAAGTTATTTCCACATCCGATGGTCTGCCTTTGTCTCAACATCGACACATTCAAGATCTACTAGTGCAATTTAAAATGGATGGGGCCAAAGAAGTTCTCAGTCCACTTAGATCCACTGAGACCTTGTCGCCACATGATGGCTGACCAAATGTTGATCCCACACAATATCGTCGTCTTGTAGGTTCGCTCCAATATTTGGCATTCACTAGACCAGATGTTTCGTTTGCGGTCAACAAACTATCTCAATATATGCATGCTCCCACACAAAATCATTGGTAAGCGCTAAAATGGGTGTTACGATATTTTAAAGGGAATATTTATTTGGGGTTGTTCCTTAAACGACAGTCGACACTCGATTTATCGGCTTTCTCGGATTCTGATTGGGGTGGAATTTCAGATGGGGGTCGCTCTACTGCATCTTATCTTATCTACTTAGGATCCAACATTGTGTCATGAAAATCAAGTCCGCAAAAGTCTGTTTCTCGATCGTCAACGGAGGCTGAGTACAAAGCATTAGCTAATGCGGCAGCCGAGCTTGCTTGGGTTCAAAATCTTTTACGAAAACTTGGGGTTCTTACATCTCATATCCCGAAGCTATTTTGTGACAATACCGGGGCCACCTACTTATGTGCTAATCCCATTTACCATTCACGTATGAAACATGTTGCTCTTGATTATCACTTTGTTCGCGAAAGGGTGAGCCAAGGAACTCTCAAGGTTTTACATATCAGTTCTCAAGATCAACTTGCGGATGTCCTAACTAAACCACTAAGCCGACAACCATTTTGTAATTTTCGCTCAAAGATTGGCGTATCCAACGGATCCTCCATCTTGCAGGGGCGTATTACGGAAGCTCCTAACAATTAGGATTAATTGATTATCTCCTCCAATTATTCTCAATCAAATATTTCTAGTTAATAGTTATTGTATTACCTAATTTAGATCCTAGAATGACTCACGTACAGTTGTAATCAACCTCATATATATGGTGCATGGTGAATAGAATAATGCGTACAATTTTTACCATCTTCAATATTTCATACGCACTTTGTCTTAAGATTGAGCAGTTTCGGTTCAATTTTGAACCCTATGTTATTAGAGATATATTCTAATGAGAATGATTTATAGTAAAACAATTAATGTTTATTCGGTGTCTAATATATAATTGGTATGAAAATTATTGTTTTTTTTTTTATTTAAAGAGGATCTGAATTAAAATTATTGAAAAATAAAGACTAGGTGATCTTAATGACAATTAGTCATTGTTATATTGTTAAAGTGGATACATTCAGTACTGGTTGAGAAAAGAAACTGTGTTTATGCGTGTTAAAAGATTCCTCTAATCTTATCCAATAATTAATTAAATACATTAATTATTATTATTATTATTATTATCTATTACTATCAATTCCTTACCGTGCCTAACTAAAGTCAAGTCAAAGATGAAATTAGTCAATTATCTGTTAGCGAATCTCTATTATTGCTCCCGTATGCTCTTACATCAAAATGAGTGTTCCTACCTTTTATTACCATAATCATGTTTCACAAATATACCAACAAGATGATGAAATTAAAGCACAATGTGAATAATATTTACAATTGCATACTCTATGATGAATGCTTTATTCTATTTCATTTATATATATCAAAGGGCCTAATAGTATTGGGCTAAGGCCCTAAATGCCTAATAATTTTTGGGCTGAATACACATCCCATGATTAATGATTTTGCATACATAGTCAATTAGTCATAGACGAAGAGTTTTTAAAGGACGAGATATGATTTTAAAACATTTATGGAAAAGGAGGTATAATTTTACATGTTTTAGTCTTTTAAAATACATATTTTCGAAAGAAGCGATTGCGAATTGTAGTCATACTTTAAAGTTTAAAGCTTCTATTTTTTAATTATGAAATGGGAGTTGCTCAAATTATCATTAAAATCACGTGTGGTAAACGGAGTCTTAAAAGTCTAACCAAACATTAAAAAGCTTTTTAAACATGAAGATAGTTCTCGTTCATTCTTGAAAAATACAAAATTTTATAAAAAATAAATTGCTATTTTCATAGAGGGGATTAAAATTTATTACAAAAAGGCGTGATTTTTAATAAGCACAATGGACTAGATTATATTGCTGATTAAAATAAATACATAAATTTCTTGATCGTTACATGCATATATATATATATATATATATATATATGTTGATAGAAATCAGTTAAGAATCAAGCATTTTGCATTGGATCAATGTCGGAGCAAGAAAGTGAAAAAGAGAAAAAAAAAACGAAGGTGTTAACCTTATCCGTCTGACATCACCAGCAGCCGGAGCCGGAGAAATTAAATCATAGAAGACTACTGCAATTAGATTACATTATTCAACGCCAAAAACCTAATATTTGATATTTGATATTTAATATTTAATATTTAATATTATTGGTGTGTTAGATTTAATTAAAGCGATTAAGCGAAGCCATTGACTTTTCTTTTCTTTCTTTTTTTCTTCAAAAAGACAAAAAAAATAATAATAAAAATAATAAATAATAGTAATAAGATTAGTGTGCGTACGTGGGTGATGCGAGTGATTTGTCCGGCATGCGGCCACGGAGGGGAACAGCAACGTGGGTGGATGGGATGACTTGAAATGAAAGTTGATTTTGTTAACCTACGCACACAAAAACATTTGATGAGATCGATCGATGTGATGTAGTTTGAATTTTCATCAATCGTTTCACACCAGATACATCCACAATTAACACCAAATTAATTAAAGGACGCAATTTATACACAAAAATAATCTCATATATATAGTAAAACTTACAAATTATTATTCCACAATAAAGAAAAATTAAGCTAGAGATGTATATTTTAAAAATCCTCTTTAAGTTAAGGAAATCTTGAAAAAAAAACCATGTAAAAAAGTTTTTTTACAGTTTTTCAACATAACCAAGGTCATTTTTATAGAAAAAATAAAAAATAAAAAAGCGTCGACTAAATTTTTTGAGTAAAATGTCATTTTAATCCTCGTGGCTTGGTCACTTTTGCCATTTTAGCCCAATAATTTGAATTTTAACATTTTCGTCATTATAGTTTCCATTTTATTATCATTTTTGTCTATTTGGTTTGGTTAATTTTGTCATTTTAATTTAAAAGTTTAAAGTTTAATTGGACTAAAATGACAATAAAATGGAAACCATAATGACGAAAATGACAATAAAATGGAACAATAATGACCAAAATGACAATAAAATGGAACAATAATGACCAAAATGACAAAATTTAAACTATTAGACTAAAATGACAAAAGTTGTCAAACCACATACATTAAAGTGACATTTTACTCAAATTTTTTAAACGATGTAATACATATGTAAATGAAGTGTAACACATCTGTCAGGTCTGGGAGAAAAAATTACATCTATGTTACATTATTTCAAATTATTTTTTAAAAACATATAGTCGGCGCTTTTGTTATATTTTTTTAATATAAAAATGACTTTAATAATGTTACAAAACTATAAAAAAATTTAAAAATAAACTTTTTTTACATGATTTTTTTTCAAAGTTTTCTTAACTCGGGGTTTTCAAAATATACTTCTCCTATACACACACACACATCCTAGGTTTAGATCTCGTGTATTATACGGATTGAAAAAAATAATAATATGTTATATATACATATTTAGTAACAAAAAGTTATGTAGTTAAAAAACATATGCATTGTATATTTTAACTAAACTCCTGTATTACACATTTTAAATAAAATATTATATAATTTTTTTAATACATAAAGTCGTGTCAAATATGCCTAAAAAAATTTGATGTAATAATTATAAATAATGTTTTAATTTTTTATATACTTTTTAACTATGTATTAACATTTTTATTTAATATAATTAATAAAAGTTAATTTAATTCAGGCATACTTGTTCTTCTTATAACAAACTTAAATTAATATTATTTGTCATTAGTATTGTTTTTATTTAAAAAAATGAGTTAAAATGTTGTGCATAAAAAAAGGAAACAAATTTTTGGATTAATCTTGGCGGATTTAACGGGTTTACACAATAAGAATGAGTAAACACAATAAGAGTGAGCTAACAATGAAACATACTCTTATCCGTACATACTCTGATCATTTTGGAGAAAATTAACAAAACTCTACTAAGCAACAAATTTCTAGAAAAATCATTTTCATAATTATTTATTATAAGGTTAGAAAATGTTACAAGTAAAAGAATTAATAAAGATATATAAACCACGAAATTAAGTATATTTAACTCACGAAGTTGCGTATGTAACCTGCAAGTTGCATATACATAACTCATATGTGTAGCGTACAAGTTACATATATGTAACAACAAAAATCACATATATTTTTTATTTCTTTTCTTTTTGTTAACATTTCTAAAATTCTAATAAAAAGAAAATGATAAAACAAAAAACAAAATTGATTGGTAATGATTGAGATTATTTTTCTATGTTTCTTCAACATAAAGGTTTTTTGTGTAACTCCCTCCTATGTGTGTGTGTGTGTCCATATATATATAAGAATTGTATCATGTAAAACCCGATCTTAAAAGAAAAACCTTTAAACCATATTTGGACCATTGATTTGTAATCTTGAAAAAAAATGTGATCCTTATTAACCCACATTAGAACTGAACTGTTTATTCAAAACTTGTTTTTTTATTCAGGTTTAATGTGGACCACATATTTATTTTTAAGATTTCAAATCAATGGCATACATATGGTTTAAGGGTTTTTGTCGCTAATATCTGGTTTTCATATGATATAATCCCCATATATATCTATATTTTTTGATATAAGAAATAAATTTGCTTGTGTCAATGTTACAACACATGTTAATCTCACATTTGATTTTAAATAAATATCGACACATGACACAGTATATTTAAAAATAATTTAACGAATAGTTCATAGTTCTATGTTAAATTAAAATTACTTGAATATTTAATCCCGTCCAGATATGTTTGCAAATGAAATAATTGTCTTTTCAACATAGCCGCATCTCTTTTCGGAAGACGGTTGAGTCCCCCTGTTTTTTGTTCAGTTCTCAAGTCTCTAAACTTATGAAGTCTCGTTTCTGTAGTCGACCAAATTGTTAACATACCACCAAGCCATTTTTATTAACATAATGACACCGAGCCCTTATTGCAGCCCATGCTACTGAATCAACTTATTTATTTTTAGTGCCAACAATTATGAATTGTTTTCCCCTACTTGCTGCATCAAAAACCAAATCACAAGCTTCTGATAAAAAACGAGCAGTTCTAGTAAGATTTGTAATAGAATACCTTTATGTTTTGCAGAGATATAAGGTGTCATTTTAGGATTCCATTTCCTAGTACCATGGCCAAAATGAACTCCTGCTTCCATCATCTCTTCTAAATTAATGTTTCAATATCTTCTTGGCATTTCTCCCATACTGCCTTCCCCTTTTGAAAAAAAGCGAAGAGGTACACTGAAATAAATAATTGTTCCGATGGAACATTCTCTTCTACCGTAGATTGGCGTAGATACACAGCCCAAGCCATTATTCTTTTCTATTTGTTATTTTTTTGATTACTATTACCAAATCAAATGACCGCACCTAAAAACCAACAGATCCTTTTAAAAGATAAAAGAAGGGGTGAATCTGCTCTTAGGTATCATTAAATCCTAAAAGTCCTAAAAAATGATTGTTCTTGTGTATCATGGAAATTCTTTGAAAGGCAAGAATCAAATAATTTTCTATGGTAGAACAAAATATCTTTTATTTCCCCGTCTAATAGATTCTTTTTTTTGAGTTCAACGACAATGTTGTTAGGAATTTTGTTAGGTTCGTTTGAAGATGTTTTGAAGCCGCTACCAACAGGTATCATCCCCCCAGAACAACGTTTTCTTTCAGGCCTTTCAACCAATCAATACGCCCCAGGGTAGCTGCTTTTGCTAAAACTCGAGCGGTTTTTGAAAACTCGCTTCGGATATAAAACTTTGAGTATTCATGGATGCTCTTGTTATTCCCAATAAGATGGCTTGGTAACAAATCGCTTCTTCCAAAGCGCGCCCCATTCGTTCCGTTCGCAACAATCCAATTAGTTCTTCGGGCGAAAAAACATTAGACATTTCATCTTCTGAAACCAACACTTTTGATGTTATTTGACGTACAATAATTTCTATATGCCTCTTATGTATCTGCACCCCCTGGGCTCGATAAACCTTTTGGACCTTATTAACCAAAGAGATATGACTTTGCACTACAGTTAGCTCAGCACCAATAAAGAATGCCCAAGGAATTCCAAGAATTCTTGTTATACATTTGTTCCAACCCTGAATCCTCTTTTCGAGATTCATCGATATTGAATCAATCGAACGCACTTCTAAAACTTGTTCCACTTTTGGAAGACCTTGCGTTATATCACCAGATCTTGATTTTTCATATATAAATGTAACTAATGTATCTCCGTCGTAAAGGATTTCCCCATAATGTCCATGAACAGTTGCTCCTGGAGTAGCCAAATAAGGCTTAGCTGATCGTATTACCACAGAGTCAACTTAAAGAATTAGAACTTGACCTGATTTGAAATGCGGTCCTTTTTTGGCTATACATACATTTTCACAAAGAAACTGCCCAAGACTAACGATTGTAGATGTCTCTTCACAATAATTGTAATGGAGAAAATACCAATTCAATTTAAATGGATTCAAAATAATGTTACTGCATGAATAGGGATTATAAATTTTACCGTTTTCATCCAGTAAATAATATTTAAGTATTTGAAAAATCTGTTTTAAATTGTCAAGTTGCAAATAGTTAGTTACCAAGATCTGATTATGGGTTATTAAATGGGAAAATAAATCGAAATGATAAATTGGAAAGCTTGTTCCTAAGTGGCCCAACAAATTCCTAATTGGAATTAGGGGGTCCTTTTTGATTGATTTTTTTTATCACATTGGGAGATTTTACATCGTTGAATGGGCCTATTCGAGAACAATTGGATGATGACAAAATTATCAAAGATTGAGATTCCTTATTTCGATTCAACAATTTATGAATAGTTCCTTGATTTGGATTAAGGGATTCTTGAATCCTTGCCTTGGAATAGGAATAAATGGAAGAAAACGGATTGACATTAGCGCGATCTGAGCCATTCTCAGAGATCAATCCTGAACCCGGCAGATCATTCCTTTTCTAGTATATGAAATAGGTGACTTTGCTAAGTCGATTCTTAGAAAATCTCGAATCAAACCATTTGTCTTTATTTCAACAAAGGAAGCACAACCCTTTTCGATCTTTTTGTCTTGGTCCCAATTCAACACTAAACAAGTCCGAACTAATTGAATACTTGTGTTCCAAATTTCAAGAATTGGGTCGTAATAAAGGATATAATTGACAACTCGAAGTTGTAGATTATCACTTTCCTGCAAGAGATCCGCTGGAAAAAGTCTTCCTAAATTTATACCATCCGTTTTTTTATATGGGACCATAGGTTGAACCAAAACAAAATACTTTTTTTCATACATGGAAAGTTTCATTCGTTGGATATAGAGCCAATTTTTCAATTTTTTGCATTCTTTGGAATTTTGTTTTCCCCCTCCTGGTGGTATCAATCGGAATGCCTTATTTGTCTTTCCAGGAAAATGGATATCTCCAGAAAAGATTATCAGTTTAATTTTTTCTGCTTTTTTCTTCACTCGAATAAATCCGCCTACTCGACTTCTTCTATTTAAAGTTATTTGTGTATCTACCCCAATAATACTATTGTGCCGTACCATTATGGAAGAAGATTCGGCCAAAATGTGGACTTCCACGGGAATTAAAAAAATGGATTGACTTCCTTTTGGTATTTTGGTCAAAATACCTTGACTCCTCGATACTCAATCAAATCCTCTTCATTGACGATTGAATTCAGTTCTCTAGTCTCATATTTAGTAAGTCCCGAGCTCTTTCTTATATATCGAGGATCATCGAAATAAGCAAGAATACTATTTCTATGGAGAATACCATTTTGGGGGATTTCAATTGAGATACCTGAAGAAGGTATTAGTTGGTTCTCGCCTTCTTGATTCGAGTCGAGTGGGATGATGACTCTATTTCTTCGCCTCTTTGCCAATAAATCAGAATTCCCGTCGAGAATGCCCCGATATATGAGATTAGAACGACCAGTACATGTCATTCGATTCAGTTCTGAATAATCAGGAATCCTATCTCCTTTTTGATTTTTACCAGAAAAATACGAACTAAAAAATTTGTGTCTCGCTTGATTATTAGTTAATGAGGGGTTAGAAATATATCTTCGCTTAACAGAAAGAGAATAAGCGTTCATTTGATCTTGATCCTTGTGGATCGAACAGGGGCCTAGACTAGATCTCCAGGGCTCCCCTAATAATATCCATAAATGACTTGTTTTTGGTAAGAGATGATATTATGTGTTACATATTCATATTCCTCTTTAAATAAAAAACATATGCTACAAATCAATAATAATAATATTCAAAATTTATTTTATTACAAACACACACTTTTAACATATATTTAATTTTATTTTATAACACCCAAAAATGTATCCTAACAATTTTTTAAATCTTTTTCAAGGATTATATATTGTATATACAAATTATAAATAAAAACTTCAATCTCACTTTTGAACAAAATTGATGAAGAGATGTTGTTTATAGAAAATAAGAAGAAAAAGTTATTCATATACGGACCAATAACTACAGATCGTGTTATATAAAAATCATATATTGTAATTTAACACACATAATCAAGGTCCAACTTTATAATCACGGACCATGTTATATGAAAATCACATACCGTCATTTCACATGAATAATCAATGACCGACTATATAATCATGTACCAATCATCACGGAGCAAGCGTAAAAATCACGGACCATGTAAAAATAAAAAATAAAAAAAAAAACTATAACAATAATATACTTAGATAAGAGATAATAAAATTCTCAATTTTTTGGAATAATTCTTTTTAAAAAATTATTAAGCTTTTAAAAGTTATTCAATATTTTTTTTTAAAAAAAATGAAGGAACTTGATTTAGGCACAAAAAAGTCAACAAAGGTATATTATTATTATTTTTTTGTCTTTCAACTTTAATTCATTGAAGTTCTTAATGAAAAGTGAGGATCATTAGATCTTAATCATTAATTGATTTGATCGTAAAGATCCATTATTATTTGATCATAATCATATATATATATATATATACTGAAAGGATAATTTGAAAACCCCTTTTGTTGTGAAACCATGGTAAAACTATGTAAAAAAATATGAATTTTTTTTACAGACATGTAACATTATTTGACAAATTTTATAAAAAAAATTAAGAAAGTGTCGAGACGTTGTCTTAAATAGTATTTTGTAAAACCATGTAAAAGATATGTAACGTCATTTAAAAATATTTGTCCCAACGTTACATATGTTTTACATGTTTTTATAAAATATTTTTAAAAAACCTCTTGGTGCTTTTTTATTTTTTTTTATAAAAATGTGTCAAATAAATAAAATAATGTTACAAACTTGTAAAAAAATTTCAAAACCATGATTTTGATAGTTTTCCCAAAAAAAATGGGTTTTCATTATATTAATTTCCTATATATGTACACACTTAATAAAAATATAATCTTATAAGCACAAAAAGTGATGACGTATTTACATTCATGAGAGTAGGGGTGTTCACCGGATCGGATAACGATTTATTCGGGTTGTTCGGATTTGAAAATTTTAAGAACTTATCCGAAACTCAACCCGATCCGAATTCGAAATTTTGCTATCCGATCTGAATCTATCCGAATAAACAAGATTTATTCGGGTTAATTGGATTGAATTCGGATATCCGATCCGAATAAAGAGGATTTTGTATATCCGATATCTGATCTGAATTCGGAAAACAGATATCCGATCCGAATCTATCCGAATATCCGAATCTTTAATTCGGATCGGTTTTCTCAGGTTCGAGATATGATTTGGATTTCGGATTTTTTGAACACTCCTACATGAGACTGATCTCATCCATGTTACCTCCCGTCAAGAGTCGAGCATCACATCGGCTTTTTATATAGTTAAATTTATGCCTACTTCACACGAACTTGTTTCATTTTAACATTCATTTGGCTAATTTAAAGGATTTGTTTTGTATTAGTTGTGTAATACACACACACACAATATCGATATTGTCAAAATAAAGTTAGTCGAATAGAAAATTTACACATAGATATATTGGATGCATGTGGTAGTTCTATGTACCTTGTGACACCCTTCCCATCCCATATCTAATTCTTATTCATACAATTTAACCAAAATACTGGCTTAAAAAAATTGTTTGTCTTCTAAAAATGTAACATAACCTATTCTTCATACTTCTAATGTTTAATTAAAAATAATTGTTTGTGTTTTAATAATCTTCTCTATTTTTTTCGATCATAACCACACACAAAAAATAATAAATAATCAGCATGTGAGATAAATAGTAAGCCTTCAAATATGAGGCTACCCTATATTGTTTCTACTAGGAATTCATAATATGTTGGTCTTGACAAATTGAGAATCATGGATTAGCATTTTAGATCAAAATAATTTGACGATTCACATGAACTATCAATTATCTATCAATCAGATAAGACTCATATTTTCATAAAACCAATGAGTTTGTGTGATGATGATTTTCAAGCTTGAACGAATACGATGACTAAAACAAGCAGTATGAAATGGGTTGAGACCACAGAACAACCTTCAACAGTTGTACTAAAATATCTAATACTATACTTTTCTCCAATAATTTAAGAATAAAATATGTATATAAGATTAAAAATTATAATTTTTGTTCTCCGTAAATTGAAGATGCAAAAGGATATAGATACTCTCGCCATAACACATTTGGTCAAATAACTCCATTTCAAAAATAATGCTTTATACAAAAAATATGATAAAATATGTGTGTGGTTATAATTATCTTTGAAGATGGGGGTCCTTAAAATATTCAACTGTTTAAAACGAGGAATTTTAATAGTGATCGGATTGATTCGATCGCATTATGCACACTTATTGGCCGTACTTAGTTAAATAAAATAAAATAAAATGAGTCCGCTCAAGGTTATAGTATTAAATTATGTGTTTTTGTTGGTGTTGTGAAAATTATACTGGACAAACTGGTACCGAAAACTAGTAAAGTAATCGGTCTAAAATAAGATATTTGGTTCATTCTTAGTTACACTTAAACCGGTGAAAAAGACGTTGTACCGTTTTTCCCCCTAAAATCTAGCATATATTTTTTAAGTATGTTTATGTTTATATAAACATTAGTTGTATTTATTTCAATATTTTATATTTCTATAATTCTTTACTCTGATTCGGTTGAATGGGGCCGATCAGTAAACCAGTAAAACATTCGGTTTATTGTCCACTCCGGTTATAAAAACATTAGTTTTGATCAAACATGGCTTATAATAAGTTAACTTTTACTATTTTTTTTATGTATAATTTTTGGATTTGATAACAAATTATCAATCATCTCACAAACAATGACTAACTACATCATGTGGTTATGCATAAATTATCGTATAACCTTCTTAACCATACATAGCCTAAAAGCTATATATGTTCATCTTTTAACTTTCCTTAAACTAAGAATAGGATTTTTAATTAAAAGAACTAAGAAAGTTGTAATCATATAAAGATGTTTTGGAAGACCTTCTATTCTACCCCATTAATTTAAATAAGCTTTACTTGTTTCCAATTTTCAAATTTTATACTCATTTAATCTGAAAATTTGGTAATTAAAACATCAAACATGATCTATTGATAAAATAGCAGGTGTTTAGGCCATGAGATTAGAGTGAATGTTAATTACTTGTGTCCGAGATTATATCCAACTATGATTATATCCAACTACGATAAAAGTAATTTTAGCATTAAAAAATAAATAAAATTTACAACTTATACACAAAATATCAACGAACTAGAATTTCAATGCAATAAAAGTCAATTTTTTTTAGGTTAATACATAAGATAGAAACCATGAGAGTTAAGTTGTTTTTATAAGTGTTCTTATTAACGTATAAAGAGGGAACTTCTTTTCAATCTATTTTTATTATTATATATAATTAAAAAAAGTTAAAAAGGATATACAAAATTTGAAAAGTAAACGTTTAAGTTTCTTAAGTTGCTTACAAATATGTGAGTATTGTAAAAAAGAAATAGTAAACTTTTAATAGTTTTGATATTGTCTACAAAAATTTTAACTGCAATTTTTGTTTTTTTTTTTATTTTACTCACAACTCATAAGGTTCGAATATTTTATTATTGAACACAAAATTCTATTTTTTTAAAAAACAAGAATTTCTTACAAGTTTTTTTTCTAATATTTTAGTTTTTGGTAGGCTGGTATAACAGTTAAGACAGGAACACGATAAAGGCTAAACATGAACATGACATGATAACTAATCATGCTATTTTTTTCAAACATGAACACGAACCTGTTTAGAAACACGTTAAAAGATAATAAATGTTTAAGGAAACGGAAAAAAATTCAAATTTTTTTTAAATATAAACAGGTTTACTAGTGTTTAAATAGAATGAAAAATGTTTTTAACATGTTTAAATAGGTTGTTGGCATGTTAAATAGATGTTTAAGCATGTCTAAACAAATTACTACAGGTCGTTAATAGATTTACATGTTCAAACATGTCAGGTTAAAACATGTTTAGACATGATTTATTTCATGCCTTGAGCGTGTCGACTTATTTATGACACAAAACATGTTAAGGTTAAACATGAAGCATGTTAACTTCATGTCGTTTCGTGTTAAGATGTATGTGTCAAAAATTGTCAGCCCAGTTTTTTATTTTACGTTGATTAACATTGTTTTTATCGTTGTTTTTGTGATTTTATCGGACTTTTCGTTGCTCACTTTTACAATGGCGTATATTTTTGGGTTTACAGTGAAGTGATAGTCACTTTTACAACAATGATTACCTTTACGATAGAATGACTCTTGCTTTTATGATAGAGTATACTTTAGGGTTTTGCGACATAGTGATACTCATTATAACGCTTTTTATTTTGTATTTTTGTATTCAAGATCATGCCGACAAAGATGGTCTAGAAACGAAGCTACACCCGCTCAAATTTTTTTTTTTTTTGAGTTTTAGCTTTGTTTTGGATATTGAAATGGTAAATGTGTTGTTGTCACTTGGGTTTGTAATCAGGTTTTATGAGACCATCTGTAATACTCATCCCACTGATATCTCACCCCACTAAAATTTCCTGTCACGTCATCACCATACTGAAAATCTTAAAACCCCGTAATGGTCACCCCCACTGAAAAACATTCCCCACTATGCTACGTCATCACCACTCAAAGAGGGGAGGTTAAACAGGGCGTGGGGGGCGCTATGGAGTTGAAATGGGCACCGCCGGGGTAGGGGGCAGTGTGGCTGCCAATCCCCGCCGAATGATGCTCCCTCGCCGGTTGAGCGGTGAAGGTATTAAAGATGGTCTGATGACATAGGATTTGTCAACCAATCTAACGTGTTTTAGTGTTCATGTTTTAAAAGAATGCCACCTTCAATCATTCCCATTTTTTTCTTAGGACGTCAAAAATAAAGAGATTTTCTAATTCGAACAAATTTTAAACAATTTAATTAATATATTTTTCTATATGTTTAAAAATTAACAATTGCTAATTACAAAATTAAAAAATATTGAAAACATTGAATGACCCGGTTAATTGGAATGAGTGCATTTGCACTATGGCTGGCAAAATAAACGGTTGGGTTGGGCAACATGTCATAACGGGTAGGAGTCATGATTGGATTTCAAGTAAAATCAATTTAGGTCTAAATAAATTGTTTTTTTTTAAATCAATTCAGTTAAAGTTAAAATGAGTACTAACTAAACAAATAGTTTATTTGAATAAGTTTTAATGATTTTCTCATTAAATATGTTATTGATCATTCTTAACCATTTGAATCCATTATATTTACATAATTTTTAAGTTACTTATCTTAACATACATTGTGTTAATGTATCACTTATATCAACATGTTCAATTAATGTCATAATAATAATCATTTTAACCTAAAATAAAATAAATATTTACTCATATCTACCCATTTATCTTGCATATTATGGGTTATGATTACCAGGTATAATTAGCACTATTGAATGTGACTTGAATGAGTGAGGTAATGAATAATGTTACACTTACGTAAAGAAGGGAAACTATAAATGATTCGAGTAATTTAATAGATTAATAGCTTTATCATTTGAATTCAACTAGCAAAACAACAATTTTAATTGATATTAAAAACATCAATGTAGTTGACAACGAGAGAGAAAAATTGAATTAGGGTATGTGCCAATTTTTTAAAATTTTCTTTGACCCGCAACAATTAATTTCTATCCACTTCAGAAGCACGTAAGTAATATTTAACAATTAATGTTTAGTGATTGGAGTTGATCTTTACACTGTGTGTGACTTTGGTATCACTGGTCAAAGTCTAATTGGCACCCATCATATTTTGCCGCTCTATTGTTTTTTCGTATTGGATTATTGGCACATTGTTTTCAGCTGCATTTGTTTATGGTGCGTTATATTTTTAAAATAAAAAATTTGAGTTAATCATATATCGGCATTTCAAATGATGTGTTGGCAGGCACTATGTTCGCTTAATACACCCTCAAGTCCTCAACTTGATTACTAGACATAGATAGAATTTATTAACGATTTAAAGATTTCTTCATAACATAGTATAGTAGTAAACATAACATGATAACACATTAACACATACACTGGTAAAGCACGTAATCACGTATTGGTATGTAATCATACAACATGTTTAGGTTTTTTAAAAGTTAAAAATCTAGCAATACTATACTCGGACTAAAAGGAATTAAAGGTTAATAATTATTTATTATTAAAATTTATTGCATATCTAACATTTTAGAGGTGTATTATATGTTTTAGTTTGTAATTACTTGAATTTTTACCAAAGGGCTTCGTACCTACTTAACTTTTCTATGAGAGATCTTGGGTTCGAATCCGGGCTGAAGCATATTCGCTGAGACAACGTCAGGGGATTTATTCACTTGTGTGGCTCCTCCTGGGGTGGGCTTGAGCGTATGCCTCAAAGCGTCAATTAGAGGTGACTGTTGAAATCCCTTCTTGGGTGTCGTCGTACCAAGCCGTTCAAAAAAATTACTTGAACTTTTAAATTTGTATGAAATTATCTTTTGTCATTACATATAATATAGATAATAAATCAGTTTTATTAATAACATATATATCCTACTCATAATATTAAACTACTTTCAAAATTCAAACGAATCTAGAATTTGCCTGGGTTTAAAATCTTAACCTTTCTGTCAAGTGGATTGGTATCATTTTCGTTTTCAATTATAATAAAACAATTATGATTTATTCCATGTTTGTTCTGAGTTATGTTTTGGAAAAATGAAAGGACAAATGGTATCAAGACATAAATTAATGTTTAGGGTTGCTGGTGAGCCGAACTAAGCCGAACCGAACCATGCAAATGCTTTTCAACCGAGCTGAATTTGAATGAGGGTATTTCCGATCCGATCATTTTTCTAGTGAAGGACGAACGAATTTCTAGGTATTATTTTTATCTTGTCTACAACAAGACGTGTTTATTTTTTATGGTGATATGACATGGCATCTTCTTCTCGTCTATTTATATCTATGTTAATCACATCAATTTATAAACATAAAGTTTAAAGATTCACTCGTTATAAACGAAATGAAAAAATTGAAATATTTCTTTTGATTTTTTGTTATAGTCTAGTTTTCAATTATAATTTTTTTTTTTGTATTTTATTGGACAATACTGGAGCAACCAACATTAGAATGAAGTGGACATCGCCAGTTGCAATGAAAAGTATATATAATTATATTTATGTATATATGTATATACATGAAATATATTAATTAAGAAATTAAATCGAGCCAACTGATGGAGCAATAAGTGTGTGTATCATTGCTTATGCTTAGTTTGTTTACAAACCAAATCAAGCAGGACCGAGTGCTTTTCAACATAACATAAAACAAACGATCATATTTTCAAACATTTTCAAGCGAATGTCGAAGAAGTTATAATGTTGAGCAACTTGAACAACTGTACCGATGTTACTTGTCTATTAAGGCCCAAACAATGAATCCAAGATTTTTTTTAGGAGAAAATTCCGAAAATGCCTATAGACGTTGCTGAATTTCCCAAAATGACCAAAGTTGGTGAACTGATCACTCCTATACAGGCATGGACGTCTGTATGCATGCAGGAGTGGACGTCTGTATACATACAGGCGGACGCCTACATACGCGGCTACTTATATTTAAACGTTTGTCTCTTGAAGACGCCGACCCCCTTTTCGACCCACACGCGCCTGTATAGTTTCAAAAATGGTCCCCGGCGCTGATCCCACCCTGACAACCTCGTCACAGGCGGGTGCCTGCATAGGGTAATTTTGTGTAGACGTTTTTTTACGGACCCCCGAACCAAGCAATCAGGCGTCCTGATCTCTTATGCAAACGCCCCAACCTATTTTACAAGTGTTTCTAATTAATTTTTCATTTATACTGAACAGACGTCTGGCTACACATTCTTCCAAAACTTTTCAAACCCAAAACAGACGTCCATTTAGAAGAGGCGTCCGCCCAATACATATAGGCGGAATTTTAGCATCGAAAGTCTATATTTGATGATAACAAGTCCACTAAAAAATACATTAAATCATAATATAAAGGTTGTGACATAAAAATCACATCACAATATAATATATATTTTAGTATCGAATATATGTATTTGATATCACTGCTTTTTTTATTATTAAATTTAAATTGAAGAATAAATATGAAATAACATCGTACTTTTTTTTAGACAGTTAGAGATTATATATATAAATATATATATAGGGATTGAATCCTTTGAAAACCCAACCTTAGAGAGAAAACCCTTAAACCCTATGTGAGCCACTCATTTGGAATCTTGAAAATAAATATGTGGTCCACATTAAACCTGAATAAAAAATTGGGTTTTGAATAAACAAATCATTTTTAATGTGGGTTAATGTGAACCACATATTTATTTTCAAGATTCCAAATGAGTGGCTCACATAGGGTTTAAGAGTTTTCTCTCTAAGGTTGGGTTTTCATTGGATTCAATTCCTATATATATATATATATATATATATATATATATATATATATATGGGAAGGATCAAATGCTAACCCTTCCTTATAGCGTTAACCGCTTAACCCTAGCGTTTTTTGCCCGAATCTTTGTTTTTTTTCATGGTTTTTATTATACATAAATAGGGGTTTTTTTTTTGTGTTTTTGCTAATTCATCACCGTTTAGAAGTTATAGTAAGTGTAAGTTACTTACACTTACTTACAATCCCTATTTGTTAAGTAAGTGTAAGTAACTTACACTTACTATAACTTCTAAACGGTGATGAATTAGCAAAAACACAAAAAAGAAACCCCCTATTTATGTATAATAAAAACCATGAAAAAAAACAAAGATTCGGGCAAAAAACGTCAGGGTTAAGCGGTTAACACTATAAGGAAGGGTTAACAATGGAACCATCCCCTATATATATATATAGGGATGGTTAACATATAAAGGAAATTAACATGATAAGCGTAGAAAGCCACAGGAACGCACCATGTGTCATATGGGTAATGGGCATTATCGTCCATATAAAATTACAGACCGCGCTTCATAAAATTACAGACTGACATTTAACACTTGTAATCAAGGACCACCTGGATAATCACGGACCAATAATTACGGACCATATTATCTAACAATCACAGACCGTAATTTAACACATATAATCAAGGATCAAACATATAATCACATGCCAATAATCACGGACCACGTTATACGAAAATTATGGACCGTCATTTAACATTAATGATCAAAGAACCCTGCATAAATCACATACCAATAATCATGTACTAAGCAAAAAAAATCATGGACCACGTAAAATTTTTTAAAAAAAGTATAACAATACTATACTCAAATTAAACATAATAAAATTATCTATTTTATGGCATAATTTTTTTTTTGAAAAAATGATTAAGCGTTTAAACGTTATTCAATTTTTTAAAAAAATGGTGGAACTTGGTTGTTACACCCCGAGCCGACGGGCTGGATCGACTTTCCCGCCGGACGGAAGATTCCCGGGGCGCGATATCGTTTGATAATCGAAATGATCAGATTGTTCACATGGCACATGATGTATAATGAGAAATGCTAACATGACATATGATATAGAATTACAAAGTTAAATTACAATGTTATGTTTATAATTTAACTAAGTAAATCTATCAAAAAAGAATCATTGAGTTCCTATCTTGTATCTGTACAAGATTCACAAAAGATGATTCATTGTTTTTCATTCAAAAGTATGTTCGACACAAAATGCAGCTAGGTCTTCTAAAAGTCCTCTAGCTATGTTCCTGATGCATGGTGACTAAACCTGTTCATCACCTGAGAAAACATGCATTTAAACAAAGTCAACACTAGGTTTGTGAGTTCATAAGTTTGATAAATTGAAAACAATTGATTTGTTGTCATTCATGTTCACAATGTTTCACACAAGTTGTATTGATAATTGTTTCCCATGTTTAACACAATGTTCTCTCCATAGTTATACTTACAAGTAGTATCTCATTCAACCAAGCATGCTTATATATAAGGAATACGCAAGGGTCGAGCCTACAACCCGCCCAAACGCCATCCCACCACATGCTCAACTGGATTCAACACCACTTGTAATACAACTATGGATACCCATTTCATTTCACCCATGATTTTCCCAGGTATGATTATCCCAACATTTGAAAAAGAGACGTAACTGCCTCTGTTAGCTATTCCTTAAGGATTAGCCCGGCGTGTATGGTATCCAAATATTTGATAAAGAGACATAATTGTCTCTGTTAGCTATTCCTTACGGTTTAGCCCGACCAAAGATTTGATAAAGAGACGTAATTGTCTCTGTTAGCTAATCCTTACGGGTTAGCCCAGCGTGTAAGATATCATACTCGATATCTAAAACTAAACTTATAGTTTTTGTAGCTAATCATTTCTGATCAGCCCCGCATGTAAGATATCCTCCTCGATATCTAGAACAAGACTAAATAGTCTCTGTGACTGTCAGTACCGCCCAGTCCGGTTTGTAAGATATCCTCCCCATGATATCTATTTGAGTGATACTTTAGACGTTGTCCTCTGATTGGTTTGGAGTGTAAGGTATCCTCCTCATGATACCTAGATTGAGACATAGTTGTCCCACTAGTTGTCATTTCTGACCGACCCGATGTGTAAGATATCCTCCTCGATATCTATTTGAATGATAAGTTCCCAAAACCCTTAGAGAGTTAATAGTTAGTATATGATCGTATGCCATGCTCGGTATGTTTCTATTGAATCGAGTCAACTCTATCTATATGAAAATAAAGTTATGACTCTTTTGGGTATGTCGTTAAATAAGAATGATATACGCGTTGTGATTGTTTGGTAAAGCTGACCCAGTGTCCCATGTTCACTACTATAGAATCCCCAAAACCCTGTTCCAAGTGTTTGGTTTATCATAATTAACCAATTAAAATCAGTGTATGATATTCCCCATGTGGTTTGCTCCCGATGGTATCCCCAAAGTTATGTGTTCTCATGTGTTAACCGTGTGTTTTAAGAGTTTGTATTAGTAATCAGCAGTAGCATGTGTAGGGAATTATATCCTAAAAGTATGGTATTATGATATCCTACTCGATATCATCAATAATTGTCTCAACTGTTATCTCTATGTTGAGTGATCTTATTGGATGTAACCAGTGTTATAAGAACTGGTCTTATTACACGATGTTAGTAATGAGTGAATGATCTCGTTATCATGAAATTTCGTTATCATGATTATCATTCTTGTTGTTTGTAATTGTTATCAGTATGTTCCCACTTGTTTATCTCGTTGTTCAATCGTGTAAGAATAATTAAGTGTTGTAAGATAAGCTCTTACAATTAGTATTATTCTATTGTGTTGATAAGTCATGAAGCTATGTTAATATGTATCATGCTAGATATCACAGTTATGATAATGATCAGTCACATAAGCATTCAATGATAAGCTATAATAAAGATAATCAATATTATCTAAATCATTGTAAATTCAATATGTTGTATCAAACTTTTAAATAAATAAAATCTTTAAGCATGTTTCTCAGCCCCGAGCTTTGAAATCAATTAAGATTAGAAAAGGGACATATGAACTCACTTTGTAGTGGATGTGGTTGACTTAGTCTGAACAAGAATGCACGCGCTCTTTGTTGTACTTGTTGTATTCACGATCCTGTATTGATTTCACAATGTTTGAAATTTATGAGTTTATGTTATCGGTACTGGGTTGCGTGTAAGTGTTAGCCCTAGAATTTGCTAACACTCATGGTCTTGGTCAACAGTCGGCCCTGAGTTCGCTTGTGATGGACTGTACTAACACTTACCCAAATTAAGGTAAGCTTAGTATATTTCTTTATTTGCTTACTGTTTATCTTGCTTTGAACCTTATCATGTTGTGTAGACTTGAAACCAATTGTATCTTCTAAGTATAAAACCTAGATTTTTAGGTTTAGGATTAGCAATCCTTAGTATTTTATAAATACTTTAAATGTTTTTGTCTAAAACATCTTGTCTCATTGTAACAATTAGTTCTACATTGAATTGAGAGATCTCTAAGTTTTATCAAATTGTTTAACATAATTCCACCACTTTTGTAGTATATAATTTGTTTCTTATGCAGGTTACCCACATTTGTTGGGTTAGTGTGTTGGGTTTCATTATTAACCAAGTGGGCCAAACAATCCATTGGGCCGACTATCCCCAAGTGGGCCGAATAATATGTACGTGGCCAATAGTAAATGTGGGGGCCAATTGTTGGGCCGAAAAGGTCTCCTGGGCCAACACAGCCTTTTGGGCCTGACGGAATGCTATTGGGCCGAATAACTGGGCCAAACTGGGTCGAAGAGATCACTTGGGCCGAAATAGTGGACAGAGGCTGATTAGGTGGGCCGAATAATCAATCAAGTGGGCCCGATCAGCTTCTGGGCTAAACCAAAGTCTCATAGGCTAGTCAAAGTAATTGGGCCGAATGAAATCTCTTGGGCCCATAGTGTGGGTTTCGGCAGATCGACTAAGGGAGGGGCATGCCGGCTAGGTGGTGTGTTTCGATTGAAAGTGTGCATGGTCGAGGCAAGATACTCCGATCGAATTGCTGTCCTAGACCGAAGGGTGCCTTAGACCGAATGTGGTGGCTCAGGCGAATGGGTGCACCTAGGCCGAATGAGGGCTGCTAGCCCGAATGAACTTCAACCCCGAATGAAGGCAGGGCGCATGAGGCCATTCGGCCGGATCTTTCGGTCGGCCTTGCTCCTTCGGCCGAGGGTTCCTTCGGTCCTCCCATCCGAGACCCTAGCCATTCGGCTGGTCTGTTGAGTGCCGAGTCCTAGCACAGCCCCCACATCAAGATATCATGGTGTTTTCGAGAGTGGTGAAGGTTAGGACTAGTTCTTGTGGTTATAAGGGTTAGGACTAGTTCTTGTGGTTATAAGGTTCAAATATGGATGGATTTGACCGGCTAAGAGGGTGTTCGAACTAGGGGCTGAAAACCCTAATTTTTCGCCCCTTTTGCCTCTGATTTACCTCGATTCAGGTAGGTTTTTGAGCGGATCCTTTGTACTTTCATGTAGAGGATAATGAGGGCTTCGATTAGGCACCGAGTTTGCAAGATTTCATCAAGATTTGAGGGAGATTCAAGGGTTTGAAGATCAAACTTTTTGAGAGAGAGAGGAAAACGAGTTTGTAGAGAGAGAGTGAGTAGGTGATAGTGTTTATGAGTGTTTAATGCTTGAGAATGGGTTTTTATACCCTGCGTGTGTTCGGGTCCGTTTCGGTTGTTCGGTTCTCGTTTTCGTCGCGTTTCCGGAACTGAAAACGCGTATTATACGAATTCTTGTTAAATAGTTTTCTCAAACTATTTTGATGAGTTTCAAAATTGTAAAACATAAATATTATGTTTCACTTATTTTTATTGTTTCTTTCGCGGTCAGATTGTTAATCGTCACTGTTTCGTCACGAAATTCCAGTTCGTGTAGTTTTATTAACTTAACTTGATAACTTCTTTTCAGGTGTAAATCTCTATATCATATTATTTTTATTATTTTACAGCTCGTTACATCAGAAAACGTCACTTACGCGCGTTTTTGTACAGAGCGCTAACTGTACGAACACGATCGTACGTTTCACATTCTGATTTGCTTTTCTACTTTTCAGTTATCGTTTAGAACGTTAAACCCACAGATGTATTTGTGTGAATCGTCACCCACGCAAACACACTGTCGGTTTATTATTCGTCTACAATACTGAATTATTGTTTTACATTGAACATTCTCACAAACGGACTCAACTAAACTGCCTGTTTTCACATTGTTATTATTGAATTCACCTTGCTTTCGTACTCTGTTGTTGGCCATCTGATTCCTGTTATCTATGGATATCAGATCGCAACCGATAGGTTATTGTCATTCGTTTGTACACTAGTTGTTTCTCTTGAGTTGTTGTATTTACTGCATTTAAGTTTTCACTTAAACACATACAACTGTTGTTTGTTTTCTGAGTTCTGTTGTCACACAACTGTTCGTTCACTGTATTTACACACAGTGAATAGTGAAAGTACATATACCGTACGGACTTGCCGGACGGTCTGGTACTGGTTGTCACATTGGTTTATCCATAAAAAATTCAACAAATGTAATCAATTACTTTTATGCTCTTTCAGCTTTAATTCACGCAATTTTTAAATTAAATGTGGGGACCACAAATCTAACTGTTCATTTATTTGATCAAGGGCCTAGCTTCTTCTCACATTAATAACTCTTTGTATTTGATCCGGCTCATATATATATATATATATATATATATATATATATATATATATATATATAAACAGTGGCGGATTCAGGACTTTTAGTCAGTGGGGGCGAGTAACGGATCAAGTTAGAATGCGTAAGAACTGGTCGCGTTGGTTAAAAAAAATAGTTAAAAAAAACCCAAAAAACATTTAAAACCAAAACCCGAACTATATCCGGAAAAAACAAGTTGTGAATTCGGTTTCTAGTTCGGTTCCTAACCTTATCTAAACTCAGAATTTGATTATCAGTTTCATACTGTTTTGAAATTGGTTTGTTTGGTTTATTGACCCTAAAAAACGAATATCACACACAATTCAGTTGGGTTCGGTTTAATTGGTTTATTCGTTTGAATTCATTTTATTTGATTTTAACTGAAATCGAACCTAACTGAATTTGATTAAGTTAACCATCCTACAAATTCGGTTTAATTTAGTTTTTGGTTACATATAAATTAAACACCAGGTAGGATCTATTAATTTCATTTGTGTTTATAATTGGTATAATTTACTTTAAAATAATAGTTAGTAGTGTGAGATAGTTTTCTTGAATAGGCTAATTGTCAATTTATATTGCATTTAGTGCCAATATTTTCTTTTCAGCATTTCTAATTTTGATAGGACCAGGGGCCTTTGAATTTATCATATGGTGGCCTAATCCCCTATTTAACAAACTTTGGAAATTTTTATACTAACAAATCAAAGCTAAATGAAGGCTTAGTGGGGGCATTCTCCCCCACTGCACAATGAGTCCATCCGCCCCTGTATATAAAATAAAAGAAAATGTTTTTGTTTATTTGTCAATTTACAATCAATATCTCCTTAAATATGATATGTGTCAATCATACATTCAATTTTAAACAATTATTGACAAATGTCAATTTATAATTAAAATCAATTTAACAAATAACTCTTATTTTTATGTTAAATTGAATCAATCCTATTTTTATGGTAACAAATTAAATTTATTTTATTTTTTAACATTTATTTGATTATTAATAAGATTACATATTTATAATATTTTGTTTTAAATTAAAGGAATATTGTATAATTATAATCCTAACCTAACTTATTTATAGAAGTTAGGTTTTAATTAAAAAATATAATGAATAAGATTTTTTTTATCAGTTTCACAACAATGTTAGGCTACTAAAAATGATTTTTATTTATTTTTCCATAATATATATAATTTATATTTATAATTATAAAATGCATATGATATAATTGATTATGTAATTCATCATAAATATATTTTAGTTGTATTATTTTTCTTATTTAAACTCGTATGATAGATGAGTTTATAAGTTCTGTGTGTATATATTAGTGAAATCACATCAATTGATGCAGTAAAGAGGGGTTTGGTATATAAAGTAAAGAAGTACAGAATAGCGATCTCAAATTAATATAATATATTATTGCATTAATAAATAAACCTTATTTAAACAACATACCATATCAACACCTCACCATTGAACCACATGACTAGAATCGTCAAACGTATCACTATGCTATGTATAGCAGTTTATTGAACTTGATATTTTAATATGTATATAGCCTAATCATCTATATATGGTAACAACAAATAAACGAATTTATAAACAATGTATTTATTTAGGATTGAAAGCTCAAAATCCTAAAAATATTAACATTACATAAAACAACACATAGCAATAAATAATGATAACATAAAAAAAAATGATGTATCCGGTGTTTGACATATCTCCCATTTTGTGCGAGGACCAGGAAGGAGCCGGATCACTTTGTGATTGAATGTATACAACCTTATCCTTACGTACTTGCGGAAGAAATTGTTTCAACATCTTGAAAACATGACTTCAAGATCACAAAACTTTAACATTACGTGCTGCTTTAAGGCTCACCCTCAAAAAAATAATATACCCTAACTTTGAGTGAAAATCCCCACAAAAGTAGAAATCAGATATGCTTTGTGTCAACCCTTCCTCATCCCACCAGATCCAATGTGAAAGGTTTGTTTGTTTGTTTTTTTTTTTTTTTTTTTTTTTTTTTTTTTTTTTTTTTTTTTTTTTTTTTTTTTTTACAGTGGAACGAGTAGAATTTACCTTCGATGTCACTTCCGGGATGTATCAAAACCTTATAATCGTTAACAATCCATGATCTAATTGAAATGAACCTTTGAATGTATTAACTATTTAAGATATTAAATTGTATGTTAAGGAACACTAGTTATCGACTAATGACATATAATTGATATATATATATATATATATATATATATATATATATATATATATTAAAACGTCTTAAATTGTTTTAATAATATCCTTTACCCATTTCTTTCCTCTTAAAATTACATGTCAGTAAATTTTAAAGATGAAAACCAAGGAATATAACGAGGAGATAAACAAAGATGAAAGACCGTCTCAAACACTTTTAAACATGAATCACATCTGTTTTAATAAAAAGTAGCTAAAAGTCGTTTTGTTTCTATCTTTTGTTAAATAATTATATTAAAATATATTTTAAATATTTAATATAAATTTATATAGCTATTTTAATTTTAATTTATTGATCACAAATTATTATTTACTCTTTTTTATTCAACCTTACACGGGTTTTCAAGCCTCGTTTTACTATGATGTTTCATCAAACAAAGAAGCTTTGCCAATGATACGGTTGTAAAAAGCTGATACAATTAACGCTAGCAAAACCAGATACACGTGAATTCACGTATCGTATGATTATACCCAGACTTTAACCAACATGCCTATCTTCGTTTACCTCTTGAAAATTAATCCAACTAACTGAGACGTCGTCTTAAGTAGCAGGGCAACAGCCTAATTATATTCAATCTAGATCCCCACTTGATTTACATTATACATTACTTGAGTGAGAGTTTGAGTCCAGTTAACAAAGTCATTAAAGTAAGATGTTTGTAGGATACTGTTTCTCCTTAAAGACATATTTTGTATAATTTAACTGGGTATAAATCAAGTAATATAGAAAAAGGTAGATGGGCATAAGAGTTGCCAATCTAAAAAAAATGATTTGCATATTTACAAATTGTGTTCTAGTGTATCATCTATAAACTAAACCAAATCCAACTCACTTGACACAGCTTTGACCCGCTAACAGTTTTACGTGTTACACACACCTATATCACTACCAAAATCTGCAACAGTTTCCTAACAATATATTGGGAAAAAGAACATCATTATCAAAACGCTTTTCTATATATAAATCCTAAAGCAAATTAAGAAACGATGTATAATAACTAATAAGATAAAGCTTACTTCCCATCCAATGTGGCAGCACTTTCTACACAACCCATCAACTTCACAAACCTTTAATCATCCTCCATTCTGTTTCTATTTCCTTCAAATTGTCACACCCCCTTCCTTATCTTCTACTCACTCAACTAGTTATTGTTCATACTTGATTCACCCAATAAATTTGGAGAAAATTGCAAATGGAATACCCATGATATGCAATAAAGCTGGTGAAATCTGAAAGAAGGTATCAGAAATGAAAATTAAGAAACTGAAATTTTGGTGTGAAATTGATCTCTTTATTTCACTTAGTCTGCTTGTAAAACAAATACAGACACACAGCTTATATAGCTGTTTATTCTACAACAACTTTTCAAACAGAAAATAACAAACAACAACAGACTACAACTAACCAAAGCTATTTAATCACAAACATTACAATGCTTAGTCTAACATTTCACCCTCCTAAGCTTGTAATTTCAATCAGCCCCAGCTTGTCCTTCATCTCTTCAAACTTTATCCTTGGCAAAGCTTTGGTTAGAATATCTGCCTTTTGTTCTTCTCCTCTTACATACTCGATTTTTATCTGCTCCTTTTCCACACTTTCTCTAATGAAATGGTATCGAGTATCTATGTGCTTACTTCGACCATGAAACACTGGATTTTTTATCAGTGCAATAGCAGATTTATTATCAACTCTAATCTCCACCTGAGCTTCCTCTCTTCCTGTTAATTCTGACAACAAGCCTCTTAACCAGATGGCCTGACAAGCTGCAGATGAAGCCGGCATAAATTCTGCCTCACAGGAAGACAATGCTACTGTGGTCTGCTTCTGAGAATTCCAAGCAATTGGTCTATTTCCATAGAAGAATACCATCCCTGAGGTACTTTTGCCATCATCCTTATCAGCTGAGTAACTACTATCACTGTATCCATACAGCACATCACTTCCTCCTCTTTTATAACATAAGCCCAATCTGGTAGTCCCTTTCACATACCTCAGGACCTGTTTTAAAGCTTGCACATGAGCCTGCTTAGGAGTCTGCATGAACCTACTCAAATACCCAACTGAATAACTCAGATCAGGCCGAGTGTTTATCAAATACCTTAGACATCCAATCCATTTTTTGACAGTTTCAACCCAGGTTCCATTGGAAATCTTGTTGAATTACAGTCTCTCAGACCAGCTTCATCCAGTATCTTCTTAGCATAACTTGTTTGTTGCAGCTTTATCCCTTGACTGCTTTGAGTAACTTGAATTCCCAACTAATATGACAACAACCCAAGATCAGTCATTTCGAACCTTTCCTCCATGCTCTTCTTAATTTCCTTGATTTTCTCAGTGCAACCTCCAGTGATCAAAAGGTCATCTACATATACTCCAATTACCAGAGTCTCATCCTGTTTACCTTTTCTGTACACTGCAGGTTCATGTTTGCACTTCTCAAAACCCAAGCTTTTCAACACACCATCTAACTTGGTGTTCCAAGCTCTTGGAGCTTGCTTGAGCCCATACAAAGCCTTTGTCAGCTTGTAAACCTTCTGCTCAGCTCCTTTTTTCACAAAACCCTCAGGCTGAGTAACATAAACCAGCTCCTTCAACTCACCATGAAGAAAGGCTGATTTGACATCCATGTGATGGACCCACCATCCACATTGAGCTGCCACAACTAGAATTAACCTTACAGTTTCTATCCTGGCTACTGGGGCAAAAACTTCTCCATAATCTACCCCATGTTTCTGCACATACCCTTTTGCAACTAAGCGGGCCTTGTGCTTGGTTATTTCCCCTGAAGCATCTCTTTTCACCTTGTATACCCACATCAATCCAATTGGATTTATCCCAACTGGTTTTTCAGTTAGTTGCCAGGTATGATTTCTTTCTATGGAGCTTATTTCAGCTTCCATGGCCTCCTCCCATTCTTTTACACCTTGTGCTTCTCTGTAGCTAACTGGTTCTCCTTCTAGCAAAAACAATTGAGCCTCTTGTGTTCTTTCATAGAGGGCATTTATGTGTGCTGTTCCTCTGATAGGAGTGTGATCATATCTTTCTTCTGGAGCATTAGATGGATCATGACTTCCATCTAAGTCCTCAGACAACCTTGGCAGCATAGGACCCCTGCCCTTAACTGATGATTCTGGACTGCTCCACACCTGTTCTTCTTCACTTGCATAGCCTGTTTCCTCTTCAATGTTCATCCTTCCTGAATCATTTTGATCAAAGTCAAACTGTTGTCCTCTGGTTTCTTCCCTTCTGGACTCTGAATGGATTAAGAACTCAGTCCATTCAGGTCTTTGAGGCCCAGCAGTTCTTTCCTAGTTCCATGGTTTGGACTCATCAAATTTTACATCTCGAGCCACATGAATCCTCTTGGAATCTGGGTCAAACATCCTATATGCCTTGGTGTTTGGTTGACAGCCCAGATGAACCAGTTTCTTACTCCTATCATCAAGCTTTTTTAAGTTTCCTCCCAGCACCTTCACATATCCAACACAGCCAAACACTCTTAGATGTTCCAGCCTTGGCTTTCTCCCTTTCATTCCTTCATATGGGGTGATCTTCATTGATTTTGTTGGAGATCTGTTGAGGATAAAGACAGCATGTCTAACAGCCTCTCCCCACAGATCTTGTGGAAGGTTCATAGCCTTTAATAAGCACCTGGTCATGCTCATTATGGTTCGGTTTCTCCTCTCGACCACTCCATTCTGCTGAGGAGAGTAGGGGGCTGTCAGTTGATGTTGCATTCCTGACCCAGCACACAGAGCCTTGAAGGCTTGTGAGGTAAATTCCCCACCATTGTCTGTCCTCAGGCCTTTTATCTTCCTTCCATACTCAAGCTCAATAGACTCCTTGAACTCTTTGAATCTTTCGAACACCTCAGCTTTAGTTCGAATAAGAAAGGCCCACATGTACCTGCTGCTATCATCAACAATGAGCAACATGTACCTGTTTCCTCCCTGAGTCTGAGGTTGAATAGGCCCACAAACATCAGCATACACGAGGTCCAGAGGATGTTCAGCCCTGAACTGGGCTTCTTTTGGAAAAGATGCCCTGACCTGCTTCCCAGCAAGACAGCAGTCACAAACTTGTGAGGGGTGAGAAATCTTGGGGAGGCCTTGCACCATTTCTTGAGTTGACAGCCTTCTGATTGCATCAAAGTATAGGTGACCGAGCCTAGCATGCCACAGCCAGGCTGGATTTACTTCCACATTTGCCATTAGGCAGATTGGAGAGGCTACCTTAAAGGTGATCTTGTAGAGTCTGTTTGAAGATCTTGGAACCTTCATCAGCAAACTTCCACTTTCTTCGAATACCCACAGATGATCATCCTTCATACGCACTTCATAGCCTATCTCAGTGAGTTGCCCAAGGCTCACTATGTTGCTTTTTAAAGTAGGAATGTAGTATACATCAGACAAGACTTTCTGATCCTTTGTTTTACATTCCAGAATTATATTTCCTTTGCCTTCAATTCTCACGCAGGAGCCATCACCAAATCTGACCTTCCCAGTAACACTTCGGTCTAAATCAGCAAACAGGTCCATGTTACCTGTCATGTGGTTGCTGGCCCCATTGTCCAGAAACCACATTCCTTGTTCTTCAGTCTCATACTTCTTTGGGAGTAACCGCTCCTCATTCAAGAACACTGCAAGTGCCATTAGAAGGGCTGGTCCATCCTCCCTGGTCTCAGTCAGATTAGTCTCCTCCTTCTTTGGCTTGGTAGGACACTCCGAGGCATAGTGGCCCATAGAGTCGCATCTGAAACATTTGATCTTGCTTCTGTCTTTATTCTTTCTTGACTGATAACTTGTAGAGGGCTGGTCCTGGGCCTTTCCTCTGCCTCCGGGGCCTCTGCCTCTGCCTCGATCCCTTGAGCCCTGTCTTCCAGCACCCCTGGAGGTTCCTTGGCTCGACTCTGGTTTCCTTTTGGCCTGCCATTCTTCATAGCTCAAGAGAAGTTGGTCAGGCTTGGGACAAGGCTGTTTGCCCTTCATTCTGGTTCTTTCTTCGAAGGCTTTGAGTCTTCCAATAGCCTCTTGGAAAGACATCACATTCAAATCGGCAAATTGTTCTATAGAAGCCACAATCGCCAAGAATCTGTCTGGGACTGATCCCAGAAGCTTCCTCACCAAAGTTTTGTCATCAATGGTGGATCCAAGGTTGTTTGCCTTGGATACCAGTTGAGTCAGCCTTCCTACGAATTCATCAATTTCTTCAGTCTCGTTCATCTTCATGGACTCCAGTTCGTATTGCAGGGTTTGCAGCCTGGCTTCCCTTACACGATCGGCTCCCACGAATCTCACCTTCAAGGCATCCCAGATTTGTCTAGCCGACTGGTATTGAGCCACTTGCAGGATCAAATCTTCTGGAATCGCCTGGTACAGAAGAGCTACTGCCATGTCGTTCTTCTTTGCATCGACTGCCATACCAACCCCTGGTTCGAGTGCTTCGAGGATTCCATGAACTTTGAAGACGGCCTTGAGCCGAATTGCCCAAATACTGTAGTTATTGACGTTTAGCATCGGACATTGGAGCGATGCCGTGCCGGATTCCTTCACCGTAACCACCGCGCCTGCGTTGCCACCTTCCGCCATAACTTGTCTTCTTGTTCGTCTCTGATATGTCGCGACTATTCTTCGATCCAGTCCGTCGGATCTGTTCTTCGAGCAATCCCTTCGACTCGAGTCCGTTCTTGCTTCGATTAGGTTTCTGCGAGAGCTCGATTCAATCGAATTGAATCAACCGAGCTCTGATACCAATTGAAAGAAGGTATCAGAAATGAAAATTAAGAAACTGAAATTTTGGTGTGAAATTGATCTCTTTATTTCACTTAGTCTGCTTGTAAAACAAATACAGACACACAGCTTATATAGCTGTTTATTCTACAACAACTTTTCAAACAGAAAATAACAAACAACAGACTACAACTAACCAAAGCTATTTAATCACAAACATTACAATGCTTAGTCTAACAAAATCGAGCTTTCCTCAGGAACCAGGCACATTTTTTAAAAAAATGCCAGATATAAAAAATGAAATGATTATAGAGGACTATACTAACACCAGCACCTTGGTTCTACACACAAGTGCGTGTAAAGGGTGTTATTTTGTCAAACCAGTAATATACTGACAACTGTGAAGACAATCAAATTAACTAAAATGTATGTGGATGTCAAATACATATCAGATTTATTTTTAAAAACAAGCTGGTGATAGAATTTTGTCTACATGCACATATGCATATCGTTATACTTTTTTTAAAACATACAGGACAGAAGATAAAATCACAGAAAGACTGGTGAAGAGAAATAATTCAGTTCTTATAAAAAAAATTATACATGGTGCTATCATGAAAAGCACACTATGTACAGGTGTTTATGTGAACCTCGTGGATCTCGACAACCATATGCGTGTGTTTGTGTACACGCTTTAAGAAATAGCAACTTTGAGCAAAAATAAATGCAGGTCAATGCTAGTAGAAAAGGTTTGGTAGAAAGGTGGGAAAAGGAATGGGGGAGGGTAAGAATGGATCAACACGAAGGTAAACACCAACAGTGAGTTAGGGACCAACATCACCCGACTGCTACAAGTTTATAGCAATCTTTAAGTTGTCAGCACACCATACAGGGCCTAGAATTCACTTATAAAAGAAGTAAACAAATTGCCAACCAAGGTCGGAAGTAAACTAGTTTTGTATCTTACGGGGTATAAGGACCAGAGACAAAGCATATTAGTGAACATTACAAACGAAGCAAACTGGTTTTGCATCTTACGGGGTCTGAGGACCAGAGGCAAAGCATATTAGTGAACATTACAAAGTGTCAAGGTTTGGAAATTGGAAAAACTGATCAAGGCACAGATTCTTGGGAAATCAAGAAACCAAAGCTTGGTATGGATAATAATAGTAATAGCAGTTAAATAATTACTTCAAACAGTGGTCCTCTTAAGAAAAGCATCTAAGGTCCTGTGGTGGGCCATACACTGGTTCGGTTCAACAGGTCTTCTGGTTTAGACAGGTGGAGGTTGGCTTCAGGCATCAGCTGGCTGTTTTATAGGGAATGGAAAAGGAAACAGGGTTAACATATGAGGCTAGGTTTACTGCACATACTGTCATAATTTGGTGTTATATTATATTTACCACTTCAAAATCTAGAGAAAAATAAACCTTTACTCACCTGTACCAACATTTTAATAATTATAATCCTTCCTCCTAGATGCAGGGTTATGCCTCGATCCCCTGGCAACAACAGGTCATGCAAGTGTAATAACTCAAATGTGAAAATTACCAAACTGTTTACTTACGAATAGAGAATTATGATTTTACTCTAATGGAACAGATCAATTACTTATAGAACAAAATATTTCACAAATGAAAAACGGGTAAAATTCGATCACAATTTATTTTGTAGTGAATATATGATTTTCAGAATCATTTTATATATAATGTACCAATAATATAGTTTTTGTAAGAACATTTAGCACATTAACTACTTGTAAGTACTACACCATTAAAAAATGTAAATAAAATGTTTTCTGTGAACAACCCAATCCATCCAGTTTCAACGTGTACCAACAGTTGCCCATTTTGACATGTTACCCAACCTGCCTGACCAGTCTGTTTTGCCACCTCTAGAAGCTAACCATTGCATTTACTTACCCAGAACTACCACTGCGTCCTGAAGAATAACTACCATAGGCTCCATAAGCATCACCGCCACTGCGTCCCTGAGAATAATTGAGCACATATAAACATACTCTTAAATAAAACACTTGACAACTAGTTGATTGAAGACATATGTGTTCCGTTATTAAACTGGAATGCTTACCATGCCTGCATCCAATGTAAGAATGAAAAACGTGCAACACAAATAAAAAAACAAAATTGAGCACGTACTCATACATCATCAAATATGTAACATAGCAGTACCCACAAGATGAAAGATGAAGCAAGAAACAGAAAATAAACAAAACTATCATGTGATGATAAATAGCAAACACGGCATGCATAGTTGTCAAAGGCACAAGGCGCACTTAAGGCGCATAAGTCGCGCCCTGAGCCTAGGCGCAAGGCACAAAAAAAGCGAGGGCTTAATAGTATTAAGTTACCATTTTTAGAAGTTTTACATGTTTTAGGCTTAAATTTTTTTTAAATATATATAAAGTCTTACTATAAAACAATTAATAACCTAATTATATAGAGTTTTTAAAATATAAAAACATTTTTATGATCGTTTTAGACTGGTTTATGGTTGTATTTTTTTGAACTTTATCGGATTTTCCATAATTTTGCCGGAATCTTGCCGAAAAGCCACCAGAGTGCTCCTAGGCCGCCACGAGGCGCCTTTCATGCGCTTGGCTTTTTTTTTTGCGCCTAGGCGAGCGCCCGAGGGCTTTTGACAGCTATGGCAACATGTAACTTTTGTTTGAAAACTAAGAGTAGGATTATATGTATGATTACGTGCAAACCACCATAGATAGCAAACATGGTATACCTATTGTTATGATAATTAAAAATAGGAGAATATGTACAATTACCTGTAAGCCACCATAGCTTCCATATCCATCATTAGCTAGCAATTCATTATGTCCTCGCCCATGACCTCTAGAATCTCTGTTATCATACTTTGGAACATCAGTGACATCAGGTGCCACAGGAAGATAAGGAAGAACGGGAACGAATGTCGACATTGCCCCTTCTCTTTCAAAAAGATTAGCCCTCAAACGTGAGATAACTTGTAGGAGTGCATCCTTAGCAAGATCAAGTTCTGCAGAAATCTTATTAAAAATACAAAACCAAAGGGTTATTTTGGTAATTACACATATATCAGATGATATACAAGTACACATTTATATGCTTATATTTACCTGTACCATCTCATCATCATCCTCAGCAACTCTTGGAAGATTTTCTTTTGAAATAATCCGTATATTAGCTTTGCTAATTCTCCTGATTTCTGTGATTATTGCTCCACCTTTCCCAATAAGACATCCAATCCGAGAGGTTGGTACAAGTAATCGAGTGGTATATGAAATAAGACCAGAATCTCTTTCAATTCTCTCACTGCACCTTGGTTGCAACCGTAATGCAGCTTCAATAGCAGGAGAAAATGTGTCTTCGAATGCCTACATACATGGAAAAATTACAATCACATAAAGCTTCATCTTTGATATTCATTATTATAACTATATTTACCTCCTTTGCTGAAATAGATATTATACAATCATCTGCCTCTGCTTTTGAACTATCAACTTTGATAGTAGCTCCAGTTTCCTGTCTAATTTGATTAATTGCAGCACCAGCCTTACCAATTACACCACCAATGTTTGCAGTTGGACAGATCAAACGAAGAGAAAACTCCTTTTGAGAAGAGTCATCCCTTGAACTTGCATAGAAACCACCTTCACCCTTGTACCCACCATAAGCACCAACCAATGGAGTTAAGCCCATAATTGGTGCACCCACAGATGGATAAACATTAGGTGTTGAAGAGGAAAGCAAGTGCTGTGATCGTGATGGATTGTCATGAAGGCGATCTGATATTTGGAAAAGTGCTTTTCTCACATTGGTTGATTCACCAGATATCTATATCATGACAGAAAATTAGTAGTTGAAAACAGAGATAAAAGGGTGCAAGGATCTATAACATTTTACCTGCACAAGTTCATCACTGCTTAAGGCGCAAGCAGGGAGATGATTATCTTTCATAATCCGAATCTGACAGGCAGTGTCAGATCGTATAGTTTGAACTATTTGTCCACCTTTTCCGATAATACATCCAATCTGATCTGATGGCACAAGGAGGCGAACTGTAACTTGTTGTGTTTCCTCATGATCAGTTCCCACATCAGCAGCTTGGTCATCAGTAACAACTCTGTCATGCACTTTGAAAAGAGCATCCATTGCTGGACACACACGATCCTCATTCAAATCAAAATCATTTGTTTCATCACTCGTGCTGTAGATAGTGACCACACGCTCTTCACACCCTGGAACCGTCTCACCAATTCTAATTTTAGCCTTAGTTTCAGATCTCAGCTGTTTCACAATGTCCCCACCCCTTCCCATTATGCTTCCAATCTTTTTACTAGGACATAAGTAGCGATACACTGTATCATCTGAACCAATTGAAGCGTACCCTCTGTCGTCACCGCTGTTTCTTCTCTTGCTTCTTCCATGATCATTGTAGTCTGACTGAGGATGCGAACGTTTTCCATGACTGTTTCTTTGTCCACCCATATGCTGCAAAAAGGTTCCTTTGACAAGGCGTTAACCACAAAGTGCCAATTTATGAAAAAAAAACACTGATCATTTTTACAAGAAAAATTACTATAATGGACAAGGTTGTCTTGGTTTAATTCCAGTTAGAATCAATTAGGGGGAAGATCTTTTATTTAAGGAATGCAGTGTTTTCTGATTTTCACACAGCTGTGATTGTTTTGGCTTTAAATACTTATAGGTCTTTTTTGGTTTGTTTTATATAGAACTTTTTATGTTCTCTCAAGAAATAATAAGAAGTGGGTTGACTATTCTTCATCTCTCTGTTGTGTTTTGTTTCTGATATGATTGTATTAGCTTATAATTGGTATCAGAGTTTGGTTTGAAGGGCAATCAATGCACAAACCTTGAACCAAAGGGTGCAATCAAGAACCAAAGGACTGTCTGATCAGTCAGACAGGAAGCAAAAGAAAGTAACCGAAAGAATGGATGCAATTCCAGTGTCCATATTGGCCCAGTAAGAGAAAACACTAGCATGTAGTTGCAACATTCTGTTTTGACAGCCACGAAATATACAATCTGGGCTATCAAAATCAAGGGGTCATCAATATTCACGTTGTCTGGGAATCCATTGATGATTGAACGTGGCGTGAATGTTGACCCAAAGGAAAACAACCTTTCAATCGCCTATCTGTACTAGGAGATACCCGAGGAGCTTGTTTTAGAGGTTGTAGAGTTTGAACAAGCAAAGGAAGTCTAGGACGCCTTGAAGGCTCACTTTGTGGGCATTGATGGGGCGTAGCAGGCTCGTCTTGGTTTGCTGCAAACTAAATTTGAAGCCTTGAAGATGAGGGAAACGGAAACAGTCAAGGACTTTGTTGGACATATGAGTGAAGTTGTTTCTAAAGCAAACAGCCTTGGGGTTGTATACGATGACAAGAAAACAGTCAGAAAATTTCTTGGTTCAGTCCCTGATCAATTTTAAACAATTGTAGCTTCTACTGAACAATTTGTAGATCTGGATACCATGTTTCAAGAAGCTATTGGCAGGATACGGTCATTTGAAGAAACAATCAAGCCTTGTGGAAGGTCTCAAGGACCTAAGAACGATCAACTTCTACTGTCTTACAATGACAGGCAATTAAGAAAAAAACAGATGCAGAAAGGCAGTGGTCAGGGTCAGGGTCAGGGTCAGGGCCAGGGCCAGGGCCAAGAGACTGGTATCCCTGACAACCAAGGCCAAGGAAGGGCAGAAGGGGTCAAGACCGACTAGGGAGGCAGGGCCGGGGCCGAGGTTCTGATTCTAACCAAAACACATGGCAGCAAAAGCAACAGTCAGGTAGAGATCAATCAAAGCTAAAGTGTTTCAAATGTGATAACACGGAACTCTTAGCATCTTAGTGTCCTGCAAGGAAGAAGGATGAAGAAGCAAATCTAGCACAAGTTCAAGATGAAGGACCAGCACTACTGATGACTGTTCGAGTAGAAACAGTTTTAATGAATGAGGAGAAAATGATACCAAGTACCCCCTTAGTCCAGAACAAGCACTTATGGTTTCTAGAGAATGGTGCCAGCAGCCACATGATAGGGAATGAGGAATTATTTTCAAACCTAGATAGCAGCATGGGGGGATGAGTTCGCTTCAGTGATGGGTCGTGTGTCGAGATAAGTGATAACAAGCTTTGGAGCCCTCCTTATGAAAGACAAATTTTTATAAGAAAAATGGAGGATGCACAGTGTTAATGAAAGACAAATTTTTGTGATTTTATTAGAAAATGGAGCCCTCATGAAGATACCAAAATCTCTAAACAAACTTTATAAAATATAAATAAAAATTGCTTCGCTAGTTTCTTTGCTTGCTAATATTGATGACCAAGCTTATTTATGGCATGCATGGCTCGATCATTTGAACTTCAATTTCATTAAACAAATAGTAAAAAAGAATATGGTTCCAAGAAAAACACACCCCATTCAGGTTTGTGACTGCTGTTTTGCTATAAATCAATCACACCTCTCATTCCCTGACTAGACAAGTTACCGAGCCTCACAACCTTTGGAGTTGGTTATATAAACATATGGGAACCAATAACGCCTGCCACACAAGGAGGAAACAGGCATATGTTTCTTATTGTCGAAGATTTTATTCAATCCATGTGGGAATATTTGATTAAAACCATTAATGAAGTACTAAACTGTTTTTAAATGTTTTGAAACCTTCATTTAGATTAGTCTGGGCTTGAAGGTGTAGAATCACAAAGGTGAATTTCACATCCACAATTTACTATTTTTGCATTGAAGACTTGAAGCGAGGTGATAGAGATTAGATATATATTAATATGTTAATCATATTTAGTAGTATGGTGTATTCTAGTATGGGTATTTTGGTAATATTAATAGCTAGTGTGTGTTAGGGGTTATAAAGGGAGGTTAAGAGTGTGAGTGAAGGTAGGAAGAGATATAGTAAATGTATTGGCTCCTGCTTTGAGCAGAGAGAAGGGTTTTACCCTGGACATCATATGATGATGTAATGGTTTCTATTTTCATTAGCAATTCAAATCGTTTCTCAGATTTCTTCTTCATTGTTCTTATTTCAATTCCTATTATCTACTGTGAGTGACCAGATTCTCATCATTGGTCCGACCTGCCCTTCTCCACATCAGTCCATTCCGATTTCAGTTTTGTCGGATCTCCACCTGCGATCTGCCTCCGATTTCATTTTCACGGAACCTCATCGTCGTCGCTTCCGATTTCAACGATCTGATTTCAGAACCTCAACTGTCGTTCTCCACCATCAGTTCAATTCCGATTCGTATATGATTTCAGGTTCCTATTCATCGTCAATTCGCATCTGATTTCAGATTCTTTTAACTTCAATTTCATCTTCTAATTTCTGATTTGTTTCCAGTCGTCTCTTTCAAATCTCGCTCATCTTCTGTCGTTCTCCACCCACAATTCAATTTCGATCTCATCTGTCAATTTCGTCGCCGTCATAATTTCCTAATTTCAGAAATCATCAATTGATTTTCCAAGGAAATCAGATCCAGCAACTTCGAAATTTCGATTTCAGGCTCTTCCAAATTTCGATTTCAGAATTGTCGTTCATCTTCTGTCGACAACTTGCAGGAAATGGACATTCGTAATCAGAACTTTCGTTTGGATGTCCATGAGCAACAAATCAAACAATTGCAATCGGATGTAGCAGAGATCAAGCAAATGATAAAGGAAAATCGTAAAGAGTCCTCTGAATTTCGTACGGTCCTATTGGCGTGGATGAAGCAACACGAGAAAGCACCGGCCGATTCTTCTTTTCGTTCAGATTATAGTGCCGGTAAAGTTTCTCTCTCTCACTTTCATTATTCCAATCGATCTGGGCCTGTATCGAATGATGGGCTGCCTGGGGTGGGCCAATCTCAGCCCATAGCTGCTGTTGATTCACGACCAACCGATAAGGATTTTCAGTCACGAGGGGAGGGTTCTAGGCTCCCTGAAGGAAAGCTCCAAAGTATGCTATCGGGGAATGATGAAATTGATACTGGGAAGGGTAAACATTTGTTATTGGAAGTTGATAAGGATCCTAACCAGGTCACCATTGATGCTTGTTCATTTGTAATTGATGCTTTGGGTTCTGAGACTGGGACATTAGATGTGATATTGGGTATGGATAGGTTACAATCCTTGGGGGAAGTAGTCCATGATTGGCAACATTCATGGATGAAATTCAACCACGAAGAGCATTCGGTTACTATGCAAAGCCTTTCAAAAACTCACTCACCCAAGATTGCTCTTAACCTATGGTTACTCGGTGAGGAAGCTGATTATCAGTTGGTGGATGAGGAACAGTACCAGATTTTTTCAAATTCAGTGGTCTTGACATTGGCACAACAATCTTTCCTTTCACATTTACATTCCTCTACCTTTGAGTTGGGACACGTTTTGTATCATGATCGAGGAGTTCCACAAATTCTGCAATTGGGATGGAAAAGGCATAGAAAAAAAAGAGAGAAGTGTTTGCGTTGGGGTAATCGTTATGGGCCAGCTCATAAATTCATTAAAGTGAGGCCGGATCAATGATTAACTCCCAAGTCTTGTGGACAAGACTTTTAAATAAGAGGGGAGTAATGATAGAGATTAGATATATATTAATATGTTAATCATATTTAGTAGTATGGTGTATTCTAGTATGGGTATTTTGGTAATATTAATAGCTAGTGTGTGTTAGGGGTTATAAAGGGAGGTTAAGAGTGTGAGTGAAGGTAGGAAGAGATATAGTAAATGTATTGGCTCCTGCTTTGAGCAGAGAGAAGGGTTTTACCCTGGACATCATATGATGATGTAATGGCTTCTATTTTCATTAGCAATTCAAATCGTTTCTCAGATTTCTTCTTCATTGTTCTTATTTCAATTCCTATTATCTACTGTGAGTGACCAGATTCTCATCACGAGGATTACAAATCAATTCACTGTCCTTACACTCACCAACAAAACATGGTTGTGGGAAGAAGAAACAAAAACCATCCTTGGTACAACCTGGTATTTACTCAAAGCCAAGGAGCAGTGACAAAGCTTGAAAAAAAAAAGTCAGAGGGGCTGAAGGTTTTTTGGAAAGAAAAACATAGGAGGCTGGACTCAATATCTATAAAATTTTCCCATGAAAAACTTTTAAATCGACCCTTTTGAGCGGAAAAGTAGTGGGGCTGGGCACCCCCGAGCCCCTTCAAAAGCTTTGTCCCTACCGAGGAGCTCCTACAATTTTTTGGGGAGAAGGAATTAAACATGTTGATTACATGTTAAATCAAACACCCACCAAAGCACCAAAAAACAAGACTTCATACAAGGCTCGAAAAAGAAGTTGACCTAATCTGGTACACCTTAGGGTGTTTGGCTACATGGGACATGTAAAAACCCAAACTTGTTGTCTAATCAAGCTGAATGATAGAAGTTTCAAGCTGATTTATCTACGTACTCAATCGAATACAAAGGCATACATGTTATATGATCATGAAAGGAAGACGATCGCGGTGAGTCAAGACGTAAAATTCAAGGAATACAAAAGATGGGACTAGAATTCTAACCTGGAAGAGTTCAAAACTCTTGGTCTTGAATGGATTGAATTCTGAATTCAATTGAATCCAAGCCAAACAACGATTGGAACAACCAAACACATAGCAAACGGAGATGGAGTTGGGCAACTGACCTCCTCTATGAGCAGTCCAAAAACGGCCATCAACACAACTGCTACTCACAACCCCCTTGAAGCAGATATGAACCTAACAATTTAGCTCCAATTGGACTAGAAAATAGTCCTACTCAGTCAAGGAGTCACTTTTCTAAATTCTAATAACAACTCACCCAAACATGTGCTAGAAGCTTAATTGCATGTGTTAATTGAGGACCATTATTACCACACTTACTTTATATTGTTGGTCTATCAACACTTTCGATATGATCAATAAATATTTGATGATTTGCCAATTAAAGGGTTAAAGGCTTAAAGCCACTTGATGAAGTATGCAACAAAACTCATCATTAGACTATTAGTTAGAGTGATTTTCTTCACATGGAAGAACCAAATACCTATAAGGAGGTGGCAACAAAAAAAAGAATGGAAGGAAGCAATGACCACTAAAATATCATCAAATAAAAGGAATAATACTTGGTAATTAATGGACCTCCCATTAAGTCATCAACCCATGTGGCTGAAATAGGTTTTTAAAGTTATGAAAGATGTGGATGTAAACATCACCAAGTACAAGGCAATGCATGTAGCAAAAGGCTATGTCTAGCAACACGGAGTGGATTTCGATGAAGTTTTTGCACTAGTGTTGGACTCAAAGCAGTCCAGTCATTACCAGCTCTTGCAGCTCAACAAAGATGGAGAGTTCGCTATCTCAATGTGAAGTCAGCTTTTCGTCTTGGAGGACTTAAAAAGGAGGCATATGTTTTCCAGCCGAAGAGGTTCGTTGAAAAGGGCAACAAACAAAAGGTTTATAAAGTGTCAAAGGCATTGCATAGCCTTCGACAAGCTCTAGGAGCTTGGAACACTCGAGTTGATAGCGTTTTAAAGCAATTTGGATCCAACAGTGCAAACAAGAGCAAGCGGTATATCCAAGAAGTTCAACCAATGATCTTCTAATTGTGGGAGGGATAAGTTGATGCTTTAATTGTCACAGTTAGTACCCAAAAAGGCATAACAAAATTCAAGAAACAAATGAAGGTGATGTTCAAGATGAGTAACTTGAGCCTCTTGTCATGTTACCTTGGAATTGAGGTAATTCAAAAAGAAGAATTGTGGCATATGCTAAAAGAATATTAAAACATGTTGGAATATTGGAGCGCAATTCAACTAAGTTGCCTATGGAACCTGGATTTAAGTTATAGAAGAATGATGATAGTGAACTAGTAGATGCAACAAAATACTATAAATATATCGGTTGCCTTTGTTACTTGACTCACACAAGGTCAAACTTGTCATATTCAGTTGGACACGCAACTCGATTCATGCAAGCTCCCAAAACAGCCCATTTGCAAGCGACAAAGCATATTTTCAGGTATGTGAAGGGTACCATAGAGCTAAGAATTCGATACCGAAGAAAGGGAAGTAAAACACTGTTGGATTTTAGTGAAAATAGCTATTCGGTTGATGTGGATGATGGAAATGGCACAACAAGGCTGGTGCTTCTACTTCAATGATCGACCAGCCACATGGAACTTTCAAAAAGTAGATACAGTGGCACTTAGCTCATACAAGGCCGAATTCATGGCAGCCCCTACATTGTCAAGCTATATGGCTGAGGGGACTATTAGCTGAAGTAACAAGAAGGAAAGAAGAACAAGTGTTAATAAAAGTAAACAACAGGTCAGCCATTGCACTAACGAAGAACCCAATCTTCTACGGGAGAAGCAAGTATATCAATACACGATATCACTTTATAAGGGAGTGTATTGAAAGAAAGCACATTAGAATGTAGCACATTAGCAAGGTCCAACAAAAGGCTAGCATCCTCACTAAAGCATTGCTGAGGCCCGAGAATCAAGTTTCTAAAAATGATAGTTGTTGGGAGTAACTGTCATGAAGTGAAAAGCCTAAAAAAATGAAGTCCAGAATTAAAGAGGTGATTCTTGGTTTAATTCTGGTTAGCATCAATTAGGGGTAGAAGATCTTTTATTTAAGGAATGCAGTGTTTTCTTATTTGAGATTTCACACAGTTGCAATTTTACAGCTGTGATTGTTTTGGCTTTAAATAGTTACAGGTTCTTTTTTTGGTTTGGTATATTCAGAACCTTTTTTATCTTTCAAGAAGTAACAGGAAGCTGGTCAACTATTTTTTTTTATCTCTTTATTGTGTTTTTTTTTTTTGGATCTGATTGTATTAGCTTACATTTTGACCAATCTAAAATGAACTTATAGGCTATATTAGCCTAGGCACCGGCTAAGCCTTTAGCCTGGTTAGTGACAAATCTAAAATGAAGCCCTCTAATTGGCGTGGATTCTTGAATATCCATGAGACTTGTTGACCTAAAAATGACGTCCAATTTGGAAATTGAAGAGCAGGATAAGATAGCATATACTTTTAAATAAAACGTTTAGTAGGTAATACTACACAACAAGAAGCGTAAATCCGCAGCGAATTTATGAAACATAAATCATTATTCGCAAGAATAGTCCAAGCAAATTATCAGAGCATTGGCCAGAATCTATAGCAGAATATGGCAATTTATCGACCATCAATTTCATTACCAACAAAACAGCTGCGACAACAAGAAACACAATTGATCAAAGAACCCCACAAACTAATCTAAATGTGTAGTCTTTAAATTGTAAATAAAAAAAAATGTCTCAGGAGATGCTTAGCACGCAAAGTACAATTTTTTCAGACGAATAGAGAAGGGATAAGGATAGAACGGATTGGGATTTTATACCTGCCTTAGATTGTAGAGTAGTTTGAACAAATTGCAGGGTCAAATCAACGTCGAAGAACCGAGATCGACGAAGACGTAGTGGATTTCGGGAGTAGTCTAGGGTTTCTGACTTTGGATCCTAACGACGTGCACGGAACTTGCAATAAATAAAGAGGCAGACTATACCAGAGTAGGTGACATCGCTCGTATAAACTTAAGGGTGGTTGATAACATCTTTATAATTTATAATTATGGGCTAAATAGATAAGATGTCTAAATTTTTTTGATCGACGTTTGATCTTAATGTGTGAATCACTAATTTTCAGGTCACATTATCAAGGTCTAGTTACCTTGACCTCTGTTGAGACCCCACCACCACCTAGGAGGAAACCGCACCGGAAAACTCCTGACCTCTCAAAGACCCATATTTCGCCTTGAGAGAAATTTGAACCCATAACCTTTCATTTGGAAAGCCAAGGGGTAAATGGTTAAAAGATTTTGAATCATTAAGGCCTTGTTTGTTTTTTTATAAAAGGTCTGTGCAGCCTCTTTTGTCTGCGTCGCACAGACAACGTGCAGACGTTGACATCTGCAGACTATTTGTTTTTTCGAAAATGTTTCATTAATAAACGTCTGCTTGAGGTGTTCTTGGTGCAGATGTGGACCAACCATTTCTAGGATCTTCTAAGGTCTGCAGAGACTGCCTATCACCACCCACCACAGCTGGCCACCATCGCCGGCCACCACCGCCGCCCACCCCTCCGGCCACCGCCGCCGCCCACCCCCTTCGGTCGCCCCCATCACCTCCCATCGTACGCCACCACCAATTTATTTTAAGAGTCAACATGCGTTAAAAAACAAACACTCTTCTTCCTGCTGACTGCAGACATTTGGTTCATTTCTTCTCCTACAGATGTCTGCAGATGTAGTTTGTAGACAGCAGACATTTTACCTCTTAAAAAACAACCACCACCTAAGTGTTAAACCAGTTAAGATTATTTAATTGAACATCTAAATGTGAATGACTATTTTACCCTTATAAGTGTATCAAACAGACAATAATCTAGGTATATCATGTATTTTAATTAAGAATTCTTTGCTTGTGTAGAAAATTATTTGTTGTGAAAGAAACAACCCAGCTGCAACAGGAGCTCGTACATGTCAATGTCAGAAGAAATGCAATTCAGACTGGTGCCTACTGATCGGCACAATTCAAACGAGAAACACAACAGATCTAACAACATATAGAACACTTACATTAGGGTTCTGGTGAGTCAAGATCTGACAACGCGAGCGAGAGAGACGACGATCAGGAGGAGGTGGCGACCAGAAGGAGGAGACAATCGGGAGGAGGAGACCGGAAGTTGCAGACGACGACCGAAGGAGCGTTGACTACAGTGAGCTTCAAACGTGAATTTAGGGTTGAGAGGAGAAGATGGGATGGGTAAAAAAGTCCTCTTTTCTCCTCCATTCAGACATGTCCCAATATCTTAACCATTCAAATTCAGGTGTGTTCAGATGCTACCAAACAGCTCATTACACGGGTCGTGTTATTTTTTTCTCACTTATAAATACTGACATCAACCAATTAGGTCATGTGATAAACGTGATACAATTGGTAAACAGTTCGATGAAACTTGATGCTAATGGACTAAAACAACTAATCTCTAATCAAATAGAACATCCACATCTCTATCTTTCACTTACTTGAGTGGAAGCAAAAACTCACTCTGAGGCATCTTCAATCATCAAATTGAATCCTCGTACCTTCAACAATTGTCCTCTACTCAATCTTTAACAAATCAGCTTCTTATCATGTAAATTCTTACTTCATTAGACTTGGTTTCGATCATAGAGCAAAAGCCCTATGATAATTAGGATTACAAACTATTAGTCAATTGAATTCGATGGGAATATGTTTTATGAAAATGATCAATTTGAAAACCAATATATGTATCAGCAGAATCGGATACTCCCAGCGAGCCACAACCCTAGCCCAATGATAAGGCGTCAGCCCAGGGTAATTGGCGTGGGTTCGAAACCCGCAGCAAGGTCCAAAACTGGTTTTCTCACTTATTAAGCCATTTCTCATTTCATTTTTATATAAAAAAATTTAAATTCCTTTACAAATCTTAAAACGTAACTTTTATATAAATTCCTAAAATATTATTTATAAAAAATATGAAAATAATATCATACATATTTAGAAATTCATTAATATCCAGAAATATATTTTGTATAAAAACTATTTTTAAATCAAACAATGTGTTATCAAAACAAAATTAATAATACATAAAAATATATAAAAATTTCATAAAAAGTCAAAAAAAAATGTATACATGCATTCTAAATATTTAATCAAATAATAAATTAATCTTTATTTAAATAAATTTAAATATAACCACACTTTTGGTTTAATTCAAAATACTTAAATAACAAAGTCTTTTATAAATAAAATATAGAATAACTTTTTATAGTTATTATAAATAATTAAGTAATTATTACAAAATGATTATTTATAAATTCTAACATATTTTTTGTGAATGATTCAAATAAAGTATTAATAACTATTATTTTACACACAGACATTATTTTTAGTTTTAAAACAATAAATATTATAATAAAAAATAATTAGATAGAATATTCTATGTTGATATTCTATTATTATTATTATCATTCAAACAAAGACAAAGATATTATAAATTCCAGATATGTTATTCTTAGGGAATCCATAAAAGCCATCGACTTAAGACATTATACTTGAACTTTTGGAATATTATGTCTATTTATTCCTATAAAAATAGGGTGAGGTGTGATATCTCTATTCTCCAAAATATATTGAAAGACATACTTGGGAAAGCTAGTTACCAAGTGAGCTAATCATACTTCCTCTTTTACTTTTCGTAAACTATAAGGATATTACATGTGTCTTTATTCAATCACGTTATTCTCGAGTCAAAAACAAATACTAGATGCATACTATTAGATCTAAGTTATTCTTGATTTGGATGCCTATATGTGCTTACTTGCTTGTAGTCTTATGGGATTCTTGTTATGTTAAATATTCTAGTAACTTATGTTATTGTGTATAACAAGGGTCAAATGGCCAAGTTCTTTTACTATAACTAGTAGCCTTTCTTTAAATGACTTATATCATTTATGCACGTAAAGGTATAGTTGCCAATTAATTATTATCAAACTTTAAGTATACGTTATTTTTGGGTCAATACTATTTTAGGCCAATGTTTGCATTTTTTTTAATACTTACATATATCAAACTGTATGAGATTCTCACCAATTATGCAAATATTTGATCAAATTTATTTTTCATGTTTAACATGCTAATAGAAGATTGGTGAAGACTTAGACTAGGAAGATCTAGTTAAAAAATTGAAATATGATATGTAATTTCTTTTATGTTTGTTGAATTTGAGTTATTGTAATGTTTTGAATGTTCAAATGATTGAATGTTTGAATTAAATTATGAATGTTGATGCTTAATTACTTAAAAGTTTAAACTAGCACCATGAGCTTATGAACAATAACAAATCACACACTGATGTATTATGTCGTCGGTTGGAGTGTGACACGAATGTCCTAGAGGAATGCTTGCTAATGATTCTCTAAACGATGGCAACTAGCGACTGGTGCTATTAGCTGACCAATTTCCTTTTTCCTAAGAACAAGATGGGCTTTGTTGACGGATCAATTCCAAAACCCAATGAAACGAAAGAAACTTACGTGCCTTGGCTAAGATGCGATGCTATGATGAAGTGTTGGTTAACCACTGCCAAGGAGAAAGAAGTTAAAGAAAGTGTCAAATATGCAAAAACCTTCATGGAAATATGGCTAGATTTATCAAAATAAATTTTAAATACTTTCATGTTAAATACTTATAAATCAAACTTCCAAATATAATATCAATTATGTATTGCTTAGAAGAAAGTGTAATTATGTTGATGATATACAAATCATTCTCATATAAACATAGGTTGATTTGCGAATTCATAAATCCATACGAAAGTCATCAAGAAATCTTTTGGATCAATCAAACAAGTGAGTTTATCACATCTTCCCTCTTTTACACTTTTGTAATTTTTTGGGTTAGTTACACATGTTTTATTCAAACATATTCAAACTTTAGAAATCATTCAAATATGATGCAAGCTTTAGATGTAGTTAGTATTTGTGTTAATTCTTATGTGTGATACATGTTGTGATTATTTGTTGTTACGAGTCAAGCAAGCAAGCATTAGTACTTAGTAACCTAAGATGTGTTAGATATCATCTTTGGATTGCCTTTTGTCATTGTGCTAAAAAGGTGAAAGTATATTTAGCAAACTTGTTGAAATACATATGTTAGTTCATTTGTATGGACACTTTTTTGGACACAAGCACTGGGGTATTCTTTCATTCATATAAAAAAATTATTATTCATACCTTTAATACATGCTAGTTAGATTTATGTTTGCATCTTTTATATATATATATATATATATATATATATATATCAAATGTATGTGATACTCACCAACTATGCAAATAGTTGATCAAACTATATTTTATATGTGTAACATGTTAAAGCTATGGATGAAGATCATATAGGAATTATAAGACCTAGTTTAAAATTAATCAAGATATTGTAATTGAGATTATGATTTAACTGTTTTGGTTCGATTGCTATTTGAATATTGTAATGTTATGAAATTATGTTTGGAATTTAAAAGGAATTTTTAATTATTGAAACATACAAATAGCACCATGAGATTTTGGGCAATTACAAACCACACCTCGACGTATTCCGCTGTAGGTTGAGGTGTGATAGATTGATATCAGAGCCATGGTTATAGACAATTAGGTTATTAGAAATAGTGACCTAGTATATAACTAAGCTAACCCCAAATATGAGTTATCTCATATTATAGATTAGATACTTATGTGTTTATGTACTACATGTTATTATGTGTTTATGTACTACATGTTAATCTTTACATTATGTGTGGTATATTATATTTTGTGTTATATCTTGTTACCATAGAGGAATGCCTTAATTTATTAATAACATATGACATTCAGAGTTAGGTATATCATAAAGGAACGACTTAGAATATGAACATCATATATTTCCATAGTTTAGGTAGAGGTGCACAAATCGATTAACCGGCTAGATGCCGGGTTTTAAATAACCGAACTAGTTAACCGGCCATTGGGTTTATCGGTTTTCCAAATAACCGGTTAGGTTAAAAACCGGTTTTTATAACCTATTTTTCGTACCCGAAGGAACCGAACTGGTTAACAGGTGGAACCGGTTCTAAAACCGGTTGTTTTTACTTTTGTTAAATAAATAAAAAAATGAATAAAAATAAACAAATAAATATTAAATGAAAAAAATTAAGTACGAACTTATATAAATAAAATAAAAAACTAATATTTATTCAGAATTATTACTAGTTTTACAAACGCAATGTATATAAAATTAATTGAATAAAAATTAAGTAAGAATAAAATAAAATAACAATCTTTCAACATGATAAATTAAAAACAAAACTAAATAAAATAAGGTAACACTTAATTACACAAGATTAAAAATAAAAAAGGAAATATAAATCTAAATCGTAATTAGCCTTCGGAGTACGCTTCTGATTGAGTTCCGGGCTATTGTTCCGTATCCAATCATCCATTGCTTGTTCTTCATCGGAAAGAGGTAAAGTCATTCATTCCTCAACTTACACCCCGTGTATTTATAATTTCGTTTAGGGGCAAAATGGTCCAAAAAAAAGGTTTCAAACGGCTAAAAACGACTATATTTCAAATTTTTACATGACTGGTAAATTGGGTTCCAACATCTACTTTCTTTTCCAACGGATACAAAACGACTATTTTTTTGAATAATAACCGGTTAACCAGTTTCTAACTGATTGAAAAACTGGTTTTGCTTTAACCGGTTACTAACTAGTTTTTGAAAAATAACTTGGAACCGTTCCCAAACCGACGATTACTCCTTAACCTTAAAATCGGTCTGGAAACCGGTTTGGAACCCGATTCGGTTCGATAACCGGCTTTTTTGTGCATCTCTAAGTTTAGATATATTATAGAATAATACCTTAGACTATTATAAGCGTTATAACATATGTTATTCTTTAGTTTAAGAATACCTTAGAAATTATGTAAGTTAATTCTTATCTCATATTCACGAACACATGATAACTCTTTAGATGTTAGGAATTCAAATCATTAGGCTGAATGCCTAATCAAATCTTCCAAGTTAATCCAATACATATATGTCTATATGTATTGTAAGTTGATTTTATAATCCTGTGAGAATTTAGTTTGTAAGTGGACATGTAGTAGTTGGAAGATTGAAATGCAGTAATTGGGATTTTCGTCTTGGAAAGATATTCGTATAAATCTCCGGTGTACTTTAGGACACGTCTATCTTTCTTGGGAACTCCTAATAAGAGTATTCTCACTTATATGCCAAAGCATGTCACTCTAAATACTTTACAAACTATATAATTCTAATATGTCAAAGGTGTTCAATTTTGGATACCATTCCTAATGGTTTTAAACAAGTCCAAATGATTTATTATATGTAAATTAATCAATCCATTCCATGACATTTCTATCAAATAATAGTAATGTTATTACTAAATTTCAACATACTTCATAGATATTCAAATTCCAAATTCCTATCTAAAATCTAACACATACACAATATTTCAAGTTAATTAAAACAATAACATCCTGTCACACCCCCAAATTACCACGTACTGTTTCAGACCGCGCGAGTGTGACGTGGCCTTTTTCACAGCTCATTGTCATATAGAACGACTCTATATGAGTTCACAACATACAGTTTTGTAATTAAAACAAGTTTTCATAAATATGCAGCGGAAAATAATTGGTTAAACAAAGGTTGTAGTGGAAAATATATATAGTTAACAGACACAACATGATCAATATTGTTTGAAAAGACATAAATCAAACACAAGCCTAGGACAAGAGTCTATATGCAAGTCAGACTCCTTAGTGCATCCTCGTGCGCATCCTAGCTTGTAATCCATCAGTTACCTGAGAATACATGCGAAAAAGTGGTCAACTATAAAGTTGGTGAGTTCACAGGTTTAGACAGACATAAATCGGTAAACAGACATATACCGGGTATGTTAAGTTTAGTTGTTGGATCTACGATCCGTGAGTGTGTCAGTTCATCCTACCGAAACTAGACTGTTTCCTTTGCCTCCCCGGGACATCGCTGAACCCGGCAATCAGTATCGATATTACACTCGTTATGACCTCCAGTCAACATTGGTGCCGAGTGGGGCTAGTCAAACCCAGTAGTACTACGTAATAACGACTCGTTTGTTACACAACTAACGGTAAGGGTATGTGAGGGCTTAATGCGATAATAGTTACATTCAAAATAGTTTGACAAACATACCAGTCATATATCTAAAACAGTTTCATTGTATTCTCACCCCAAAAGTTTAGTAAAAGCAGTTAAAGAGTAAAAGTGGGGCTGTAAACTCACCTGAGTCTAGCAAGTTCGTACGCGAACGGAGTAGTGCGCCTCTTTCAGCGGTTACCTATATCACATAGGTGTTATGAGTTTGTGTTCACATTCGTGTGGGTCTCAGAGGACCGTGTTCATGTCCAAACAACCTCAAGTGGTTATGTGGGTCGAGTTGACCGTGTTTGACCTAACGACCCATTGGTGACGGTTTTAGTTCAGGTGATCGTGTAACGTGCGATATAGTGTCGTGCGAAGTGTGTGGATACCAAAGTCGCACCCGTGAGGTAACTTACTATTTATAGTAAGTTCCTATTTTAGGAAAGTTCCCAAATTAAGCAAGTAATGCAACAAATTATCTTCCGATTACTCTAATATGCATAGTTATCCTAAATGAGCATGTTATCACATAGCACATAGTCACAATTAGTCGGTTAAGCACGTTTCGCGTTTAAAAGTTACTATTTTTAGAAAGTTGTATAATTAAGCATATTTCACCAATTTTAATAACCAATCTCATCTAAATATTAATATCGTAGTTTCAAATAACCATTTGCTCATATTCGTTACAACTAACACATTGTCATTTACCGATTTCGTAATATAAAGTTACTATTTATAGTAATTTATGACAATTGCCCATATTTCAATCATTCAAAGAAATCATTACACTTAATATCATCATGTTATCATCAAATAAGCATGTTAAACATACAAGAAATCTCATGTTCATCACCAAATTACCATTTGCAACTAAAAAGTTACTATGTATAGCAATAATGATGTTAATCACATCTCTTAATGATCTTAACAACTTAAATTCATCAACAACCATCATGTGAGTTCTTAAATCATTATGTTAACCATAAATGTATAGTTCTAAGCCCATGCATGTCACCATTTCATCATCCATAATCAATTTGTGACAATAAAGTTACCAAAAATAGCAAGTTATACAAATAATCCATTTTTACTTAACAATAATCATGTAAAACCCTGTAGATCATCCCAAATATCATCAATAATCACTTGTTATCAATCAAATCATCCTAAAACATGTTAGATCATGCATGCATGTAGTTCAAAAGTCTCATTTTATAGCAACATCATCAAATGACCATCAAGTCTTGTCATTATCATCATCAATCGTGTTCATAGCATCAAATCAACCACATAGCTCAAAGATAGCATATTCATACACACAAATTTCATGATTTAAGTGGTGCTAGGGTTGCATGTGGCCATTTTGGCTTGCATGTGTGTGTGAAAGTGATTTTGAGCATCTATGGTGCTAGAACTACCTCAAGTTCAAATTCGTGGAATGAGGTTGAGATCAGTTGGTTTGGAGCTCCAAGGCCTGCTGGTGAAGTCCCCTAGTCGAAGTGTGAAAGGTGGTGGTGATGGGTGAGCCTCCAAGTTCTTCCTCTATGCTTCAATCTTCAATCCAAGCTTCTTCAATGGTGTATCAATGGCTTCCAGAGGTCTCAGATGGTGTATAATGATGAAAATGGACGGCAATCAGCTTCTGGGTTCGAGAAATGTAGTAGTAGAGTGGCTAGTAATGATTTGGTCTTGGATTTATAAAGATTTTGTGTGCTGGCGTCGTCATGTACCGCCATGAGGATCTCCGGAAAGCTCGCCGTACCGCGATGGTTTTCGGGATTCAAATTGCCCGCCCATGCTTCGCGTACCGCTAAGCCCCATTCAGGAGGCCTTAGCGTACCGCGATGGGTCCCTGAGGAGCCCAATAGGCCCAATTTCGTTGTTTTGAAACGATTTTTGCGTATTTCTCGATTACGATCATCGTTTCTCGACATATAAGCATTGTTCTACCTAACTTAGGTTCCCTAGGACCTAAGTATAGTGAAAGTGGACTGTGATTCGTTTAGTTCACCAACGTTCGTTATTCAAGACACGTGCGAGCGTTTTACGATAATTCCTTGAATTATCTGTGCGTTCGGGTTGTTGTGCCACGTGTCACACTAAATATTCATAATTCTAGCGCCACGTAAGTAATAATCATACACATTATTATTAAAATAAAATAATTACTGACCTGGAATTTACGAGGTGTCACACATCCTAACCAAGAAGGACGCTTCAAATGAATAGACTATCCTAATTGGTGGCTCAACAAAGGAAAAAGGGAAAAAAAAAAAGGAAGTCGAAGGCTGCAGAGGTGGAACCTGATCAAAGTACAATAAGGGATGAATAAAGATCAATACCAAACCTTATTGAAACAATTTACAACAACCAAAGAAGACATTGAAGGTGATAACTTACCTAAAGATAATATGGCCATGGCAGGTAACTTTAAACAAAACAATGAGCGAATCATAAACTTTGGTTCCATGGAACACATAGTCCACAAACTTAATTGTTATACATTTATCCGATCATGAACTATCGGTTTTAAGGATGTGATATTTACTATTTATGAAATAATAAATAGGTGGAGATTGATTATTGAGATAATCAATTGATGAAATAAATAAAGTTTAATACATTGAACTTTATTATTTAATACAATTTATTAATTAAAGGTTAATAAATTGAGGTTTAATCAAGTTTTATCCAATTAAAGTTAATTACTAGATGGTTTATCATGTAAAACTTATAGGGTTTAGAATGTAAATACCTTTATTATAAATAAAGGTGTTTAACTTACAATTAAATATAAATTAAGAATAAAAAATCCTAATTCTCCTTTTTCTCTTCATCCTAGCCGTTGACCACCACCACCAATTGGTGGTTCCCAGATCGACCCATCCGAGTGCAGGGTCAAGTCGTAGGGCGGCCGGGTTGAGCAGCTGAACCAAATCCGATTAAATCAGTTTTTTAGGATTCGTTTATGATTCATGAGATGAGATCGAGTGTTTGAGTGATCGTTGATTGTCACTAGCGAGACTATTGCCATATCCATGGTATGGATTTGGATTATCTTCGCAAAGGTGGATTTCTAAACGCCTTATGATTGTGTTTTATTATTTTTTATTAATTCTTTAATTACTGGATCATGTTTTAAAATTGATTTGATTATGAATCAAAAGTTTTGGTAACCTAATCGCTTCTGCTATGTCAGATATGATTTGACTGATTAATCAGATTTTATGAAAACTGATTTTGTTAATTAATTTGATTAATTAACTTTGATTTTAAAACTCGTAAATTTTACTAGAATTCCCAAAAGACTCAAAGGAAGAAGTATGTATGAAAATTCAACTAGTTTTCTCCTGGAAAGAACAAACAAGAGTGTGTAGACTCCTTAAGTTCCTTTGTGGGTTAAGTTAGGCTTCTTGTTGTTGGTATCATAAATTCACAATGGCTTTAACTAATTTTAGTTTTTCTCAACAAAAATTAGATCATTTTTTATTTACCTATTCTTCTAACGAACTCTTTATAAAAGTTCTTATCTATGTGGATGGTTTCCTAATCACAAGAAGTCACTTTAAAAAGTTCCAAAAAACCAAATTCTAGCTCAATGAAAATTTCATCATAAAAGACCTCGACCCTTTATAGTATTTCTTGGGAATTAAAGTAGTTAAAACCTTATATGGCATGGTATTGAATCAATGTAAGTACACACTTGATATACTTGAAAACAACTGTTAGCTTGATTGCTGCCCTAGCTCTTTTTCCATGGAGTAAAATGTGACACCCTGTAAATTTCAGGTCAGCTTTTATTTTAATTAAATGTTTATTTAATTAACATTTGCATACGCGGCACTAGAATTAGTTTAATTTAGCGTGACATGTGGCACGATAGTACAAGCACAAGACACAAACACGATAATTCGGTGAATTATCGCAACACGCACACACATGTCGAATAAATGTGAACGTTCGTGAACAGTAAACAAGTCGTGTAACTAAACACTAATAACATCACAAACGCTCAAACATTGAACTAGATAGTTCAAACAATGATAAACGGTGTTCTATAAACGAGAAAACGTCGAAAAACGAGCCAAACCATCGAAATTGGTCGAATTATGCTCAATCGGGATCCTTCGCGGTACGAAAAAGACCCCGGAGAGCCTCTCGGAGGTACACAAAGGATGGGCGTGGGATTTGAATCCCGAAATCCGCAGCGGTACACTAAGTCCTTATGGGACCCTTTTGGCGGTACGCGGCGACACCCATACACCAAATCTTTATAAAACCAAGACAATCATGCCTTCCCTATCACTTCCACTCATTACCTTCGGCTTCACACGACACCACCCGACCTTATCTTCCCAAAAACCCTCTGAAACACCCTTTGGAAGCCATTGGAGCACCTCATCTTGAAGGTGGAAGCTCGGAAACCATAGGAGGATTGAAGAAGAAGGCTTGTGGAGTTGTTTCACCGTCATCACCTCTTTGTTTATGTTAAACACGAGCTAAACAGGAGTTCTTGAAGCTACTACAACATTATCTTAGTGTTTCAAGCTTTGTGAGATAGTTTTTACAAGCTTATACACATATTCAACACTTAAAAACCCACATGCAACACTTGCAACCCACATGCACACACACAAACTTAACATGCAAGAATTTGTGATGTTATGAATCTAGGTTTTGATGACTTAATAACTGATTTTGATTAACTATGATGATCTATGAAGATCTACAATGAGTTTTGTTGATGATGGTGCGATTTGTGTCATGAATCCATGAAATACTTATTTTTATTTACATGCATGTATGATATAAGGTGTTTGTGATGATTTTGGATGATAATGAATGATTATTGATGATGATTGAGTATATTTGCAAGGTTCATTATGATTTTAATGATAAAAAATGGGTTATTTGAAGTTCTTGATGTTATTAGATACTTTTGTGTTGCAAAATGATGATTTGGTGTAATATGATCATGCAAGTAACATTAGATGATGATTTGTGATATATTATGGTGATATTTGCATAAGAAATGGATTAAGAATGATATAATGGTCATTTGTTGAATATTTGAGCATAGTTACTATTTTTAGTAACTTTAATAGTTCATAATCTTGTTAAAAAATGATTTTGGTGAAATAAGTAGTTTAAAATGATGAGATATTGTTAACAATGAAGTTATTAATAAGTAACATGGATTAGTTTGGTTAAAATGATGCTTAAGGTGAAAATTGATATTTATAGAAACTTTATTTGATGAATTCATGAAATAGCAATGTAAGACTTGATTTATACGTGATAAATAGCTTAGAATGATGCATTATGATTGTTGTGTGAAAAGTTATGTGATTCTTGTTGTTAATAATGCTAAATATAGAAACTTTCCATTTTAGGAAACTTTAATGAATAAAAACGATTTATGTGTTTATTTGATCGCATGTGACAACGTGCTATGTGTTAACATGATCACGTAGGATTAATGAGCATGTTAGAACCATTAAAATGTAACGTGTTGTGAACTTACTAAAAATGGAAAGTTACTATAACTAGTAAGTTGTTTATAAACGTGATTTATGTGTTTTACGCACTATATGCATGATAACGAATGTTACATGAACTATAACCAATGCACAGTTTACCAACAGGTCGTTGACTTGACACGGTCAAACACGGACAAACATGGATCGACATGGACAAACATAACAACCGAGGGTTGTTGAGAACAAACACGAGCATGGACATGAAACATGATCACAAACACGAACTTACGTAAGTCGTACGATATAGGTAATGGGTGAACGAGTCACCTGAAGCAAACCGGAGCTTACGCATACTTCAAACGATCACTAAGGTGAGTTTACGGCCCCTCTTTAAACTCTTTTGCAAACTTTCAAAACAGGGGGAGAATACATGTTCATCGAGTCAAACATTATTACTTGTACAAACATTTGTGTATGCTTGTTTATTGACAAACATGAAGTGTTGTATCGTAACAAAGTCCTCGCACAGTCTTACCGTTAATGTTCAAACAACGAGGTGAATTTAGATAGTACTATTGGGTGTTACGAACCCCACGTGACGCCAATACTGACTGGAGGTCGGGACACGTGTAATCTCGACCCATCGTGCCATTGTTTTTATGAGACATGGCGGAGGCAAGAGCTAACAAGTCTAGTTCGGTAGAGACGCAACTGACACTTGGAGCTTAGGGTTCGGAACTAACATTTAATAAACAGCATGACACGTGACAAACATTCTGTTATATATATGTATGTATATGTATCAAAACCTGTGAACTCACCAACTTATGTGTTGACACTTTTTCTTAACATGTATTCTCAGGTAACTAGCTGGCACAGAACGGGATGCACTTAAGGACACGAGCAAATGAATTGCATACATTCATACCGTGTCGTTTTGATCAAACAATTTTATTTACATTATGTCATGTCAAACATTGTGGTGTCTAACGTTTACATTCCGCTGCATTTGAACAATTTATCATTTCCGCTGCTTATGTACTTTTGATATTCCGCTGCAACTTATTTAATCAGTTTAGTTAATACTATGGTTACAAACATATTTTTCAAAAGCATATAAAGTCATTCTATATGATCGAAGAGCTGCGATTCTGGCCACGTCACAACCATGCGGTCTAACAACGCATGTGGGAATTTGGGGGTGTGACATAGAACCTTAAACTTGATCAGCGTAATGAGGGTGACAAATAGATGCTTCACAATACCAGTGTCTCATTTGGAGGTTGTTATACTTACATGTTACTAGGCATGACATTACCTATTTGTTGAATATTTGGAGACAGTTTGTCTCGAATTACTGGGAAGAGCTTACAGAAGCGACAATGTGTATTCTTAGATACTTCAAATAACACCAGGACAAGGCAATTTTTTCAAAGAAAAGTGACCTAAACATGGTTTCCTATTATAACGCAGATTGGTTCGATGTACCTTTACCTATCGCTTTAGAATATGTTATGTTCTTCTAATAGAAGGAGCACCAATCTCATGGAAACCTATAAAGTAGTCTGTCGTCCCTCGTTTGTCAGCCAAAGATATATATCGAGCCATGAAAAGTACTGTAAGTGAAGTATTATGGGTCCAGTGTCTTCTCAAGGATCTTCAAGTTTGTTGTTCTAGTGCCACTCCTTTATACTATGGTAATCTTGTAGCCAAAAATATAGCCAATAATCATGTTTTCCATGAACGTACCAAAACATGGAAATGTATTGTTTCATTGTTCAGTAAGAATGGAGTCCAAAGAAATATTGTTGGTTCATGTTGATACTAAGGAGAAAATTGCATATATTTTTGCTAAGTCATTGGGAGCAAAACTGTCACACCCCGACCGACGATGGAATACGTCGGGGCGCGAGTTTGACTGTTTATTAGCTCATGGTGCTATTATAACATTTCGATATTTAAATCATCATTATTAACAACAAACCAAACATTTATTGAATACAATAAACAATTACAAACATTCATTGATTTACAATGAATAATCTATCATTTACAATTTGAAAGCCTAAACATTATTAAGAATTATACTAGGTCCACTAAGCTTATCCTATGTCTATTCCATAGTCTTCACCATATCCTGTTACATATGTAAAATAAATTTGGGTCAACTATATGAGTATTTGGTGAGTTTTCCATACAGTTTAATATATATAAGAATATGTTTAAAACTTATGCAAACAAAGTCTAAATCAATAAGACCTAAAGCAAGTATAAGTACAAGTTTAACAATGAATGCTTTGGCTCTTTCACCTTTACTATCTTAATTTCATAAGTCATCAATGAAAAGCTACTAGTTACACCAATTGAATATCGTCTCTTTCACCATTGCATTTTACAATAACCAAAGTTATTGTGCAAAGGCTATTAGCTACATTGATTATCGGCTCTTTCACCTTTGCAATATATAATTAATAACCTAAGTTATATTTCAAGGGCTGCTAGATACTAAATATATATGACATAACAAGAATATGCATAACACATAAACAAGTATGCAACTATAGCACATAAGTCAAAAAAAACTTAGACTAACAGTTTGCATCTATTTGATTTTGACTATAGAATCTTTGATTGAATAATGACATATGTAACTGATGTGCGTGAAACTATATATTTTTATAATGGATTTTTCACACAGATTTTAGTTTTAAAAAAGGTTTTTACTAGAAACTAAATCACACACAATAGGCAAGTGTACCTATCGTATAATAATATAGCTTATGGTAAGAACCGGATATCAATCTGTGGACACGATATCTCTAAATACTAGACCTCGGTCAATGTTTAGCAACAACATGAAAATGTCGGGTTTTGTGAATTTTTAAATAATAACTAAAAGAAGGTTTTTTAAATAATCTAATATCTAAGAGAATTGCCTAGATCATGAATCCACTTAGTCTAGTGATGTGATTACTATGAATTGGTAAACCAAATGTTGACTAGATTCCGGTCAAAGATATCTAATCCTATAATCCTTTGGAAGATTAAAATGATAAACACATTCTAATCACCTAGGATTATTCTATGAAGCCTAATGTCAAGGTCTATGTCAAGATTTAATTAAGAATTAGTCATCCGTCAAGAATCTTAATTCCACAACTTAAGGAAAATTAATATGACTTATACACACTAATCGCCCTAAGTTGCATAAATTCAACAAAGTCAAAATTTTTTCCAACTTACAATCTATGAACACAATCATGCAAATGAGGTCATTTGGCCATAATTTCCTAACTCACATGTTAATCATATTCAACAAATCATAATATCACCATGGTTTTTCCAAACTTTAGTGAAAGAAAGCATACTCATGCAAGTTTTATAACATTCAAGAAACCAATTATCATTCCTAATCTCATGGCATAATCTTAAAAACAAGTTGTAAGATTATAAACAAATGTTTGATCATGGTTTTCCAACATAGTATGACTAAACATTCATCATTCTTGAACACTAATCAACCTACACAAATTTACAACATCATTGGAATACAATCATAACTTCATCTTGAATCTTGACATAAACCCATTTGACCAATTCATAAAATCATCATCACATAAACAAAAGTTTCATCATAATCTAGACAATGAAGTGTTTAGCCCATAAGGCTTACAAGAACAATAACAAAGTAGCTAAAATTAACAAAAGACATGATTAAAATAACAAAATGCAAACCACTAGTAAGCAAGGATTGAAACAAGATGGTGTTAGATGCTCCTTGGATCTTCAAGACCTTCACAATCTCCCTTGGATAGCCTTAAGAAATCTGAACAGAAGGTAATTTTGCTCCAGGAAGTCCAACCATTTCAAATGAGGTGAAAAGCTCAATTTATAGAAATTCTGGAACTTGGCACGGTCGTGCACCATAGATGCACGGTCGTGCAAGGTGCTACAGTGCTTCACTTTTGGTGTGGGACAGTTGTCGAAGTTGCCATTTTCAGCTAAGTCTCGAAAATTGACTCGAGGTGTCAGGAACGGTCGTGCCAAAAGTTGCACGGTCGTGCGCAAGTCGTCATGGCCGGCACTACCTCCATTTGGCCCGGCACTGGCTAGCTTGCATGGTCGTGCTTGGCTTATGCACGGTCGTGCATAGGCCAGCACTACCATGCATGGCCTAGCACTACCTGGTTGCACCGTCATGCAAGATGGTGCACGGTCGTGCATAGGCCAGCACTGCCATGCATGGCCTAGCACTACCTGGTTGCACGGTCGTGCAAAGTTGTGCACGGTCGTGCAAAGTTGTGCACGGTCGTGCATGGGCCGGCACTGCCAGTGCAAGATTTGGCATGACAGTGCGCATCTGGGGATTTGCTCAGAAAATGCTGAAATTCCATACAAGGCTTGATTTTCTTCCGAGCAAGGCCGTTTATCCTACAAATTCACAAAAACAATAATTAAGACTATTTGTGAATGAATTTGCATGTTGTTAACGTTAAAAGCGGGGGAAATTGAGTTGAATAATATGTATAATTTAAAGTATATCAGTAACATCCCAAAAGTATAAAATGTAAAAGTGAGAGTATGAGTGAAACTCACTTAGTTTGTCTAGCTTGTTTGAGTTCTTGCCTATGAGTCCAGTGAGGTTGTTCACACCTTAACCTAAAGGCAATAGAAATCTTAGTATCACTTAGAGTTCAAGTTTGATTTTATGGCATACTATGGAAGTCCTTAAAGATGTATCTAATTTTCGATGGTTTTATTAGGAATATTTATATATTTATAAAATAAATAAATACCCTATTTGAATTTGAATATCATTAGAGTATCTCATAGCAATTTGAATAATGTATTTCCAACCATTTGTTTCTGTTTAACAAGTTACATAATTTAATAATTTGTTTCAAAAATTTGTCTAATAGCATAAGCTTCAAATAGTTTATGAATCAAATAAATGATTGATTTAAATCTTTATTATGAAAAATAAATATTTGTTTTAGATTAATAATGTGAACTATTTTATACCAAATTTATTCGTCTAAATAATCTTTGTATTTTACTTGCATGGTTTAGCTAAATATTTGTTACAGAATGATTAATTAAAATTATTCTATATTACTTTGATTGTTAAAAATAATTTAATTAAAAAAGATGATATTTCTTTAACTCAAATAATTGTTGTTGTTGTTTTTGTTGTTGTTGTGGCTATTGCTGCTGCTGTTGTTGCTATTTGAATTTTTGATCGCGCCTTGCCCGACCGGGTTGAGGAAGAAGAAGAAAAATGAGGTTTTGGGATGTGGCAATTCCAACCCCTCCTATTTCTCTATTCTGTCAAATTTGTTTTAAGGTTTTATAACTAAGATATGTATTAATAGTTTACACTTTTTACCCTCCTAGTTTGTTCGATTAAAATTTCTATGTAAATAAAGTTATAAAATCCATAGAACTAAATATTTTATATTACTTTATAAATTTCTTTCTTTACACATATTATTATTTGAATTAAATAATTGGTTTTTAACATAACATTATTTTATTATAATTATTATATATGTTAATATACATATATAACTTTATTGATGTACATATACACACATATTATATGTCTCAAAATGTTTCATTTTATAGGAATCTAATTTGTTATTTATTTTAATAAAATCTTTTTGTTGTATTTTCTTTTCGTATTTACATCTTTGTCTATATATTTATATACACAATTATGGGTGATTATTTGTATACATGTATTAGTAAGATGTTCGCGCGATGTGGTAGAAAACAAACAATTAGGTTACTGAATTTGGCTCGTAAAAAGCTTAAACCACCTAATTTTTGTCAAATCAACTCTTTTAACTAAAAAATTTATTATGATAAAATTTATAATCTAAAATGCCAAATATGATATGACAAAAGTGTCAAGTAAATTATTTGATCTGAGAGGGTTTTCTTTTATAGGTATTATATGACACTTTATTTTTAAATGTATCAATGTGAGACAAACTAAAAAGTAAAAGAAAACAATTTAGTTTATGGTTCTTAAAGCTTTGTTTGTTGTACTTTACGTTTTAAGAGTTGTAAAACTCTTAATTTTAAGAGTTTTTGGTAAAAGGCTATTGTGTCATTCATATATGTATTATATAGTAGTATAGATAAAGAACATCAATACTTTTATTTTATTAATATCGTTTACCATTTAAATTTTGAATTATGATAATGAAAACTGTAGGAATTACAAAATTAAACAACTACTGAATTTACTCGACAAATTGGGTGTTCGTAACGTTCATGCTCGAGTTTGAAGGGGAGTTAAAGAGTATGATATATTACTATTATAATTATAATTCCTAGTATTTTGGGACATCTGTATTTTTTTTTTGAACACCTTGATGTTTGTTTCAAGAAATCATAAATTATAATTCCTTCTCTTGACTTCTCTTATGAGAGGGCTTCTAGCCTAATGGTAGCCCCTTGACTTCTCTTATGAGAGGTCTTGGGTTGGAGTCTTACCTAGAGCAAATATTGTTCTGGGTGAGCCAGGGGGTTTTCCTAGTTGTAGGTTTCCTCCTGGGCAGGTGGGTCAGGTCACCACGCTCTGTTATTCGGACGGAAGGGTGATCTATTTGCCAGGGTGATCCCGGGTGACCGGGCATTTGCTGTTCAAAAAAAGAATGTTTAACCGTCTCCCTTAGTAATTGATATATAATTTGTGTTTTAGAATAAAACATCTTGCATTTAAACTTTGATAAAGACTAGTTAATTTGAAGTAGTTTAAGAGTAAGAATCTATATATATATATATATACTACATAATAAAATAATAACAAATTTGTCATTTTTTACTTTAATTTTCATTTATCATTAATTTTTGTCTTCACTTTAATATTCATTTATTATTAAATTTTGACACTTGTCACTATAATATTTCTCATTTAATTGTATTTCACTAATTCTTTCTCATATTTAGATTCTGTACTTAATTCCAAAAATAATTTATTATTATAATAATTTACTATAACTATATAATCATAAGTAACTAAATAATCATAAGTAAATTTCAATTATATCTTAATTTAATGTATAATGTTATAATTTTTAAGTATTTATTATTTATAATTTTCAAATCTGAATTATTTTCTTTTTTCACTAACGACTAATGTGATATTCAATACACAACTTTTTATAAAACTATTGGTTTGTAAATGCTAAATTTATTCAATTCGTATTAAACCTCTTTTTATGTGCTCATTAGTCGTTCAAAATAACTTCAAGAATTATGAAGATAGTATCTTACTTATCAAATGTCAATTACGTAACTACTAAACTTTCGAATTGTTGTTTTAATATTTAAAGTATTTGTTAATACATAGTTTAATAATCTTATTTAAAAATATCGTTTTATAATTTTTAAAATTATTAGTTCTAGCTATTTAGTATTTTATATTTATTCAGTGTAATACACGGGGTAACAATCTATTAAGATATATGTGAGTTCAAAAAATATATAAATTAAGGACTAATAAAATAACGGGATAACTCTACACATATATAACCAACTTTTCTAATTGTCTCAATTAGGTCAGTAGAATTTTTTTTGTCCTAATTAAGTCATTCAACTTAGTATGGATGCTATAATCCTATATATATAACCTGAATAGCAGGTTATTTTTAATTTTCTGTATATTTAACTTATTTAGTATGTTAAGTAGTGCTATAATCATTTTATAAAGCAAATAATAAATTTAAAATTATTTAAAACCATTCACATTTACGCATGATATTTGAATTAAATTAAGTTTTTCACACAATATGTGTCAATATTTAATGTTTCAAGCTTAATTTTTTCAAATATCATGCGTAAATATGGATGATTTTAAATAAGTTATAATATATTAATGGTTTTATAAAATGATTATATCACCACTTAACATATTAAATAAGTTAAATATGTGAAAAATTTGCAATAACCTGTTATTCGTGTTATTTATATAGGATTTAAATACATATACTAAGTTTAATGACATAATTGGGAAAAAAAAGTTTCAATGATTTAATTGAAACAGTTCGAAAAGTTGGTTATATTTGTGTAGAGTTATCCCTAAAATAGTTAAACCATTATGTTTAATAAAACCCAATTTGGCAAAAAGAAAAAATATATATGTAATAGTTTTTAGACTTCATAAAAATAACCAATTTCTGGAAGAAAAAAAAGGTTTTGTCTTAAAATATACGACACTCCTTGTATTAGTGTATTTCGATTCTATCCATTAATAATAGAAGTAAGTAAGAGTGAGAAATGATAAGTTTTTCAAAACAGAACATTGGCAATTTTTTTCTAATAAAATTATTTTAATATATAATTTTTCCGCTAACATTTAAAAAAAAAAACTGCAAAAATATGGAACTTGCAACGGATGTTTTGGTTAGGGAGGGGTTATCTACACACCCCAAAATTTTAATTCAATACCCTGGCCGCCACCCATACGCCCGTAGTGGCCACTACGGGGCGTTTAGACCACAGACTGACAACCTTAAATGATCTGACATTCTGTGTCAGCTTTTGCAGACCTATACGCTACGTAGTGACCACTACGGGGCGTATAAGGTTAAAAAAATTAAACTCAGCAGCCTTGTGGCGTTTGAGTATGTTTTGAGGGATTTGGGTATGTTTTTGGGGTGTAAAAATATAGTTGTTTTGTTAAAAAATTAAAAATATAATAGTTTTGTATAAAAATTATTTTCATATTTTGCCACGCATCTCTCGTTACGTTTATATTTTACGACGCATCTCTCGTTCGTTAAAAAGTTTAGTTATTTTTTTAAACGCATGTTTTTTGTTTGTAAAAATCTAGTATTTTTTTGTTTAAAACTTGTTTTTAATTTTTTACGGTCTCTCGGTTCGTTTATTTTTAATTGTTTTTTAAAACTTTTAGTTTTGAAAGCTAAAAATGTTTTTAATTATTAGATTTAATTAAAATTTAAATATATTAATTAATTGATATATGAATGACGTTCTTTGTTTAAGCATATTGATGTTACAGAATAATACGATAAATAATGCATCACCAACCAAAACATATTTAAATAATAAACACGCATCACCAACAAAACATATAATAATAAACACGTATCACCAACAAAACATATTTAAATAATAAACACGCATCACCAACAAAACATATAATAATAAACACGTATCACCAACAAAACATATTTAAATAATAAACACGTATCACTAACTAAAACAACCAAATATATACACGCATCATCAACCAAAACAACCAAATATATACAAACCATAAACATGAATACAAGTGTCTGTTTAACAAATACAAATATAACTGAAAATACTAAGGTAGAGGTGGAGGGGGAGGAGGATAATCTCGTGGCTGAGGAACTGCAGGAAGCTGGATACCCTCACCTTGTGCATGCCTAAGCTCGACATGCACATGCCACGAGATCAGATCCTCCAACCGATCCACTCGTCGCGTCAGCTGCTAGCTGGTATGAGCGAGCCGCTGACTGTGCTCAACCTGCGGCTGTTGGATCTGCAACAGCTGCTGGATCTGCAACATTGTCCCGTAGTGACCACTACGTGGCGTTTGGGTCTAATCAACTGACATTGTCGGACCTTTTTTAGAACATCGTACTAATACGCCCCGTAGTGGCCACTACGGGGCGTTTAGGTCTAATCAATGCCCCTGTCGTTTGACCAAGAAAGTACAATCCGTACCAAAAAGCCCCGTAGTGGCCGCTATGGGGCGTTTGAGGGTTGTGCAGACATTATTTTGGGGTGTAAGTTTAACACCACCCTTTGGTTATTAGTTTTGCAAAACGGAGCCAAGCACCAGCAGTTTGATTATTTTGGTTGTTAGTAAAGATGTTTACATTATTAACACGTTTAAGCTTCGGTTAACCGCCCGTGCATCTTAAAATAATTTCAGTTAATAAATCTAAGTTTTCAGGACTTCCCATGAAAAAACAAGATTCAATCTTCTTTTACTTATAATAATAAATAACTCAAATGTCACTTGTCAAGTTCTTAAAACACCATGTCACTTGTCAAAATTTTAAATAATTTTTGGCATGTGTCATATTCATATTATGATATCTAATTCTATTTCCTTTTAAATGCACATATATTTTCTTCATTAAATATTAAATAATTAAATTAAATGCTAATTACTAATGATTTTAGTTATACATATTTATATTAAAAAAAATAGATTTTGAAAATAAAAATTATATAAAACAATTTTTCTAAAAGTAAACAAAAACTAGAAGTTTAAACAACAAGATTAATATATTTAAAATTATGTTTTTTTAAACAATTTCAAAAAAACAAAAAGTTAAAAAATGGTATTATTGTTTTGTTATTTAAAATATCTATGGATGCATAAATTCAATCAATATATTTTATATCAAAAATTGTTTTTTAAATCCTATATTTTTATTAGTTATTATATAATATTTTTCTTATATAATCCGTGTAATACATGGGTTATTAACTAGTTATTCTAATAAAATAATAACTATCTAGGACAAATGTCATCTCCACATAAACTCTAGAAAATTTTTTCTCCCATCTCTACCTACTAAATACTAATTAACTTTTGTATTAAATATTAATAATTAATAATTTTTAATAACTAAATTATACAAATAAATATAAAAATATATAGATCTTCTTATCATAAAAAATAATTAAAACTTAATAAATCATATGAAAATTTCATTTATATAATATCTTAAAATATAATTTTATAATTCTTAATCCTTATTTGTAATATGCTATTTTTAAACATTCAATAGTTATTATTTTATAAACAATTAATAATATCGAACATACATATTTTATAAAAAATTATTGCTTACAACATTTAGATTTATTAAAACTATGTAATACATGTGTTTTTAACCTAGTTTGTTGTCACACCCCCACCTCTCGTCACCTGAGAATGATGTCATCAAATGGGTAGCGGAAGCATAGTGGTGATGTCTCAGAGCATGAGGGGTGACTTACTTGATCCGGTATCATCATAGCACACAGATTACGAAAAGTAAAACTTACATTACAAGGTTCGTGGTTACAAATATTATTACAGTTTATACATTTTACAATTTATTTAATTACAGTTGTTGCTAGTGCTGTGAGTGCATCCTCACCGTTGTCCTTGATTGCCTGCAAAAGTTTTAGTTTCGAAAACATCAGCACAAAGCTGGTGAGTTCATACAGTTTAGTTAAATCATATGATATGACAGTTAAGTTCAAATACATGTTCACAGTTCCGGATAACCATGGGACCCGTATCTAGTTCCTTTCGGACGATATGTTCAGTTCTCGATATTACCCGTCGGTACATATCTTATTGCCTCATTATCTTAATGTCTATCACACCATTAAGAAGTTCAGGAAACAGATAACAAACATTCACACCAGGGGAGATGCAATCCTCCCAGTGAATGGGGTGTCAACCGATAGTACTATCAATGTTTTCTGCTCGGCCACACATGGGTTCACTAGATACAGTTCAAGAATGAGGACTTTGATATCATGATAGAGATACTAACGGCAACAATCCCATGAAATCCACAAATTCAGTTAATCACATGAAATCACGCAGATAACAGTGTCACATATCATATGATCAAGAAAAGTTTAGCAGTTATACCCCGATGTTTATACAACATTAAAAGAACAGGGGTGGTACGAAACTCACCTGATGATATAAGGTAGCAAAATCTCTTCAATCTAACAACAAAGAGATGATTCTGCATTTAATTATATTTAATAAATTATTTATGTTCTAGTTTACTGATTAGATCTTTCTGAACGTTCAATGTCAAAGACATTGCTTAATATATCATCAACTCGATATTAATTATATCATTAACCAATTTAAGGTTATATCATACAATGTATGATAATGTAGGAACCTACATTGCATTAGGTTCCTAACACATAGTTGATGACATTCTAGATTAATCTTAAATAATCTCGGATTAATCAAATAGTTAATATTGTTGATTATAATATTAAGACAATTTTTAGATGATTTAATGGCTTAGAAATGATTAATCCTTGTTATTGATTACCCAAATATCATGAAATATCACAATGTAGCACCATAATAGGTGAAATAACCAGATTTAACATACTAATCTGACTGTTATCATAAACATCAGATAATCATTCCAATAAGTATGTTAATGATTATGATTAGTTTGAAACACTTGGATTTAACCTTTGCATTTCAAAGATTAATCAAACTAATCACCTACATTGTCATAATCAAATGGTTTAAACCATTATAATCATAGGTATGATTTCATGCAAACCGGGCATCACAACGGATCAAAACAAGGATTTAACCGTTAGAACTTCGTGTTCTTCGTTTATAATCAATCCTAGCCATCATCTAGGCAATAATCAACAATCCTAACTATCTCATTACGTTCAAAATCAAGATCTAATCAATCAAAATCAAACTAGAAGGTTAAAACGAACCGTTACCTGTTCTGACGAGTTCCTGCGGGTAAAACTACGATCGGGACTTGTATATACGATCCGTGGGATGATCCAGATGTTTGAGGAGCTTAGATTTGAAGTTTAGAAAGGTTTGATGGCTGGTTTATCGTTTAAAGGTGATGCAGGGACGAAGAAAACGAGTTTCTGGACAATTCTATGCGATCTGATCATCAAATTATATTTTTTTGCCGACATAGTAGCCAGGCGTATCGCCTGGGTTGGTACACCCACGCCAGGCGTACCGCCTGACCCGATTTTCAGCCCATTTTTGATTTAAACTTCGTTTCGCGATTCCGGGGGCATACGAACTCCGTTTTGCGTGCGGTTTTCGCCCACGTTCATCATTTTTCACGTTCTAACAATCCCCATTAACAAAAGTTGTTAATTCCTCGTGGATTTCAAACACGATCAAATGTGCTTACGTCATTAATGCCGAATTCTTCGTACGCAATCGTCACAGTCTCCTCCTGTTAGAGAAATTTCGTCCCGAAATTTAGTGAAGACTTATCTGTTGACAATTGTCTATGAGAACAAGTGAGGATATTTGGCTTTCATCTGATCTTCACGTTCCCAGGTATATTCAGGTCCTCGTTGAGAGTTCCAGCGAACTTTAATGATTGGTATACGACTGCGTTTGAGTACCTTAACTTCTCGATCCATTACTTCTACCGGTTCTTCGGTAAACTGAAGTTTATCATCGATCTGAAGTTCTTCAAGAGGTACGATCAAAGATTCATCGTTTAAACACTTTTTCAGATTTGATACGTGAAAAACGTCATGAATGTTACTGAGTTCAAGAGGTAATTCGAGTCTGTAGGCTACAGATCCAATTCGTTCAAGAATTTTAAATGGCCCTACAAACCTCGGTGAGAGTTTACCTCGTTTACCAAATCTGAAAATGCCCTTCCAGGGTGATACTTTCAACATTACACGATCACCAACTTGGAATTCTAATGGTCTACGACGGTTATCAGCATAACTCTTTTGACGATCGCGAGCAGCTTTAATTCGTTCTTGAATCAGTGCGATCTTATCAGTGGTTTCTTGGATGAATTCTGGGCCAATGATTTGATTTTCTCCTATTTCCGACCAGCAAATAGGAGATCTGCACTTGCGCCCATACAGTGCCTCGAATGGAGCGCATTGTATGCTGGTATGGTAGCTGTTATTGTATGAGAATTCCACAAGTGGAAGATGAATATCCCAGCTACCTCCAAAATCAATCACACAGCTTCTGAGCATGTCTTCTAACGTTTGATTTGTTCGCTCCGTTTGCCCATCCGTTTGTGGATGATAGGATGTGCTCATATTGATTTGCGTGCCCAGAGCATTCTGAAGAGTTTGCCAAAATCGTGACATAAATCGACTATCTCTGTCAGAAATGATAGAGATCGGTACTCCATGTCGAGATACAATCTCATTAACATAGAGTTTAGCCAGTCGATCCATAGAGTAATCTTCTCGGATGGGTAAGAAATGCGCAGATTTAGTAAGGCGATCAACGATAACCCATATCGAGTCATGGTTACGTGACGTTCTGGGTAGTTTTGTAATGAAATCCATAGAGATCTGATCCCATTTCCACATGGGAATCTCAGGTTGTTGGAGTAACCCAGAAGGTCGTTGATGTTCAGCCTTCACTTTAAGACACGTTAAACATCGGTCCACGTATTCTGATACGTTTCTCTTCATCCCAGGCCACCAGTAAAAATCTCTAAGATCTTTATACATTTTATCGGCACCTGGATGAATAGAATACCTGGATTTGTGCGCCTCATCCAAGATGGTTGTTCGAGAGTTACCGAATAGAGGAACCCACATTCGGTCTTTGAAATACAACAGTCCATCAGCTTTAGTATTGAGTTTCTTATCTAATCCTCTTAGTCCCTCAGCAGAATAATTCGTTGTTTGTAAAGCTTGTTGCTGAGCATCTCTAATCTGAGGAATTAGACTGGTTTGGATAGTCAAACCTAACGCTCTCACACGTAGGGGTTTGACCCGTTCCTTGCGACTCAAGGCATCGGCCACAACATTTGCCTTGCCTGGGTGATAACGGATTTCACAATCATAATCGTTCAAAAGTTCAACCCATCGCCTTTGTCGCATGTTCAACATTTTCTGATCTAGAATATGTTGGAGACTTTTGTGATCCGTGTACACAATACACTTGGTTCCGTACAGATAATGTCTCCAAATCTTGAGTGCAAACACAACTGCACCAAGTTCTAGATCATGAGTGGTATAGTTCTTCTCGTGTACTTTCAACTGTCGAGAAGCGTAAGCAATCACCTTATCGTTCTGCATTAAAACACACCCAAGTCCCTGACGGGAAGCATCACAATAAACCGTGAAGTTATCTGTACCTTCCGGTAGTGCTAAGATAGGTGCATTGCAGAGTTTATGTTTCAACAGTTGGAAAGCCTCCTCCTGTTGGGAACCCCATATAAACGGTTGGTTCTTCTGAGTCAAAATGGTAAGTGGCAGAGCGATTTTTGAAAAGTTCTTGATAAATCGACGATAATAACCTGCCAACCCCAAGAATTGACGTATTTCAGTCGGGGTTCGGGGTGTCTCCCATTGTTCTACCGCTTTGATCTTACTGGGATCCACTTGAATACCATTCTCATTCACAACATGCCCCAGAAACTGAACTTCTCGTAACCAAAATTCACACTTGGAAAATTTGGCATATAGCTGTTCACGTGCTAGAAGTTCTAAGATGAGTTTCAGATGTTGGGCATGTTCCTGCTGGTTCCGGGAATAAATGAGAATATCATCAATAAATACAATCACAAACTTATCCAGATAAGGTCTACATACTCGGTTCATCAGATCCATAAAAACTGCAGGTGCATTGGTTAAACCAAACGGCATTACTAAAAACTCGTAATGTCCGTACCGGGTTCGGAAAGCAGTTTTTGGAACATCATTGTCATGGATTCGCAACTGATGATATCCGGACCTCAAATCAATTTTTGAGAAATATGTAGCACCTTGCAACTGATCAAACAGATCATCAATACGAGGTAATGGATAACGGTTCTTGATTGTCAGTTTATTGAGTTCCCTGTAGTCGATACACATCCTGAATGATCCATCTTTCTTTTTCACAAAAAGAATTGGTGCTCCCCAGGGTGAAAAACTGGGTCGAATGAAACCTTTATCAAGAAGTTCCTGTAATTGACCTGAAAGTTCTTGCATTTCAGATGGCGCAAGCCGATACGGGGCTTTAGCAACAGGTGCAGCGCCAGGAATCAAGTCAATACGAAATTCAACCTGTCTTGTTGGGGGTAATCCTGATATATCTTCAGGAAAAACTTCAGGAAAATCTTTGACTACTGGGATATCAGTGATACGTGTAGGTGAAGAATTGTGCTCGGTCACGTGTGCCAGGAAAGCATAACAGCCTTTCCTTAAAAATTTCTGAGCCCGCATACAAGATATGAGACCAAGTTTTCTACCGGCTCGTTCTCCTTGAACTATCAGTGTATTACCGTTAGGTAATGGAATACGGATCACCTTAGTTTGACATACAACTTCCGCTTGGTTATCAGAAAGCCAATTCATGCCTACCACGACATCAAAGCTACCAAGCTCAATAGGAAGTAAGTCGATACAGAAAAGGTGATCATTCAGATTCAAGGAACATCCTTGAATAACACTGCTAGTTTTGATCATCTTGCCGTTTGCAAGTTCAATGACATAAGGAGTTTCTAGTTCTACCGTAGGCAATGAAAGTAATGATGCAAATTCAGGAGAAATAAAACTCTTATCTGCTCCTGTGTCAAATAAAACTGATGCATAAAGATTATTGAGAAGGAACGTACCAGTGACAATGTTTGCATCATGTCTTGCCTCGGCTGCACCAATCTGAAAAGCTCTACCCCTAGCTTGATTCCCTGGATTGGTGTTATTGGTTGGACAATTGCGCATGAGGTGATCAGGGCTTCCACAAGTGTAACATGACCGGTTCGTTTGAGCAGTGGGTCGTGGAGCTTGGTTTGGTTGACGAGCAGGAAAGTTGCAGTATTTAGCATAGTGTCCTACCCGATTACATTTTGCACAAACAGGACATGGTCCTGTGTGATGGTAGGGACACCTATCACATTTGGGCGCCGGCCCAGTGTAAACTTTCCTCTCCGGTACCGCCGCTCCATAGTTTTTCACGGTTGGTTTGTTCTGACTGGTTTCAGCTGGAGCTTTGGTCTTGGACTTGCCAAACCATTTACGTTTGGTACCTTTAGAAACGTTCGAGGTACCAGCTTCACTACGGCCCACGGCCGTCTGAGATTTTGAGATCAATGTACCACTTCTTACCGCCTCATCGGTAAGCTTGGTGGTCAACAGAATGGTTCTTTTAAGGGTTGTGGGTTCAGCAGCAGTTACATTTCCCCGAATCTGGGGAACCAACCCTTTGATATACTTCTCAATCAATGCTGCCTCAGTTGGAAACATATTGGGAAGTAGACAAGTAAGTTCATGAAAACGATCGGTGTAGGCTAAAGAATCAGCACCGACCATTGAGTGACTCCAGAATTCCTCCTGAAGTTTTTGGATTTCAGTGATTGGGCAGTACTCTGACATAATCAGAGTTTTGAATTCATTCCAGCCCATAGAATCAACTGTAACAGAACCCAAAGTTTTAGCCTGGGTATTCCACCAGGTAAGAGCTGATTCTTTCAAAGAACAGGCAGCATAAGACACCTTATGCTCCTCCAGACATTGGCTGATTTTCAGTTTTGTTTCCATCTCCTCGATCCACCTAAGGAGTCCAGCCGCTCCTTCCCTACCTGTGAAAGTAGGTGGGTTACAGGAAGCAAAGTATTTATACGTACATCCCTGTCGTGGTGGATCAGGAGCAGTAGTAGTTGTGCCTGTGGTATGAACAGTTTCAACGTGTCCACCTGTGGCATTATGTTCCACATGACCAGACCCAGAAGTGACATGTGGCTGTGGTGGTATTACAATGCCAGCAGCCGATAGCTGTTCCTTTACGATTCGGGCTATAGCTGCTTCATTCAATACCGACCCACTAGGAGCTGCCGTTGGTGTCGGGTTTGGGTCCTGGTTCACCAGAGGAACGGTATTTGTTTCAGAAACAGGTGGTGGAACTGGATTCGGTTCAGGGGAAGTAATATTCTCAGTAGCTTTCTTAGCTGGACGACCTCTTTTCGGAGCCATAGTTCTGCTCACATGCAGACAAACTCAGGTCAGTTCAAGAATATTAAAGATATAACCCTTTTTAATCACATAACTCAACCATGTTCAGACATGCTGATAATTTCATGTTGAAATGTGATCATTCAAGTATTCAAGTATAACTACATTGAAAAGATCCAGATACGTTCTCAATTCACACTAGTCATTCAGATATTCGTAGTTATACTTAGTCCTGTTATTTCAAAACATGTGTAGAGTATAACCCAACTCATTGCCTCGCAATACATGTTTTTAGAGATATGTTCATACAGGACTAAGATATGTTCTCACACAAGTCCTCTGATATGTTCTCAGTTCATGTACTAGATATGTTTTCACACAACAACAGATATGTTCACATGTTCTCGTACAGTATGGCTCTCGTACTGTACTTTAATTACAGATATGTTCTCATTAGTTATGTTCTCGTTCACATTACAGATACGTTCTCGTTTAGATATGTTCTCGTACAGTATGGCTCTCGTACTGTACTTTTAGTAACTGATATGTTCTCGTATAGTATGGCTCTCGTACTATACTTTAGTTACTGATATGTTCTCGTTCACATTACAGATACGTTCTCGTTTAGATATGTTCTCGTTCACATTACAGATACGTTCTCGTTTAGATATGTTCTCGTACAGTATGGCTCTCGTACTGTACTTTTAGTAACTGATATGTTCTCGTATAGTATGGCTCTCGTACTATACTTTAGTTACTGATATGTTCTCGTTCACATTACAGATACGTTCTCGTTTAGATATGTTCTCGTTCACATTACAGATACGTTCTCGTTTAGATATGTTCTCGTACAGTATGGCTCTCGTACTGTACTTTAGTTAATATATTCGCATACAGTATGGCTCTCGTACTGTATTTTCGCGCAATATATGTTTTTAGTTAAATATATTCGCATACAGTATGGCTCTCGTACTGTATATCAGCGCAATATATTTTCAGTTAGATATATTTGCATACAGTATTGCTCTCGTACTGTATTTTCGCACAATATATATTTTTAGTTCGACATATTCGCATACAGTATGGTTCTCGTACTGTATATCAGCGCAATATGTTTTCAGTTAGATACGTTCTCATACTGATATGTTCATAGATACGTTCTCATACTGATATGTTCATAGATACGTTCTCATACTGATATGTTCATAGATACGTTCTCATACTGATATGTTCATAGATACGTTCTCATACTGATATAGATATAGTGTTCACATAACATACAACAGATATACAGAAACAAACATTTGATTAAAACAACACTGTTATTATAGAACCATAAAGTTTATAATACAAGGAGTGCCCTCATAATACATTCATACAAACAACCTATCCGTCTATGAGATGTACAATGAAAATCCCAAAAATGTGGATCAACTGATCTGACTTACCGTAAGAAATACGGTAAACAGGCTAGCACTATAGCTATAGTAGCAAGTACTATAGCTAACCAGATAAGTCTAGCCTCGGTGCTCAGCGTACCGAGCATCCAGATCAGTCCCTGCAGCCTTTCCCCAAAGGCTGCCACCCGCTGCTTACATGCAGCAATCATCTCCCTCCACCAGGTCCTCTGAAGGCGATCCTCAATGGTCGCCCTCCAGCTAGAGTGTCCGCACCCTGAGTAGTCACATGCTCCATAAGAGCCAGGTGAGACGTGAGAATCTCCAACACCGTGTTACGGGTGTCCTCCATCATGGCATGGTGCTGCTGCAAATCCTGTCGGAGGCCCAGCAGGTCCTGAGATACCTGCTGTACCTGAGCCCGAAGCTCAGCCTGGTGGGAGGATTCTCCCACCTCGTGTACTGGTGCTGGCTCGTCCCGTGGAGCCATAGGGCGTCGTGGAGGTAGTCCCGTAGTCTTGCGGGCCTGGCCCCGCATACGCCTGAGCCCGTCCCATGCCGGGGCTCTGTGTGGTGAGGAGCTCTGCCTCCTCATGGCCGAAGCGTCGGCCAGCGGTGAGTGGGGTGGACTGTGCACCGGTGGGGATCCCGGTGGTGGTGGTGGTATGAACGGAGATCCGGGCGGTAGTGGTGGTACAAAAGGAGATCCGGGTGGTGTAGCTGGTAGCTGTGGTCCCACCTGAGATGATACAGAAGACGCATGAGATGGTACTGCACCCGAGCTCGATCCTGAGCTGTCACTGGGTGTGTCGTCAAGGATGATGTAAGGGAATCTCTGGTAAATATAGTTTTCTCCCGGGTTCGCCATTGCTGAATAAACAAAGTTCTAGATCAGTATCATGAAATAAACATTGAATAATAATATTCAATACAAACATGATATGATATCTCTTCCTATCTCAAAGCAACTATTAGTCTTTAGAATTGTTAATGTTTTGCTTGAATTAAATCAAACTAGAATGCACACGTGTTGCAAATTTCAGTTATGCTGGCCACTCATAACTGGAATTTGTACCACCTGATTATCCTGGTTTAATTCAAAACAAGTTTTGTTCAATATTAATGTTCGGTGCTCTCTGTGTCATTATACGAGCCTATGGTTATAGTCTAGGCCTCTATGTCCACCTAGTTCTCTATAACCTGTGGCTCTGATACCACCCTGTCACACCCCCACCTCTCGTCACCTGAGAATGATGTCATCAAATGGGTAGCGGAAGCATAGTGGTGATGTCTCAGAGCATGAGGGGTGACTTACTTGATCCGGTATCATCATAGCACACAGATTACGAAAAGTAAAACTTACATTACAAGGTTCGTGGTTACAAATATTATTACAGTTTATACATTTTACAATTTATTTAATTACAGTTGTTGCTAGTGCTGTGAGTGCATCCTCACCGTTGTCCTTGATTGCCTGCAAAAGTTTTAGTTTCGAAAACATCAGCACAAAGCTGGTGAGTTCATACAGTTTAGTTAAATCATATGATATGACAGTTAAGTTCAAATACATGTTCACAGTTCCGGATAACCATGGGACCCGTATCTAGTTCCTTTCGGACGATATGTTCAGTTCTCGATATTACCCGTCGGTACATATCTTATTGCCTCATTATCTTAATGTCTATCACACCATTAAGAAGTTCAGGAAACAGATAACAAACATTCACACCAGGGGAGATGCAATCCTCCCAGTGAATGGGGTGTCAACCGATAGTACTATCAATGTTTTCTGCTCGGCCACACATGGGTTCACTAGATACAGTTCAAGAATGAGGACTTTGATATCATGATAGAGATACTAACGGCAACAATCCCATGAAATCCACAAATTCAGTTAATCACATGAAATCACGCAGATAACAGTGACACATATCATATGATCAAGAAAAGTTTAGCAGTTATACCCCGATGTTTATACAACATTAAAAGAACAGGGGTGGTACGAAACTCACCTGATGATATAAGGTAGCAAAATCTCTTCAATCTAACAACAAAGAGATGATTCTGCATTTAATTATATTTAATAAATTATTTATGTTCTAGTTTACTGATTAGATCTTTCTGAACGTTCAATGTCAAAGACATTGCTTAATATATCATCAACTCGATATTAATTATATCATTAACCAATTTAAGGTTATATCATACAATGTATGATAATGTAGGAACCTACATTGCATTAGGTTCCTAACACATAGTTGATGACATTCTAGATTAATCTAAATAATCTCGGATTAATCAAATAGTTAATATTGTTGATTATAATATTAAGACAATTTTTAGATGATTTAATGGCTTAGAAATGATTAATCCTTGTTATTGATTACCCAAATATCATGAAATATCACAATGTAGCACCATAATAGGTGAAATAACCAGATTTAACATACTAATCTGACTGTTATCATAAACATCAGATAATCATTCCAATAAGTATGTTAATGATTATGATTAGTTTGAAACACTTGGATTTAACCTTTGCATTTCAAAGATTAATCAAACTAATCACCTACATTGTCATAATCAAATGGTTTAAACCATTATAATCATAGGTATGATTTCATGCAAACCGGGCATCACAACGGATCAAAACAAGGATTTAACCGTTAGAACTTCGTGTTCTTCGTTTATAATCAATCCTAGCCATCATCTAGGCAATAATCAACAATCCTAACTATCTCATTACGTTCAAAATCAAGATCTAATCAATCAAAATCAAACTAGAAGGTTAAAACGAACCGTTACCTGTTCTGACGAGTTCCTGCGGGTAAAACTACGATCGGGACTTGTATATACGATCCGTGGGATGATCCAGATGTTTGAGGAGCTTAGATTTGAAGTTTAGAAAGGTTTGATGGCTGGTTTATCGTTTAAAGGTGATGCAGGGACGAAGAAAACGAGTTTCTGGACAATTCTATGCGATCTGATCATCAAATTATATTTTTTGCCGACATAGTAGCCAGGCGTATCGCCTGGGTTGGTACACCCACGCCAGGCGTACCGCCTGACCCGATTTTCAGCCCATTTTTGATTTAAACTTCGTTTCGCGATTCCGGGGGCATACGAACTCCGTTTTGCGTGCGGTTTTCGCCCACGTTCATCATTTTTCACGTTCTAACAATCCCCATTAACAAAAGTTGTTAATTCCTCGTGGATTTCAAACACGATCAAATGTGCTTACGTCATTAATGCCGAATTCTTCGTACGCAATCGTCACATTTGTAATTAACATTATATTCCTTTTTCTTCAAATGACGCATAAGAATGTATCACCGCCAAAAGATACAAAAAACTTGAATTTTACTAAAAACGATAATTATTACAATTATTAGAAGCAACGCCCCCCCCCCCCCCCCTAAATCATACAAAAGATCCATAAAAAAAATCTGTAAAGTAAAATTCAGTATAAAAAATTATAGCTCAAAAACGCCAGTACAAAATCAATAAATACATACAAAAATATGTGTTTTTATGTTTTTAAGTAAAATTATGTTCTATTTAATCATACCCTATAATTAATTATTATATTTTGAAGTTACCGACAATGTCACATGTTTGTGTTTAGTTTCAGACATTTTGGAAACATATGATAAGTGATGAACGGGCACACGAGTGACGGTGTAGATCAGAAGGTAGAACCCTTTGTGCATTAAAGAAGCAACAGCCAACAGCCCCATCCATTATATCAAATAAAAACCCATGGCAACATCAAAGGCCCTAATGAGGACCCCTCAACCAATGGTTAGTAAAGAACTAGTAGTTTGATTGTAATTAATATATTTTGTTTATAATGGAAATAAAAGGATAACAAGAATCTCCATTATGAGAATGATTTGTTGCGTGATATGAATTTCCATTAGACCATGCGGTATGACGGGTGGAGGGAGGGGGGGGGGGGCGTGGAAAGCATGTGGAACACCGCCCCTCTTGGACGTTGGTGGCTTGGGCGTGGCCATAGCAACGCCTCTTCCTTCCTTCTCGACCGTTGCACCTTCCCAATTTTGACCATTGCCAACCTAATTTAAAAAAAAATTACCTATATAAACCACATTCAAAACACAAAAATACTCCCACTCAAAATTACAAAATACTTCTATTTTTTTTAACAAAAAAAGACTTTTTCATGGATCCCACCAAACACCAAACCAATACTACAACCCGAGCACCCCACCTAACCGGAACCCGAACACCCCACCTCCGAATTGGTTCTTCACCGTTCTCCAATGAATCCTTTTTTTTGATTCAAATTGTTATCACCCGCATTTTGATCGAGTCCACAATAAGGGTTTTTACACCTACGCTGAATATGGTTCGAATCAACAAACACACGGGTTTGCTGATCAACTATCTCAGGATGAAGTTGTACCCGATACTCAACCCTCCACCGATGCCGATCCAAGCACCCAACCAACACAAATGCATAAACACAAAAAAAAACAAGTTGGGGACACCGAACCCGTTGTGGTAGGTCCAACCTGTCCCGAAAAATGGACACCGGAGGAGGAGTTTGCACTTTCAAAA